>CM022097.1:600000-1137500 GCA_011114355.1 Carex littledalei | reverse complement strand
ATATATATATAGTACGCCTAACGTGCTTCCTCTAGTATATCAACAACATGCTTCCGGTCTTCAAAATCTATCGAATGAGCTTCAAACGACAAATTTAAACCGTTCAAACCAATGTTCCTAATGAGAGCTTCGTTTTCATATAAAAAAAATTTAATTTTCGAATTTATTCACCATCAAGTCAAGTGGTCAAAATATGAAGGATTTTGTGCGCATTGTAATGCACTATTTTGCTCATTTCTTTGACCACTTGACTTGATAGTAAATAAATTCAAAAATTAAATTTTTTTATATGGAAACGAAACTCTCGGTTAGGAGATTGATTTGAACGGTTTGAATTTGTCATTTGAAGCCCATTCGAAGATTTTGGAAGCCAGAAGCATATAGTTGATATACCAGAGGAAGATTAAATACTTTTCTTAATTTAGTTAGTAAATTATTGTTGATATATAATTATATTTTGAAGTCCGGATATATTGTTGACTAAAGAGAATACTTCTCGATTAAGCATACGTATTGTTGATTTTAAAAATTAGAAGTCGACGGATGCATCAGAGCAGTAGAAGACTTGAACTCAAAACACGGTTCCTGAACTCTATCTACAATTCCACCCACCAAACGGTATTATGCAAACTACTGGTTTAGCTCATCTTGCGAGTTGTGGGCCAATCAGGGAAGGATGGTTTTGTTTGTGGTGTATTTATATATAGAAGGAAAACCATGAGCTGGGCTTTGATGGTATTGGCCTATTGGGCCTGAATCAAAGAATAGTGGCACCTGGTTTCCAACATATCGCTACATCAACTTTTTTTTTTTTTAAATAAAAAGTTGGAATAAGGGTCCAGCCTCTATTATGATTCATTGCATAATTGTTGCAAAGGTTACATCAACTTTTAACCTTTATGGATGATCCGATGATGTAAATTTATAAATTACATTTCCGCAATAGTATGTGCGCATTCAAAGTAAATAGGCACCCTTCCGATATAAGAATAAGAAGTGATTAAGAGAACCAAAACTGCTTAGCATAGGGACCTTGGCAATTATTTTTATTAATCTATTATAGAAAGTTTACCTTAGTCATCTACTCATCTGAATTGAAAGTGTTATATATCGTCCACAAATGTTAATAAAACTTATATATATATAAATAATCGACACTTAAAAAAAAAATGGACAAGGAGCCAATTGTAAAAACCGCTAAAGCGGTACCGCTTACCCAAATTCGCCAGAGGCGATTCGTAACCCCCCTCCCAATTATGAATCTATATCCTCCCAGTACCTAACTCAACACAATTTAAACGGACGGTCCAGATTTACTTCCAGCCGGTGCCTACTCGAGATGGCGCAGGGGCTAGTATTACTCATGCTTTGAGATTCATGCTAAGTTAAAAAGAACAATTTTAGACCGTCCGATTCAATTGTACTCAGTCAGGTACCTGAGGGGATGTGAATTCTCCACAATTATGAGAGTCACTTGGTATCATCTCCATCTGTTCAGTTTTCTGTCCGAGCAGGTGCTTCCGTCTAGTAGATCTGGCTACTATTTTCGATGCTTCCGCGTAGGGAATCTGGCCATCGTTCTTCGCTTCGCCCACCGTCTCATTTCTCCAATTTGAGGGTCTTTATTCTCCAAAACAAGCGGTTCGCCTTTTCTTCTCTTCTTTGACAATGGAAGAGAGGGTGCAACGAACTGTATATATAGTTAATTATATTATATGTCGTTTGTTGTTGTTTGTGTTGGCTGTTATTATATATATTCGAAACAAGACGAACATATATAAGATAAGTTTCGTGTTATTATAAAAAAAGAAATTTATCGAATAAAAGGCGAAATCTTTATGTTTCTAATTAGAATTAAACAGCTGACGAATGAAAAAACTTAATAATGCAACTAGCCAACAACGCTACAAAGATCAGAGAATAATAGGTGCAAAACTTCGCATTGCATCGGCATATATATTTAATACGATAAGAATGATTGATTTTATTTAATACGATACATATTTAGTACTTTATTATAAGAATGATTGATTTTATTTATCAAATAAGAATGAAGAATTTTAAATAAATTTATGTACGTACCTTTGACAAAAAACAAAAAGAAATATGTATTTTCAATAGAACATTATATTAAGATAGAATAACATTAATTCTATAGGGGGGCTCATGCATGATACTGGAGTATCATTTTTAAAACTAAAATTTTAACTTGACAATTGAGGATTTATAGAGGGTTAAATAACACAACTGCAAAGGAACCGAAATACATACAGATAATGGAATCTTGCAATTTACTTATCTTATTTTCCTTTTTATTTTTGACTAATTTTAAGGCTCAGTGAAATTGCAACTTACATGAGAACAAAAGAAGCATCTATAAAAATATTTAGCTGGTAGTTTTACTACATCTTTACCTGTTCTTGGTCCCTAGGGGCTCGTTTTGAGTTTTATCTGATTTGTGTAACATATTGTTTGCAATAGAAAAGTTAATTAATTAGTATCTTATGTTCATGTCAGATTCTGCCATGTTTAATTCATGTCAAACAATATTCAGTTATGGAAATATGTTATGCTTATTGATTTCCTAGTTATATATTCTGCTCAAGAGTTCTTGGGTTATTTAGATGGTGCTTATGACCATATACTTTCTAGGGAGAATGAAGATTGAAGAATACCAATTCTACATATAGTGGTGAACAACAATTTGAACTCATTTCTCATTAGATTCAACAATTAATTATCTTCCAAATGAACAACAATGTCAGTAAAGAAAGCAAAAATACAAACAAAGTTAATAAAAATACTCCCTTAACCCAAGTAAATAAGACACTTGGTGATAAACTGAGTAAAATAAATGAATCAAGCACTAGGCTTCCTTCCGACATGGATATCCTGGTCAGAGATGAACTTGCGCCAGAACCAGTGTTGCTTCCAAACAAGGTTCATCTCCTCAATGGGTACACCTTTTGTTTCAGGGAGGAAGATATAGATAAAGATAGTCATGATAACGACCCATCCAGCAAAGAAGAAAAAGAGACCGAACTTCATTACACAAAGCATCTTCAGGAACAATTGGCCTATGAAGAAGGTGAAGAGCATGTTCACTGACACATTCATACTTTGGCCGGCCGATCGGATTTCCAGAGGGAAAATCTCACTGGGCACCAACCATCCTAGTGGGCCCCATGACCATGCAAAGCCAGCGACATAAAGACAGACGAAAAACACTATCAAATATGCCTTGGTCTTGTCCATCTCACCTTCACCAGTAGTTCCAAACACAGATGCAATGAGAACGCCAACTACAACCTGCAAGCAAAGATATATACATGTGATTGCAAGGAAATCAATGTTAAATTGTACCATCATAAGAAGCTAAATACCCTCCTCATGTATAGCTAATAAATGCTGGTAACTTAACTGTTCCTAATATTGATCATACCTGGCAAACAAGCATTTGGCTACCACCCTGGAGGAACAGGAACCTGCGACCCAATCTATCAACCACAAGTAACGACACAACAGTAGCGAGCACATTGACAAGGCCAGTGATAACAGCAGACATGAGGGATGCATCATCGCCAAAACCAATGGTCTTGAAAAGGACGGGGGCATAAAACATGATGACATTGATGCCAGTGAGTTGCTGGAAGAACGGAATGCAGATCGACATCGTGAGCGGGGCCCGGTTCCTCCTCTCAAGGATGTTCCTCCATGGGTGAGTAACGAGCTTAGCCTCCTCGCTGGCCACAATAAGGTCCTCATACTCTGCCATGATGTCTTCGGTGCCACGAATTTTCCTAAGCATCTCTTTAGCCTCATCGGGATGTCCACGCTCGATAAGGGAATTGGGTGTGTCTGGCAGGAAGATGGCTCCAAGAGTGATCATGAGAGCCGGCACACCTGCAAGACCCAAGCTTACGCGCCAGCCCCAACCCCCAACTATCTTTGATGTTCCATAATTGATGAGATTTGCGACAAGGATGCCGATTGTGATCATAAGTTGAAACAATATGTTGAGCATTCCTCTTAGCCTTGCAGGTGCCATCTCAGAAAGGTATACAGGAACAGACTACAGTCAAAAGGAATGCTAATTAATATTATACATGTAACTTTGTTAGATATAGAATTATGTAACGTGATAAATTACAACTAGAATGAATGAGACTAGCTAGCAAAAAGAATTGTATATAAATATACCTGGTTGGCAAATCCTACACCAATACCGAGAAGAATGCGGCCAATGATGAGCATGGCTACATTTGTAGCAATACCGTTGAGTATTGCACCAATAAGGAAAACAATACCTCCACCAAACATGGACCACTTACGGCCAAAGACCCTCGTGACAGTCCCTGCAAAGAATGAGGCAATCAATGCTGCCACATACAGAGATGAAGTGAAGAGAGTCAACAACTCACTGTCGAATTTGCAGTATTGGTTTGTGCTTGCATCCAACTTCTCCTTGTGGTAGACGGAGGGGAAGAAACTTGCTAGGAAAGAGTCCATGGATGTCACACCACCTACAAGACAAATCATGTATCGATCGGGAAAATGAATTAGTAGCTAGTGTTAAACTATTCAGGCATATGCATGTAATAATTCACGAAAGATCGATTGATCGAGAGTAGTTTAGACTTTAGATTAATCACATACCAGATATACCGATATCATAACCGAAGATGAGTCCTCCAAATGCCGCCACCACACTGGCAAAAATGACATATAAGGTCACATTGCCGGGGTATTCCTTCCCTCCAGATGTGTTAACGATTACACCTCCTGCCATTGTATGTATATATAGACTACAATGGCATGTAGGTATGAACCGAGGAGGGGAAAAATGGGGGGAAGATTATGATGTGGATGAGCAGAAAAGGAATTTGTGCTCTGCTTTTATAAGTGAGAGCAATATCTATTGTTGGATAATTATGTATTGATGGTTAAGAAAGCAGTATCTTCAAATCTAGCCTTACAAAATTGTGAAGCTTCAGTTGTCATAGTTTCACCAATTATAGTAAAATCCATTGTTTATCTTTTTGAAGATTTTGATGAGCGGTTAATCTGACGAGGCTCTCATTTTAATGACTGGTCTATATTTCTTCAGTTTTGATTTGTTATGTCTGCATATGTGTCTACATTTAGATGAACTATGTATTAATTGAGTCGACCAAGATATACTCCTTAATTACTTACCTTTTTTAAACAAAAAAATCTAAAAAATTGTATCAATGTTTTAACTAGGGAGGATTTATTTTTACTATTATTCAAATTTCTTTTTGCTCAGTTAATCTCATCATTATCAATATATGACATGCCGACATTTTTATTAATATCCAAAGTTAATTACAAATTAATAAATATACTCACGTTAGCTGGGTTTTTTTTTAAATGTCCAAACCGGCCATTAAATGGCCGGTTCTCAAATTTTTTTTTTTTACTGTTTCAGACCCTATAAATACCCATCTTTCTCTCTCCTCCCTCTCACAACTCACTCAACTCACAAAAGAGAAAGAGAGGAAGAGAAAGAGAGAAAGAGAAGGCGATTTGAGGCGATTTCCTGGGGGCCAAAAGGATGAACAATAGCAACCGAGGTAGATCGTCCTATCGTGGCCTAGCGAGAGGAGGGTCAATTAGTGATCGAGGTAAAAATAAGGGAAAAAAGAACAACTGTCAAGTATGCCGTGATAAAAAGAACTGTCAAGTATGTATGATGGAGAAATTTCTTAGACGACCTATTCGGTATGAAATTTCAGACGATGACTTTGTGGAAAACCCCTACGGCTCTGGTTTGAAAAAAGAAGAAGGTTGATCCAGAGCCTCCAACATCGGACGATGAGTTTGTTCCGTGTACTTATACTGGTAAGGCTAGCACTTCGTCTGTTGTGACTGATCCAGATCCGGCAATATCGGACGAGGAGTTTATTCCATGTACTTTCAAGGCTCGTTCTAAGAAGTAGTATTATTAGGGTTTAAAATTTGGATGCATTTGAGCTGGAGGCATTTTAGTTTGATGAATTAGGGTTGTAAATTTTTGAGTTTTTTTAGTGTCTATTTTGTAGACTTTATTTCATCAATTCAGAGTTTATTTAGACTTAATGTATTGACATGCATGTAGACTTGATGTTTCTCTACATTTGAATATGGTAAAAAACAGTAAAGTTATAAAAACTTACATTCAACTAACTCATAACTTAGTCTTAATAAAGTTCACACAAATTGCAAATAAAATAGTTCTGAAAGCAGCATCTAAATAAACAAGTTCACAACATGCATCAAATGAGAAGAATTTAAATCACCTATTACTACTACGCCTAAAATTAAATCTGAGAAACCGACCAGTTGCAGAAGATGGCATGCCCTTGTACGCCTACCAGTTGACCTCCTTGGTTGGCTTCCAGATGACTCTCCTTGCACCCCAACCGCCTCTCCTCCTATGGCAACTGCCTCTCCCATTGCTTCTGCAAACATAGCAGATGCAGCTAAACGGCTTGTAGTTGTGCTTCGTTGTGACCCTTGTGACCCAGTTGCCTCTGCGATAACTCGCTCATTTTCTGCCGCATTTGTTGCGTTGTTGGCCTATGCATTGCATTTGTTACTTAGTTAGTTGGTCTAAATTAAAAAGAAATATAATTTTTGATGAATGTTACATACCTCTTCGATTCCTATCAGTAGTGGAACGGTGAGCCTAATGCCCCTTCGCCTACATTGCATTTCATCCATGGTTATTACATGATGGTGTGTTTTCTCCTCCCAACCCTAATACAGGCCTTGCTAGGAAGAATTCTAGGTTCATTACAAGTAGGTCATTCTTCCATATTGCCAAAAGCAACAAACACCCCACTCCAAGTACTTTCAAGATAGTTCAGAGTATACCAGTCTGCAACAAATTGGTCCTCGCTCCAGTTTAGTTCACGACAAACCACTAAGACATGAGCGCACATAATAGATGTTAATTGGATACCTCTGCATGTACATTCCATTTTGTTGTCGGGCCCGCGTGTCACAATGTACTAGAACTCCCTATGAATGATGTCCATACTTCCATTGGCGCCGCGGGTGACTGGAACGTACTCATTTGGGGATGAAACTTGGTACTGACCTTCGCCGTGCGTATAAGGGACCAAATGCATTGGCACCGCGAGTGTTCCATCGTTCACTCGGGTTGCCAATTCTAAGTTCCACATTTCTGAGTTATAACTGGTGCATTCGTAAATCATGGTTTTTCAAGTCCCAAAGTGAGATATCATTGCGAACATGCATGAATTAACTGCCTCTTTGGAGTAATAAACTCCATATGTATTAGTAAGAAACTTCCCACCACAGTGTAATGAAATCATGGTCACGGCCAACAAACTATATTTTAATAAATGATAAACAATTGTCAGGTTACTAATTTAAATGTATAGGTTACTGAAAACAATATAAAAAATAAAAAATAAAATAAAATAAAAAATTATAAAAAATTAAATTAATTTAAATTAAATAAAAAATTAAATTTAAATAAAAAAATTACCTGAAAATCGCCCGAAAAATTTCCTAAAATCGCACCATTACCATAAGTTCTTGGGGGGGTCGCAAAAACTCCAGCATTTCCTAATACATATGCACGAAAGTATTTATACCTATGCACATAAGTATTTATACATATGAGTTGAACAATTTTTACGTATATAATTGGCTCCCAAACGTCCCCGCACCATAAATATCTGTGGGGGACCACTCAAACTAAATGGGAGGGGACCATACACGTTTCTAAAAATATTAATCTTGTCATAACTATCTGGGAGGACCGCAAAACTTGATATTTAATTTTTTACATATGGCATTGGATGACGTCTAAAAGTATTAATATCAAGTATTGCAAGTATTTATACCTATGAACTGAAGTATTTATATGTATATATATTGTACAAAGTTTTAATCCACATGCGTTCGATAATATCAAGTTACACATCAAGTATTAATATCTTATTTTGCAAGTATTTATACTTATGCACTGAAGTATTTATTCCTATGAGGGTAACTATTTTGTTAGGGGAAGGTTGACGCAAGGACGATTGGGGAAGGTTGATGCGGGGACCATTGGAGGACTGGAAAAGCGGTGATCATAACAAGTTACGCATCAAAATATTAATTTGTTACCAAATCTGAGCTCAATAGGTGCTTTAGGTCCCTTCTTCACTTTGATTCCAAGTATTAATATCTTATCTTTCAAATATTTAACTTATGAAGGTTGACGCGGAGACGAGTGTGGAACTGAGAAAGGAGGAACCATTTAATTAGTAGAGACCATATTACAACCTTCCTCTATTGTTGCAGCGGTGATAGAAAAAAACTAAAAAGAGAGAATTCATATAACTATTCATTTTTTCCAGCTTTTTTTTCTTCTTCCATCTATGTTGTCTTGTTGTTCTCATCTCTATCCCAACTCAGAAGAACAACGGTGTAGCTGTTACTCTCTACTCAATATATTAAAACAATTCAAGCTTTTCCACAAGAACAAGCATTTCAAATATTGTATAGCAATCTCTAATTAAATTATTTACATGATCACGCGAGTGTGATAAGTACAGCAAATTAATTTCATATTTGATTTGGTTAATTGGATTTTTAGGATACTGTAAAGTATAGGTTTATACCCCAAACTTTTTTTTACTTATTTTGTTATATTTGTACAGTGTTTACTGTATAGGGGTCGAAATGAAAGGTGGGCTAATACAAAGAGTCTGTATCCTCCCAGGTATCAGGTATCTGACGTGCAATTTATATAAATAGATGGTTCAGATTAATTTCAACCAGATCAAACTCAATCTTATAGAATGGTCCAGATTTAATTATTGCACCTCAGGTATCTGGGGGGATCCGAATTCTAGTACAAACCCATTAAAAGTTTGAAAAACCACCAAAAACCTCATGCCCAAGTTTAGTTGTGGGTTAAAATTAGGATGAAATAAGTTGTTTATTCGAAGTTAAGATGACATAAGATATTCTTGTTTGGTTTTGGTTTAACATTATGATAGAATAAGTTGAACCTCTTGATTTCCATATTTTGTAATTACAAATAATTTAACATTAAAAAAATAATAAATGTTAGTTTAATCTTACGCATTCATGGAACTGGCTGGATGCATAAAAACTAAGTTCGTTCTTACATGGCAAAAATTTAAATATATGTGGCATTAGAGTGGAAAAAACATGTCGTGTCGTGACTAACACGCCGTGACTTTGGTCTCGTGTTGTGATCAAGTTAATTTTTCACGTGACGTGCCATGTCATGACCAAAGTGTCAACGGATGGTCACGGCACGCGAATTGTCACGCCACGTGAGTCATGCCGTGCCTAAACGTGTCGTGACCTGACTCGCGTGACTCGCGTGACTATTTAATCATAATTTAGGTTAGTTTATTCAAGATTCACTATTAAATCAATATCTAATAGTCCTAATTACACGTGACTCGCGTGACTACGTGTCGTGCCGTGCCGTGCCAAAGTTTCAAAAGATAGTCACGGCACACGAATGGTCACGGCAACAACAACAACAACAACAACAGCAGCAGCAGCGGAATTGACATAGTGTTTTGGGCAAACAATGTTAACCCTCTTAACTAATACAATCTGGTGCAGTGGAATTGACATAGTGTTCTCCCCAGAGGAGAACCAGGGTTCGAATCTTGCTAGAAGCAAGAATAGTGTGGGTGTGTTGTGGGTGTTTTTTAGCGTTTCCTCTGAGGTGCTCTCCAGTTTGTTCTTTAGCGTTTCCTCTGGTTCTGACAAGGATCCCCCACTTCGCAAAGGAACATCTTATTAACACCCACGGTCAGCTATTTAAAGTTGGGGCCCATCTGCCTTCTTTTTAATTTATTGCTGCCCCAAGTCTAACCGAACGGCCCGTGAACCCTTCTTCTCCAATTAGCATTTTGACCCAGTCAAAATCGCAGATTTCGCCCCCAAATTCGTCGTAACACAAATTGACACAAAAAAAATTGTAGAATCGGCCTCAACTAGAAGAGAATCGTCCCAAATCGTTAGAATCGGTCTAGAATATGTGCAGATTCGCTTGAATCGGCCGATTAACCACTGTTCAAGCCGGATTTTCGTAGAAAACTCATTTGCTGAGTAACTCGATCCAAAATCGGATCAGTGTGGTCCGATTCCGGTCCGACTCGGCCGAGTTTGTCTTCTATGGTTCAAACAGCGCTCAACACGATATCCACATTAAAATGTGCTTGAAAACCAAATTTTATATTTTTTGAAAATTTTCTACTATTTTGTAAGATAGATACAAAATCACTATTTTTAGATTATCCAAAATTTTCTAGAAAACAATAATTTTTTACGTATCTTATAAAATAGTAAAAAAATATAAAATTTGATATCCAAACACATTTTAATATGAATATCATGTTAAACGGTTCGAATCGTCTGTTTGAACTTTGAAATTTGAGATAACGATGTAGAATACAATTGAAGTATAAAAGCAATAGCGCATTTGAGTGTAGGGTTTTGGGTAGATTATATGTGCAACAATTCGATTCAGATCATGATTTATTCACTACTCGAAAACCAGAATTCAAATATAAAACTAATTCCAATTTAACATGAAACTAACAAAATACAAAAAAAGAGTTAAAACCAGCACAAAAAGCTACAACAATTTAATCTGCAGTGTTGCTTTTATCATTACCATCTCTTCCACCAGAAGCTCCTATTTTAAAATCACTCATGCCAACCCTTTTTTTTTTCTTTTCTTTTGTTTCTCTTCTGATTAAAAAATAAAATAAAAGAAATTTGATTTAATGATATCAGAATTAAAGAAATTTGATTTCGCAAGCTTTCTTTTTGTATAAACCGTTTCCCCAAGGAAGCTATATAGATTATATTTTATAGTACGAGAACGGAGTAGGTCCGATGCCCATCGGACCTACTTTTAGGTTCAACGAGCATGATGACCGTCTGATCTAATTAAAGATTTGTGCACGAAACAAACACGCACGAAATTTAAAGCATTACGCACGAATCTTAAAGCAAATCAACGGTGATTAAACCCATCAAACCAGAGTAGGTCTAATGCCCATCGGACCTACTCTCAAGTGTTCTAGTACCTTATTGTGTAGTATTGTTCGCCGGGATCAGACTTTAAAAAAGAAAATCCAGATTTGCAAGTTGTCTCATATAAATAGTTCCATAATGAAGCAATGGAGAAATTTCCGTGATTTTTTTTTGTCTGAATTTTGATTTCAATCATATATAGACTATTAGACGCTAGATTTCCAATTAGTTCTTTTCATACAATTTCCATAACGAATTTACATAGAAACTTTAATGATTTCAAAATTTTACTGAAAATCTAGACGACAAGACAAAGCATGATATTATTTTCAATATGGCATTAGAAATTGAGAGGAAAAAAAATGTGGCGAGAGATTTTAGAAGCAAAACCATATCAAAGGGTAGGCTTCCACGTTATCTCACCAATTGGATATATGCCTCCATGACTGGGCTGCTTTGAGCAATTCAATTCTCAATCAGCCAAAGGTGTGGTGAGGCATCAGATGAACAATGAACAATTTGAGATTGAGATTAAAATCAAGATCGATTGAAATATAGAGATCTCATCTTCTAAAAAAAAAAAAATAGATCTCGCGTTAGTGTTGCGGCTGGAAGCGTAAAGCCAACTCCCCACGATATTCGACAAGAAGGGAAGTGTTTTTATAGGAGTATGCAGCGGTAACCCTAGCTCAAGTAGATAGCTGGGCTTTGGCCCATGGCCCAATTTGATGAATTGGAAATATGATATGTAGCACGCACATTAGTTTTTATTTTTCAAAAATTGCGTATTCTGGACCTGGAATTCAAAATTCTTGATTTGTAAGTTATTTATTTATTTTTAAAATGGTTTTAACCCTTCAACTATTGCATTTTATTTAATTAGCCTCCTGAACTCTTTATATTCAAATTAGCCCCCATTAATTATTGAAATTGGTTCAGTTTGACCTTTCCGTTACGATTCCGTCAATTTTTCTGTTAATTATGCTAATTTTTCTGTTAAATCATCCTAATAAAAAAAATAGAAATAAAATGAATTTGCATCTATAGGCGGAGCCACATCGAATCAGGAGTAGGCAACTGCCTCTCATGAATTTCTAAACCAGGTATAAGTTTATGTATAATCGGATTGTTGCCTACTCTTAGAATTTGTTTTGCTTACCTTGGACAACCCATAAACTAAATTAGTTAATTCACGACAGTCCGCAATTACTAATCGTACTTGTAATTTTTTTTCTTATCCCTAACAGTGACGGATCTAAACTCAATTGAAAGGGGCTAGCTATCCCTGTAAACTAAAAAAAAATCATCTTTGTCCTTTAAAAATTTTCATTTTTACAAAAATTATTACTATTATATCTTCTCATAAAACAAAATTACATAACACCTATTTATATAGCCCTTCTATCTCAATTTTCTAGTTCCGCTTCTAACCTCTAATAAAAATATTGACTATATTTCATGTACATTTTTATCTATTTAAGAAGATATGAATTTATGAAAATAACAAAGCCAAGTCCTATTAAATTAAATCCTGTCAAATTCAATGAACTTACGGATCAGAGGTGGAGTTAGACTTTCGAACTATGAAAATCAATCATATAAAAATTTTCTGTTGAAAATAGAGATCAATTAATTTTACAATTTCTTGACATTTTACTCTAAATTATATATAAATAAATAAATACAAAACATACCTCCTCCTTACCTCTGCCACTGTCGTGCATGACAGAAACAAAATATTGTGCTTGTGATGCTATTTTTAAATTAGTGAATCCTAAAAAGTTGATTTTTCCATCAAATTTAAATTTTAAGTTCGTCATGATTTTCTCGAGGGAGAAGTTTAAGTTTAGGCTACTAAGTACTAACGATGGATATAGCAAAAACTAATATAGCATTTATTAGGAAACGAATAGAACACTTTCACATTTGAAAATAATTATCTTCATAATTTTGATAATAGTTTTTCAATTCAATTTAAATATGGTGAAAACAAAATTAAATATATAAATAACTTAATTAAGGATAATTAATTTTGAATCGCTGAAATTTCAAGTTTCATCAATTCTTATATACATAATATATTAATTATTAAATAATGTTTATATAATCTATGATAAATTTAAACTTAAATATTATAAAAATAATCAAAATAGTAATTATCAATTGATCTCTGTCTCTAGCAACATTTTTATATTATCTAAAATCAGACATTAGTTTGGTAACATGTAAAAGATAACATCACATGCCACTAGTGTAGTGTTATGAAACGGGCTAGGGTCGGGTCGGTCCGGTCCAAACCCGACCGGTCCCCGGGTTGACTCGGGCACGGGTTAGCCCGGGTCAACGGGTTGACTCGGGTAGGGGGGGTCGGGTTGGGGTTTGAGTCGGCCGACCCTTACCCGGCCTAAACCCGGCGGGTTAGGTCGGGGCGGGTTGGGTCTGGTCGGGACGTCGGTTCGGTCCGGGTAGGTCCGGTCCGGTTCGGTTTTTTTTTTTTTTTTCTGTCTGTTTTTTGTTTCTGTTTCCAGAAATGTTTTTGGCTGTTTTTTTTTCAGTTTTTTTTTTCCTTTTTTTTTATTTGAACTCAATATATTTTTGTTATAACAAAATCAAATTAAGTTAAAACCGAATTTTGTTAAACCAAATTAGTCTAAAACCAAATTATTCTAAAACCGAGATATACCAAATTAGTATAAAACTGAATTATTTAAAAATAAAAGTTACCCTCCTCCTTTAATCCGGGATTGAGACCGGCTATGTAAAATAACATAGGCGGAGTTCTAACTTTTTTTTGTTAGTAATTATTCTTTAAAATGAAACAATTGAAATATTTAGAAATTATAATTTAAAAAAATAACAATAAAGATTAAAAGAGGTTAGAATTTTATACCGACACTACCTATCTAGTAGTTGTTGTGCATATACCATAGGTCGTTCTCTTGCTCACCGTCCGAATCTTCGTTAGGCTCAGGTCCCTTGGTACCGCTTTCTTGAGTGTCGACACCGGATGATGACGCTTCCAATCCCATGGCATGTTGCGTGCGATTTTCAGCATCAATCCAGTCTTTCAAGCACACAAGTCTCTCGAAAACATGTGCACCCAGCTTACTTCGTTTATCAGTGAGGATCCTGTTCGCCGAACTAAAACACGATTCGGAAGGGACGATTGACACGGGCACGGCAAATATATCGCGGGCCATCATCGCCAGTGTTGGATAGGCAGTTGCATTCCTCCTCCATCAATCCATGAAGTCAACTCCTTCATTTTCGTTCCCCAAACAGTAGCTCATTAACTCGTTCGTGTTACCTTGGGATCCCGTCGGGTCGTCATCATCCTGGAAATCGCCTAACAATCCATTACTGCTGTGTGTGGATAGACTATTAAAACAATAGAAAAAATTAGTGCACAAATAATGTAGATATTATAAATAATAAATATTAAAAACATATGTATATTTATATTCATACCTCACGCCACCGGTCGAAGGCGGTTGGTCGGCATTTCTTCTTTCGCTGTATATGGCAAACATGTCCTCCAAAATAAATCCGAATTTAAAAAAATAAAATCTAACCTATTTCAAAATAAATCCGAATTTCAAAATAAAATACAATAATCTAACAAATCCAATAATCTAACATATCATATAATCTAACATATTCAAAAATAAAATCCAATAATCTAACATATTCAAAAATCTAACATATCCAACAATCTAATATATTCAAATCTTATTATCTAACATATTCAAAATTTAAAAAATAAAATATAACATATTTATCTAACAAATCTATTTATCTAACCTATTTATAAATAAAATCCGAATTTTAAAAAGTAAAATCTAACCTATTTCAAAATAAAATCCAATAATCTAACAAATCCAATAATCTAACATATTTAAAAATAAATCTAAAATCTAACATATTTCAAAATATTCAAATGTAACCTATTAAAAATAAAGATAACATGTTTAAAAATAAATCTAACTATCCAACAAATTCAAAAATAAAATATAACTTATTTATCTAACCTATTTAAAAATAAAATCCGAATTTTAAAAAATAAAATCTAACCTATTTCAAAATAAATCCGAATTTCAAAATAAAATATAATAATCTAACAAATCCAATAATCTAACATATCCAATAATCTAACATATTCAAAAATAAAATCCAATAATCTAACAAATATAACATTTATTCGAACAAACAAATATAACATTTATTTGAACAAACAAATAAATCTAACATATTTCAAAATATTTCAAAATATGTAACCTATTAAACTCTAATTTGAACAAACAAATATAACTTCTAAAAAAAAATCTAGCTTATTTATCTAACAAATTTAAAAATAAATCCGAATTTAAAAAAGAAAATCTAACCTATTAAATATAAATCCGAATTACTCAAAATTACTAACAATATCTAACAATTACTAAAAATTACTAAAAATTACTAACAATTACTAAAAATTATCTAACAATTACTAACAATATCTAAAAATTACTAAAAATTACTAACAATTACTAACAATTACTCAAAATTACTAAAAATTTCTAAACATTACTAACAATTACTAAAAATTATCTAACAATTCCTAACAATTACTAAATTAACCTATTTAAACTAATTCTAATTATCTAACAATTACTAAAAATAAATCTAACCTTTTAATCTCGCGGAAAAATCTTGCGGGAGGTGCCGAACTTCGTAATTCCTCTACTTTCGTCTTTCGTAATTCCTTTGCGTATTTGTAGAATGAAATAAATTGCAACTCTTTTTTTTAAACAATAAAAATAAAATTTGAGAATAATGAAAATATTGAGAGTACGAGAATATGAGATTGAGAGAATGAGAGATTGAGAATAATGAGTATGAGATGTGAAAATGTAAGAAGAATGGGGGTGTATTTAATGGGTTTTTTTTTTTGGGGGAAAGTTTACCGTTTTTTTAAAAAAAAATTGAAAATTTTCGGTGGGAGTCGGGTTGGGACGGGTCCCGCCGGGTTTGGGGGGGGCGGGGGGTTAGGTCGGGTTAGGGTCGGGTTAACCCGGGTTAGGGTCGGGTTCACCCGGGTTAGGTCGGGTTAGGCCAGTTTTAGGCCGGGTTTAGGGTCAGGTTCGGGCAGGATGGGTCGGGTTTAGGCCGGTCCGGATCGGGTTCGGGTAGGCGGGTTGAAACGGTGGGGGTATGGTCGGGTTTCGCCCAGAAAACCGCATCCGACCCGTTTCAAACCCGACCCAACCCTTTAGGACGGTTCGGGTCGGGTTCAAGGTCGGATCCGGATCCCGGGTTTGGTCAGTCCGGGTCGACCCGGTTGGGTATAATCAATACACTACACTAGTGTACTCTATTGTTTCCTGAGTCCTGTTAATGGTTAGGCCGAAATGAACTGAAAACGCGCCATAAAAAATAACGAACGCTGTTATAAAATCATAATCTATGTTTAGTACTTGCATAAACCAAGTAAGACTGTAGCCTGTAGGAGAAGGAACAATCATAGTTTAGCTCCGCCAATCCGCCATAAGCATAACATAGTCGATCTCTGTCTCTGATTTAATGTTACAGTATAAGCCATTGGTGGAGCTATCACCTGTATCCTGAGATCTGATCCAATCCTGGAGATCAGATCGGATTCGGGTCTTGTGACTAGGAGAGAAAAGGAGGTCCGGATGAGAAGAAGGCCGTTCGATCTCAGGCGGCCGTCAAGGCGGCGCTGGTCCTCCTTCCCCCGCTCTCTTTGGGCATGGATCATCGTTGTTGGATTCGGGTTTCTTATGCTTATTATTCTTCTCAGCCGCGACCACCGGCAACCCCGATCCGACCCGTCTCTAAATCAGGTCTTACTACTCCCTACGCCCACACTCTTCTATGAAACATTTTCGCATTTCTTATCTTTAAACATGCTTAGGATTGTCATTAATTTCCCTCTGAGACGAATCATTAGAATCGGCATGTGGTTACAAGTTTGTATTATCTTCGCAAGTAATTATTTTAGACTTTCTGAGCTTGGTATAGAATTAGGTCAAGTAGCTCAATTGAGGTAGTTTGCACTGCACAATTAAGTTAGGCTTACAGTTATGAAGGCAGCTTATTAAAGCACCACAATCATGTTCATGCATATCTTCTTCTTATACTTGAAGAAGACAAATAGATTATTATATCAGCTAACTTTTAGTTGATTAACGAGGCACGTTTGTCGGTAGTAATTCGAGATCCTTTTAAATTGAGTCAGAAGGCAACTACTTATTCTGGGAGCGGTAGTTTTCCAGTGTGTGCTGTTGGTGTTCTATTCAATGCATGTAAAAATATTGGTACTGGACTGCTGATGAATTTTCTATATTATATGAAAACTTTGCTTGGCTATGCATCAAGTAACATCTATTAAGCTTCCATAAGAACATCCTTAGAAGCTTGTTAGTAATATGCCCGAGTCAATCTTCTACAAAAAAGTGTTTGTCATATTTTTCTACAACACCTTAATTTCTGAGCTAATCTAAATTCCTCATGTACATGATTATCCAAAACTTGTTGCTTTAATTCTAACTCTTTTCATGCACGAACAAATGTAAGCAGAGCTCAACTTTTACAAGTCTGATAGAAGGTCTAAACATAACAGACGAGATGCTGAGCCCATATTCTTTCACCCGGCAGCTGGTGGAGCAGATCTCTCTGGCCAAGGCCTTTGTTACCCTTGCCAAAGAGAGCAACCACCTCCAATTTGCTGCTAACCTCACTGCTCAGATCCGCCGGTCTCAGTCTTTCCTGTCTCTCCTTGCAACCGATGCCTCCCACGTCAGAACAGACCGATCAGAGCAGGCCATACGTGACATGGCCCTCCTTTTGTTCCAAGCACAACAGTTACATTACGACACCGCTTCCATAATCATGAAACTAAAAGGGCAAATACAGTCACTTGAGGAGAAATCAAAATCTGAAGCCGATAAAAGCACCAAATTCGGCCAGATTGCTGCCGAAACCCTCCCTAAAGGGCTGTACTGTCTTGGTGTGAGGCTAACCATGCAGTGGTTCAAAAACCCTGCACTGAGTAACAAGTTTCTGACAGAGGGGCAGCATTTGTCAGACAAACTAAGAGATAATAGTCTTTACCATTTCTGTGTTTTTTCAGATAACATATTGGCAGTATCAGTTGTGGTCAATTCCACAACTAAAAATTCAATAAATCCTGAAAGGATTGTGTTTCATTTGGTCACTGACGAGGTGAACTATCTGCCTATGAAAGCTTGGTTTGCTATGAATAATTACGAAGGTGCCACTGTGGAGGTCCAGAAGGTGGAGGATTTTAACTGGTTGAATGCATCTTATGTACCTGTCCTAAAGCAGTTGCAGGATGCCGAGACACAGAGCTTCTACTTCTCTGCAAATGGACAAGGTGCGACACCTATCAAATTCAGAAATCCAAAGTACCTGTCTATGCTTAATCATCTGCGATTTTACATCCCTGAAATCTACCCTGATTTGGAAAAGGTGGTATTCTTGGACGATGATGTGGTGGTCGAGAGAGACCTTTCTGGTTTATTTACAATTGAACTAAATGGAAACGTGATGGGAGCAGTTGAGACTTGTATGGAGACGTTTCACCGATTCCATAAGTATTTGAACTATTCCCACCCCTTGATTCGGGCACATTTTGACCCAGATGCATGTGGCTGGGCATTTGGCATGAATGTGTTGGATCTTAGGGAGTGGAGAAAAAAGAATGTGACAGGTATATACCATTATTGGCAAGAGAGAAATTCTGATCACACACTGTGGAAACTTGGCACATTGCCTCCTGGTTTGCTAGCCTTTTACGGTCTGGTCCAATCCTTGGATCCCAAGTGGCACGTGTTGGGTCTGGGTTACACGAATGTGGACCCGAGGGCAATTAAGGAAGGAGCAGTGTTGCATTACAATGGGAATTTGAAACCATGGCTTAAGATTGGAATGGAGAAGTACAAGGGTATGTGGGACAAGTATGTTGACTACTCTCACCCACTGTTGCAACAGTGCTTGGTGCATTAAATAGGTTTTGGGTGTATTTCTTTTCCCTCCATTTGAAAGTTGACAGGTATAGGTGAAGGGGTTTGGCACCTAAATAGAAAAATTCCCTGGGACCAATAGATTAGATTGGTTTTGATGCACTTCCCATGGAACCATTGTTTAGTTTATTTATGGCGTTAGTATTGTTCTATGGAGGCTCATCCTAATGGAAATTATAGTTGGAAAGAGCAAATGGTGTTTCGCTTTGTAAGTTGTGGGGGCAGCGCCATTGCAGTTGATTAAGCCCATGCTGATTGGTAGCCTCCTAGTATTCCATATCAAAAGAAATTGGTTGAGGATAATTTGTAACATTCGTGATCCTCTGACAGGTAGCTGATTTTTATTTATATTGAATTTTGTTTATTTATCAGAAATTTTTCCAATTATGTGTATTATCATTATTAGTGCTATTATTTTTTGGAAAAGCTGACATTTGTACTATTCTTTAATGAAAATATTGTTGCCATCAATGTGACATTGTTTTTGAGTATCAGGACTATGTAAGGGTGATCATGAATGCAATGCTATGAACTGTATTTTATTGTACCAGCAACACAAATGAGTGAATAATAATTCCAAAACTAGAATATACTTTATGGTCTTTTGATAAAATTGCCTTTGGCTTGTGTTTGAATGTTTATGCATCAAAATTTCTAAGTTGGGATTTGAGCAACAAAAACAAAATAGTTCCTGTGGCTAACACAATTAGGCTTCAGATCTTTTAACTCCTTGCACCAACAGTAAGTGCATATTCTAATGCGTACTTATTTGTATGATGAACAATCTCTTAGCCGAGATTAATTGTTTATGGAGTAGCTAATTTACAGCACTACAAGGATTAATTGTTTATGGAGTAGCTGATTTACAGCATAATTTATTTGAAATCAACAGATGCATGCTCAGTCGGAGCCTACTCAGAATCGTATACAGATGCATGCTCAGTCGGAGCCTACTCAGAATCGTATACAGATGCATGCTCAGTCGGAGCCTGCTCAGAATCGTATACAGGAATATGATACAAGGAACAGATGAAAGTCCAATGAGTTGGGTTTTTAGTAAACAAACGAAACAGTTCCTGCGGCTATCAATACATCATCTCTTCGTTCAGTACAGCGTTTGCAAATGAAGACTCATCTGTACTCTTTATCAAATCCCAGTTTAAAGAAATAGAACATTGAATGCAAACAACAAAAACAGCTTTCAAGAAGAGCCGTGTATAAAGCTAACAGGTAGCAACAAAATCTCTATATATGAAAATATTTTCTTCTTTAACTGTGAAATATGAGTACTCTCTTGGAACAAGATAAGTAGCTAGACTGGCCTCTGCAATGGTGGCAATCAATGTTTTGTGAACATTCCCTTCGTCAAAGAAGAGAAATCAAACTCGCTAAGAGACTGGTTTGGAGTTGTAGATGGAGATGGGGATGTTGATGGTTGACCCGTCTTGCTAGTAGCTAACCCATTATTTGGATTATTCATGGTGCTAGTGTACAAGCTGCCAAGTAACAATAGAAATAGACAATCAAGTAAATTATATATGCTAACCAAGCTCTCTGTGTGTGCTCGCGAACGTTGCTCTGTGTGTGTGTGTGTGTGTGTGTGTGTGTGTGTGAGAGAGAGAGAGAGAGAGAAGAGGGGGGTTACCCGGCTGTAGGAAGGGAAGCATAATTTCCTGGCGGAAAGGCCTGCATATGGCATTTTATTTCATTAAACTAAATCAAGTTGCTGTATAGCAAAAAAGTAGCAACTAAGAAAGGAGAGCAAAGACGACTTTTTTCTTCTTCCATAAGGCTAGGTAATTTTGGGCCTGTCTCCACAAAAGAAAAAATATATATATATATATATATAAAAACAGATGTACTCATTCCACAATCTTGGTTAAAGCAGAAGGTGAAGGCTTCAGGTCAACAAAAATTTACCTGGACCTGGGTGACAGTAGAAGCAGCTGTAGTCATTCCAGGGAGCGGAACCCCTGGAAGAGACATGTTGGGCCAGTTTGGCAGAGCAGAACTGCCATTTGAATTTGATGCAGCCGTGACAGAGATAGGATTATCTGTCTTTTGAGATTTTGTAGCAGCTAAGAGAAGGGCTTGCTGTTGGCTCAAATATGCTAGCTGCTGCTGATGCATTGCGAAAGGAGACACAGTATTGGCCTACAATCATTTCAAACATATTAATAAATTTCGACAGCTCCAATCACAAACTGCAATAGGGAAAAGAGCCAAACAAACCTTGTCAAAGAGGCTCAATATGTCATCTTTCAGATCCTTCTGTGAATTTGAAGGAACTGAAGTTGTTGACGGAGCAGCTGGAGGATCATTAAACAGGTCCTCGATGCTGGATGTGCCTTTTGCATTCTTATGTGAATTTTCTGGAATCGATGTTATTGGTGGTGCTGCTGGTGGGTTGTTAAATAGATCTTCAATGCTGGAGTTACTTTTGTTGTGTTTACTTTCTGATTCAACTTTTGCACCTTCCTTCTCACTTATTGACTCTGCAGCTGCAAAATCAATTCAAACAACAACAACAATTTATCAGCTCCTTAGAATATAAATTACTAGTAGCATGTGAGAATCAAACGTGGTATCTTGACTGGTATTAGATGTCTGAATTATTTGGATGCTACATAGCATGAAAAGAGTAATTACCTTGAAAATTAGCCCATCCGCTATCATCAAATGAAGAAGTCTGTTCCACTTTCTCACCAGAATCATGTACAGAAAGCTCACCAAATAGGTCAATTGTCTGATCTATCACCTTAGGTGGTGTATCTGGACCATCTATTTTTGCAAGAGGCGCATCGAATAATTCCGAAGTACTTATTGATGCAGCATTCTTCGATGTAACCGCTTGTTCTTCTCTATGTTCAGAGGATACCTATTAACAAATTGAATAATATCAGTACTAACAAAAGATTGGATACTGTAAAAATGCGAATGTGAATGTTCAATTACTAGCTTTACAAATTACCCGGCCTGGGAAGGGTATTTTAGGAACTAAAGTATTCTCTTTCTTCTGGTTTGTCGGGGGTGAAGTTGTTGTACTTTGCTTCTGGACAGATCTAATAGTAACTCGTGACCCATTATCAGATTTGGTCTCTAAATTGGAATCACTTGGTTTTGGCTCCTGGAAAGACGGCGGAGGCACCTTACCCCGGGAGACCCATCTCTTATCTTCATACCTAAAGTGGTGGAAACAATTTTACATTAAAATGGAATACATCACAAGAAAACAAGATGGAGGAGTTTAGTAATAGAGAAGGTAAACGGAACTCATGGAGACAATTCTTACTTAGCACGTATAAAGTTTTCAATTCCAACTCGATCATAATTTGGAGGTAGTTCAGCTTCCCAGTAGTTATTTGCAACCTTATTTCCCATTGCTGCAGAATACACATTCAAAGAGTACTTTAATCAACTTGGTATATTTTCCATCTTCAAAGAAATAACTAAAACCAAGTGACAAATCAAAATGCTGGACCACAAGAAAAGAAAAAAGATATATTGGTTATCAATTGTAAAAATAGAAGGGTTGAGCAGTCACAGAACTTACTTTGGATAAAAGCAACCTGCTCTGGAAGCCATGTGTCAAGTCTTACCGATCTTACCTATTGTTAAAATATTACCATTATTAATTAAGAAATAATTTTTTTTGTACATTTAAAGAAAATGAAGTTATAAATTTGGATCCAATTGAGTTCTATATTTCAAATGAACTCTTCATCTATTTTAAAGCCCTTCATCAATTTTGAAATTTTTTAAAAACAATTTTCCATAAGAATCCAAAATAGGATAGAAGATTAGCCATATTATCTTACAATCAGCTTATAAGAACATGGAGGCTCTTAATAAAATTCCACTAATTACACGGTCATATATATTTATATTTTGAGCTGTCCCAGTAGCACCTCACTGCCAATCCAAAATTCTTGCTATCTAATTTTACCATCCTTAGAGGAACAAGACTTAGACAACACATGTTAGACATGGTAAATAATCTAGTAAATAAAAGAAAAAACCTTGGAAATGTGAACTCCCAAGCTACGATGGATACCAGAGCATTGCATGCAAATGAAGATTCCCAAATTGACACTTGCCCATAGTGGCCCCCTGACAGCCATCATTAGATTTACTCAATAAAAGCAATATGTGACACTCTGTTATTTTCTTTTTGTTTTGAGGAAAAACAAGCTGCAAAATTTTGGCAAAAGAAGTATATTCAGGTGCTTCTTACTTGGCTTTGCAATCTGCGCATTCTTTATTATCTGGCAGTTTCAGTAGTCCTTCCAATATCTGCTTATCATTCAATTTAATTCATAAGAAAAGAAGAAAAAAAAAATTATCTCTACTATCATATGGAGAATGAACCTGAGTTCCGGTCCTGGCATAAATTTTGTAATTGCTATGGTATTTTTGAAGAGTTATTCAAATTGAAAATGTTGACCATTCTGACTTCAAATAAAAAGGAAAATTCTTTTGAAAGCTTTTGACATGGTTAGCTAATCAAACTTATTCTGTTATTCAGGCTATAACTGGAAGCAATTGTAATGCGATTATGGTCCTAAAAGTAATAACAGAATGAACTAAATTGGTTCCCAATCAAATAAAAAAGAATTATATTTTTAATCTACTGAATTCTCAGAGACTGGATCAAAAGATGCAGAGTGAAATCAAAAGAAGAATATAAATCACCACTGGAAATTAAATGGTTGGATCTTAAGACTGAGCAGTGATCCCCAATAGAAAACAAAATGAAAATTTAAATTTAAAAAGAGGATGTAGAGAACAGAATTGCAAAAAGTGAGGAGAAGAAAAAGAGACCTTTCGGTGCTTGTCATTAAGTTCTTTGGAAACAGATGCCTTCTCGTTCATCCTTCCTCCTTCCTTCTGTTTTTCGTCCCTTCTTCCAGATCTCCTAGTCCCAAGCAATCAAAAATGGAATTGGAATAGAAGAGATGAAATTCCCTTCTGTTACGACTGAATGGAGGAGGAGCGAGAAAACCAGAAGCGGGTCGGGGAGGATCCGGGAAACCTAATCAAATCCACTATTTAGAACTCGCTGGATCTCCTCCTCTCCGTCTCTCTTCTCTCTCTCCCTTTCCTTTCCAAGTAGATGCAGAATGGAGTTCCACTTCTTTTTGACGATACAACCGCGTCAGCGTGTCATCAAATCATAATCTCTCTTCTGCTAATTGGTGCTGACTGCTGACGCATGCATCTCTGTTCCGTTCCTGAAAAATGGAAGTACATGGGCCAGGCTTAAGGCTTTTCATTTACCACCAAATTGTATCACATTAGGCCCATTATTGAAGAACCTCTTACTGTAGAGAGAAAAGTGGGCCGTTGTATCATAAAGCCTATAATTTTGAAAAATATCGAGTTTTGAGTTTGAGAAAGAGAAAGGCTTGGGTCCGATGGGTTTCGGGACCATCCGATCCACTTTAAGATTCGTGCACACGAATTTTAAAGCAGACACGAAAGTTGCGGGTGCTAATTCTAAAGCAGATCGGACGGTGAGCGAACCCGTCGAACTTACTTTGGTCCGATACCTTTTGACAGGTAGATCCGATTATGTTTTAGCTTAATGGTACTGTGTAGAACTGGTAGATGTAACAGTTTGACAGCCACTGTCATAATAATGTCTATAAATTTTAAACTATTTTATATCCATTTCTGAAGACTCCTGGCAGTCAGGCATCTTGTGCAGTATTTCTGATCTGCTTGCCATTGTTAATCACAAATGCCGACGAAGCGACAATAAACACTATTGTGTTAAGATAATTATGGGCTTTCGCTAACAAAGTGTATAATTAATACCTATATAAATCATGGCCACGATATATCCGGTACAAAATAATTCTATAGCACATAAAATCAAGAATCTTGCTCAATAACAAATTTAAAACAAAACAAATTATTCAGCCAAAACACATGAAAGAAGTAGGTTATGCTACTCTAGATGGCACTAAAGCCGAAGAGAAAGTCCTTGTTGTCCCGTGTAATCTTGTTGATAAAAAGAGAACAAAATCTACGAACATTAAAATTTCAAATCAAACAAAATCCCTCTCTTTTGCCTTCCTCAACACTGCATTGCTGTACTCTTACAGAGGTAAAATCTGATGTTGTCCACTATTCTTTTTCAATGGTTTAGGTCATTTTCTACAACTTAACAGCATTAAATGCCGTATGAGGTGAACATTTTCAATTTCCTAGCACCTGAACCACCTGCTGCTTGTACTTCATCTGTTATTCCCTCACCACCGCTTGCGACTGTGCTATCTACATTTCCATTTTCATTCAATGTGTTGCCTTGTATCACCTGCTCTTCTTTCTCATTGGATTCCAATTTATTCTCTTGGAAACCTTCTTTCTCCGTACCTTCACTATCCGCCTGGACCTCCAAATTATTCCGACCTTCTTTTTGCTTGTCTGACTTTTGATTTGTCTCATCTTCCAAATTGGTTGTGAACTTAACCCAGTTTTCTTCTTTGGAATCACCTGATAATGCCTGATCACTTTCAGTGGTGTTGGTCTCAGCAGTTGTACTGCTCTCAGTTACCTTCGGTTGTTCTTCGGTTTTCTGAGGTGTGTTCAGGTCTGAGAGGCGTCTTTTGAGGTCTTCGATTTCGCCGTCTTTTTGCTGGATTTGTTGTGTCAGTTCGGCTATACGGTTGCTGGAGTCATCTGAGGTTCTCTCTTGGATTTGTTTGATATAGTTCTCTTTATCCACAAGTGCGGATTCAAGTTCTTGTTGCATCACCTTGAGGTAAGTGGTGGCTGATTCAGATTCCAAGAGCTTGTTGTTGAGCTCCATGCGTTGTGTCCTCAATGAGCCTGCTTTTGCTTTTAGTTCGTCAAGTTTCTTTCTTATGTCCTTATTAGCAGCTTTCTCTTTCTGTTCAATAATAAGAGAAAAGGTATCAGTATACTAGCTAGGCTCTACCGTTCTACTTGTTCAAATTGCTAACAAATGTAACTAATTTGTCTGCATATTGAAGTTAATACAATGAGACCACTGCATTAGTTTTCTGTACGAGATTTTCAAACCAACATAATATTTCATACAAGTACATCAAGTTTCATTTTCTGTTACAGGTAACGGCAACAGGAAACATGATTTCTTTGGACAATATTGATCGACTAATTTTGGAAGTTCATCAAAATGTTTTTTTTTATTAAGTTACAGCCTTATAGGAAATCTTTCTTTGATCCTAAACAGAAGAACTAAGTATTACAAGACAAATTCAATAAATTGTTTCCCCTGTCATCTAAATTGGAAAACAGGTTCATTGTTTTCTGTATAGATATGGTTTTATGTATTGGAAAGCAGGTCATAAGATCTATATAGGTTATAATTTTAGGGGCTATATTATTTGAAGACAGCACCCAAGGTCCCTCGCCTTTTGCAAATTTACCAAGGTTCCCAATAAAGAAAAATTACCATGTAACAGGCAGAGAGAAAATCCCTTAAAAAGAGAAATGGATACAACACCACACAACAATAGTAAAATAATAACACAGTTTGAATCAGAGTCCGTATTTACAAAGCGCATAAGATGATATGAACCCAGGGTCCAGAGAATGAAATTATACAGCGCTATTCAAAACCATCAACTAATTAAAATTCTTCAAATTAAACGAAAATTTTCAAAGCAATCAGTTGTTATCACCCTGAAATTGACACTCTGAACTATCCCGTATAGAGCTAAAACCCCAGAGGAGAAAATAACAAGTGTTCAATTTCTAATTTTTGTGTCATAACCACCTTAAAACAACAAAAACGCCTCTAGAAGGGACAAAGGACATCACATTACAATTACTCAAACAAAGGGGATGAGATGGGATGAAAATTGAAAGTACCTCGAGGAGGAGCTGGAAAGAGAGCAACTGGCTGTCGCGCTCTTGGAGGAGGATGCCGAAGACACGGCGCTCTCGCATTTTTTGGAGAATGACGACGCTGAGCACGGCGGCTCCCAGCGCCAGAAGCAGCAGCAGCGCGTACGGTCTCTTCTTGCCGCTGCCTCCCGAACTCATCAGGCCTCCTCCTCCTCTTCCTCTCCCCTTCCCTTCTCCTTTTACGTCTGTCATTTGATAAATCCTCGTCTCGCCTCTCTCTCTCGCTCGCTCGCCCTCTTCTTCTTCTTTGTGTCGGTGTCCCTCCCTTTCCCTTTGCTTTCCTTTTTCTTTGTTTGTTTGCCCAAGTGAGAAGTTAGATGGGATGCCTTTTTGCTTGCTTCAGTATCTAAAAAGAGAACGGAGATTAAAATGCAATTGCAAGGCAGAAACACGAGATGAGATTCACTTTCATAATAATTGCTCTTAATGAAGTCCACGCCCCCATGCCCCATCCCCTCCCCTCTATCTTAATCTTAAATCTTAAATCCTTAATAATTAATGCTATTTGTCAGATTCGCTTTTATAGTTTTATGTTTTCTTCATGGTTTTGTATTACATAGAGATTCCGATTAATTTTGGTCAAGGGGCCATTATATTATATTAGTTATTTATTTAGCTGCCCTGCCCTCCAGTTATTCGATCCAACGAATCTAGAATCTGAATGATCCGCAAACTATAAACAAATAGAATTTTGAAAATACGATCAGTTTAAAAATTGACAGCAAACCGTTTGTGTCACCTAAACCTATATAGGTCCTGACTCCTGACTCCTGAGATAGTGAGATACACTAACGAGTTGTATAATAATAACTAACAAGGCTTTGTTGGGCCAGCTATAAGGTGCCGAGGTCAATTTGGGTCCGATGCCCATCGGACTCATAGTGAGTTTGATGGGCTCGATGACCGTCCGATCTGCTTTAATATTCGCGCCCGCAACTTTCGCATCTGCTTTAAAATTCGTGCGCATGGATCTTAAAGCAGATCAGACGGTCCCAAAACCCATCAGACCCAAATTTGAGTCTAATGGGCATCGGACCCAAGCTGCTCTCATAAGGTGCCCGCCTGTACGCAGTCGGACTCAATATCCATTTCTCGTGGCCATTTCGATTGATTAGGAGAAGTGTAAACTGTATCTACCGACATTTTTATTAATACCATTCCCACAAAAATAAAAAAACCATAATTTTTGAAGAATTCGAAAAATACCAAGACTGCAATGACAAATGACGGCTCTATTCTTGGGGACCGCCATTTGTCATTGGGACCCCTCAAAAACTAAAAAATTCACTGTAATATGCTGAGTTTTTTTTGTTTTTGAGGGGCCGCAATGACAAATGACGCCCCCCAAGAATAGAGCTGTCATTTGTCATTGTGGCCCTGGTATTTTTCAAATTTCACAATTTCACTGGTCTTTTAGTTTATTTATTTTTTGACAATAGTATATTTAAAATTTTTGGCTGTAACTATGAGTATAGCACCCCTTACTAAAGGTTGAAAGTTTGAGTTCCTCTTGCGATTTCAAAGTTTATGTGAAATTTTCAGAATTATAGTGTTTTTAAGTTCATCAAGTCTCTTTATGAACTCAACTCTAAAATTTATTAGATTGACTTTAAATGACAAATTTAAACTGTTGAAACTCATCTACCTTACGAGTGATGCATCTATATGTAACAAATTTAAATTTTCAAATTAATTTAGTATAAAGTCAAACGGTCAAAATTAGAAGCTTTATAAATTAATTTTAATGCATTCAATTTTTAAACATTTTTTTACCACTTAAATCTATATAAAATTAATTCGAAAATTTAAAATTTTTGTATGTAAACGCATCACTCATAAGATAGACGAATTTCAACAGTTCGGATTCATTATTTAAAGTCAGATTTTAAAGTTGAGTTCACAAAGAGATTTAATGAACTTAGAACACCCTAG
This sequence comes from Carex littledalei, assembly GCA_011114355.1. NCBI lineage: Eukaryota > Viridiplantae > Streptophyta > Magnoliopsida > Poales > Cyperaceae > Carex > Carex littledalei. The sequence goes on along the minus strand of CM022097.1, from coordinate 1,108,578 downwards.
TTCTACTCAATATACTAGCACAATCTCATATCTAAAATATGTATTATTAAATAAGTGATGCATATTGTTTGATGTTGACACACTTTATCTCTCATCTTCTCTCTATCTCTCATGTCTCAATTCACAAAACTGTGGTAACATGTTAGAATTTTTTTGTTTTATTATTTAACCATATGTTAGAAATACTAAAGGAAATACTAACATGTGATATTGGTTGATATACTTATTTTAGGAGAGTTTGGTTGTCAGTTTGCATTTTTAAATATGAAAAAAAAAATATCGACAATTATGCAACTAATAATATGATGTGAGAATGCAAAAAAAAAAATGTAGATTTTTTCACAATATAGAATTTGTGTATTAAAATTTAAATGTAATTTTATTATTTGGACAATATCGAGCATAAATAAGGAACCGAATCTCCTGCTCACATGTGAGCAAAAAAATCTTGCTTATTGAGTCCATCTAAGTCTGAAAAATGAACGGATGGACTCAATGAGCAGGGTTTTCTGCCCAGATGTGGAGCCTGCATGTGGGCAGGAGATTCGGTTGCCAACTGAGATTGAAGGTTTTCACGAATTTTAATGCAAATCGAACAATTTTGAAATAATTAAAGTCAGCACTGTCTTAATTACCATGTTTTGTTTCATAGTTATTATGTTGGATAGAAAGCTCAATAAGACTGTGAGTTATGAAGCAAGTTACTCGGGACCGTTGGATCAAAATCCTGAACAATTCGATATAAAATAGAATGAACGGGATCCCTTTAATAGTCGTGCTAGAAAAGATCATCAAACGGTGCGAATTTAATACAAAATTTTAGTTTAAAGTGAGGTGATATGTGATATGAATGGATTCAGATTTGCTGAAATCCGAGATCATCAGCAGTAACCCTGAAATCTCTGAAATTCCGAATCCAGCTATTGAATTGTTTCGAGATACGTACACAACAAAATTAGCTGTTTCGAGATGTGTGCACAGAAAAAGTTGACCGACATGATCTCAGATTTCAGAGATTTCAGAATTACTGTTCATGAATCTCGGATTTCAGATCTGAATCCGATATGAATTCCTCTTAAAATGCCAAAATGGTGAAGACTGAAGAGGGGAGAGGAGACCAAAGACGGCCACTTCTTGTTTGACCATTGACATTTGGTGGGAAGGTAATATGGGTGGACTTGGACTTTGATACAAAGGCGCGATTCTCGGAGAAATTTATGCACGCTTCACGCTGTGCATCTATGCCTCGCCCACGTTTAATATACTTACATCTAAAATCAACTGACAATAAATAATTATATTGTACAGCTGCCAGCTGGGGTAGGTCGTATACTCATTCTTTAATGCAAATAATTAAGTAATACACAAATGGGTTTTTAAATAGGGCGGTGCTATTTTCAGGTCTCAAAACACTATATTCAGTGCTGAGGAATTTTAATACTAATTTTACCCTCAATAATTATCTTCTATCTTTGCTTCGTATTATCAATAAAGGAAAGTTAATTAATTTGTAATGATGCATTAAAAGAAATAACATGAACAGTACATGGTTCTTATCAAATATATCATTTCTTTCCATATTCACATAAATCGTAGCTTATTTTCATTTATTGATTTAGTTCAACTTAATTAGGTTTCAATTTGTTAACATGATGCATTACAATTTGTTTGTTATAAGTTTCTGATTTATACGTATTAACACCATATAAATGTAAGCAATGGAAGATAAAGTTTGTCCATACCAATTTATTTATTTCCATAAATAAACTGGTCTAAATTTACAGCTATTGCTTTCACCTTATTAAATAATTTTTCTTGTAAAGAATAATTAAGTTTAGAACATAGAAAACTTCAGAAAATCATTAATTAGAGGCAAAAGTGGTATAACAGTACAAAAAATTCATTATGCCCTCAATATTTGAAAGTGAGCTCTCAGAATAGCGCTATCCTTTTAAATATTATTCGTTGATCAATGTAGTTTTGAAGTTTAAAAATATTATTTTTGTTCTTAAAGTATCACATATTTATCATTTTAATTTTCAATGTTTTAAAAGATATTATTTCGATCCTTAAAAAGCTTTATTGTACAAAATTGGTCTTACTTTTAACATCTATTGAAAAATATAATTTATATATATACCAGAGCATTATTTTTTAGCATTGAAATCAGTAAACATGCAATAATCAACCAGACAACCAATACAAATATAACAATTATTGACATCAAATATCAATTAAGTTGATGTTAGCATTAATGTTCGTGTCATTATAACAATAAAAAATAACATTTGCATACATCTTAGCACAAATAATATTATGACATGGTCGCAAATATGGATCTTCATTTAGTTTTTTTTTTACCAATAATAATAGTAGGACTAATTTGTTATAAGCAAAACAATTTAACACTAAAATGATAAATGAATAATACTTTATGGACACAAATTAATGATATTTTAAAACTCGTGTTTTTTTATTAGAGATGGATGATTCATCATCATCTAACCTACGATTTCGTTATGAATGTATATCTAGCAAACAAAATGGGAAATCATTTGTCCGGAGTGTGGGGCTGAAAATCTAGATCCTCTAATATAGAGGGAATTTCACTTATACCCCTCAAAAATTTCAAAATTATGTATTTGCTCCTCTAAATTTCAAAATTACATATTCCCCTCTTTAAACTTCAAAAACTCACAAATTTACCCATTTTGTTGTTTTTTTATATTGAAACTTATTTTTACCCTTTATTAAAAGCATAAACACCAATCAGACTCAAATTTGAATCTGATGGGTTCCTCTATCATCTGATTTTGCTTTAAGATATGTGTGTGTCGCTTCAATATCCGTGTGTGTTCACTTCAACATTCGTGAAAATCTAGCATGTACGGGTCATAAAGTGGATTAGACAGTAGAGGAACCCATCGAATTAAAATTTGAGTATGATGGGCGTTTTATGCTTTTAATAAAGGGTAAAATGAGTATTTTATAAATTTAAAATGAGTTTTAATGTAAAAGACAATAAAATGAATAAAATTTGTGAGTTTTTAAAGTTTAAATAAGAAAATAGTAATTTTAAAATTTAGAAAGAGAAATATGTAATTTAAAGTTTTTGAGAGATATATGTGAACACTTGGCAGCCGCTGCCAAGCCTATTTCAAAAAAAAAAAGAGAGATATATGTGAAATCCTCCCCTATTATACGGATATATTGGAATACATTTGCTATTTTTTAAATAAATAATATATAAAAATGCTGATATTTTAAGATATAAAAAGTTTTGTAAATTTTATTATTAATATTAAATAACTAGTGTATTATTCGTATACTTAGATAAATTTTAAAAAAAATAATGGTTCTAGAAAACCTGACACAAATATGGCTTGGTCAAATCTTAACGGGCTGATCCTCGTGGGAAATAAATCTGCTGCGATTCCAAAGAATTGCAGGAACCTGCCTTTCCAAATTCAACTATTATTGTTTTTAATGCACGAATCTCAAAATAGATAAACAATTGGATTCGGAAAAGCAGGTCCCTGCGATTCTTTAGAATTGCAGCAGATTTATTTCCGATCCTCGTGTACTGTACGGCATACAGAGGTTTTAAATTTTTCGTAAGAGGAATTTCAAATAACACGCTAATAATGATATGAACGTAAACCTAAAACCTTGATCCCATCCCATCCGGCGCATGCGCATCACGTGCCTTGTTAACTTGGGAAATTTGTTAGGGGTTGGGGTCCACTGTCCAGATTCCAGAAGACTGTATTAAGTATTAACTATTAACAAATGAAGGTTTTAGGATCTCTACTTTCTCTAGGTTTTAATTAAAGGCTTGGAGTTGGAGGACAGCGCGCTTTGGGGATCGACCCATGACGCCATGTGCGTGTCCATATCCTCTCAGTCTCAGGTATTATAATATTTCTGTTTGGATCACTACCGTCCAATCGAAATCCAAGTTCACATAACCGCATTAATAGTCATACTGATTCTAATTGAACGGTCCACATCCAAACAGAAATATTTTGTTACCTTAGGTCATACGAATTCCCCAAGACTCAAAACCTCTTCCTTTTCATGCCAAAGATATACAAAAGCCGCCTCTTACAATTTAGGGATCGACTAACAGTCCCTCCCATTCAGTCCCCTAAACGTCCCCCTAACGGTCAAAGTACAACTGTCAGTCCCCCATTCAACATACATTAATTCACATCAAAAATGGAAAGTATGAATACCTAAGATATCAAGTATTCATATATAATTCATCAAGTATTCATACCTAAGATATCAAGTATTAATTCACATACAAACTGGGGACCATTACTTTTCGGGGGCAGTAACTGTCAGACTGCATTGGGGACCACAACCAAAAAGTCACGTGGATCACACCACCAGTCCCCCATTCATTGATTAAATTAATTCACATACAAAATGGAAAGTATGAATACCTAAGATATCAAGTATTCATACCTAAGATATCAAGTATTTAAAAAAAAACTGGACACAATACCTACTCATCTTTTACACGTTTTTCAAGGTGGTTTTTTTTTCTCCGTTCAATCTAACCAATTTTTGGGACGATCTATGAGGAATTTTGTAAATCTAAAACCACGAACGTGTTCTACACAATTTTCTCTTTCAAATGAGATCCATGATGACATACTTTTACACGTTTTTCAAGGTATCAAATATTCAAATATGGAAAGTATTCATACAAAATGGAAAGTATTCATACCTAAGATATCAAATATTTATATATAATTCATCAAGTATTCATACTTAAGATATCAAGTATTTAAAGAAAAAACTGGACTCAAATATGGAAAATATTCATACAAAATGGAAAGTATTCATACCTAATTTATCAAGTATTCATATATAATTATCAAGTATTCATACTTATAATATCAAGTATTTAAAGAAAAAAACTGGACTCATCTTTTACACGTTTTTCAAGGTGGTTTAATGATTGACAAAGTTAGTTAGAATTGGGGGGGACGTTTAGGGGACTGGAGTGGGGGGGACAACATCTTTACTCTACAATTTATATGTGAGAGCTTCAGATAATCATAACCGTTCATTTTAAATCAGACGGCATGTGTTGCGCCTAACTGAATAGCGGATCAAGTTTAGCACAGTTAATTAAAGATATTGTCAGTGATAAGTTCGAAATCCAGTATTTATATTAAAGAATAGGATTAAAATGTTGATTTTGTGCTCCAATCATGTTTCACATTTTTTCCTCTATTTTTCAAATTCGAAAAGTTGATTCGAAACACTCAACATGATTTTTATATTAAAATGTGCTTAGAGATCAAATTTTATAATTTTTGAAATTTGTTTACTATTTTTTTTAAATAGATACAAAATAACTGTTTTTATAAGATTCTGGACCATCTAAAACAACGTTTTTGTACCTATCTAAAAGTAGTATAAAAATCTACAAAAAATATAAAATTTGATCACCGAGCACATTTTAATATAATATGAAGATCATATTGAGCGGTTTAGATTGACTATTCGGACTTTGAAAATAGAAACAAGAATGTGAAGTATGATTGGAGCGCAAAACTAACAGTGCATTTTAATCCTACTGTATATTAAAATAGTTTGAAATTTTTAACTCTAATCAAATACTCGAAATAAATAAAAAAAACCGGTCAAATTAATTGTATTGTTTATATCTGTCTGACACTCACCAGTCACCAATAATATTTGTACAAGAGATGAAGAGATTGAGCACAAAAGCATTTCTTGAGGAGGGTTCTAATATCTGTCTTTCATACCTCATCATATATCTCATATTATATATCTCCGTTTTCAAAGTTCAAACGGTCGATCCGAACCGCTCAACATGATATCCATACTAAAATATACTTGGGGATGAAATTTTATAATTTTTGCAAATTTTTTACTATTTTTTAAGATAGGTACAAAATCACTGTTCTGGACCGTTCAAAATCAGTGGTTTTCTGCCTATCTAAAAAAAAATTCCAAAAATTATAAAATTTTATCACCAAGCATATTTTAGTATAGATATCATATTGAGCGGTTCAGATCGACATATTGAACTTTGAAAATGAAGATACAAAATATGAGGTATAATGAGATATGAAAGTATTGGAACCCTCCTCCTCTTGAAATCAATCCAATATGCTCGATTATACAATACAATCATCCATGTCGATGCTCATAATCACTTTTATGTTACACATATTTACAAATATTAAATTAAAACATTAAAAGTTAAAATGTATCTTAATTATTAAGAGGAGCTTGTACTAAATTTAAATTCATTTAGAATTCAATTGGTCATTCATCATAAAATCATTAAAACTATATTGTTAAAAAAATTTAATTATTTGAAATCAATCCAAATTTGTTATATGTCATATCTAAATAAATGACAACAACACATCTGTAATTTTGATTTTATTTGTATTATATATATATATATATATATTTTTTTTTTTCAAATATATATCATAAGAGTTGGATGCACAATAAAAGTTTGAGTACGATTTATTTTATCAAACTAACTGTTTATACAGTTTCATTTCATGAAAAATACATGTATATATTTTTCTTTGAAATCAACAAGGCAAGATTACCAGAATGCTGGAGAAAGATTAATTAACAAGAAGATTATATTAAAAATAAAAGGATATGGAATCTCATGGTATGACACGAGGACTGTCGGTACTGTATAATATATAGCGATGGCAGGGGAAGACTTGTAGTATAATATTTACACTTCAAAATAATCAAAGCTACGAATTCCAACAAAGAAAAGAAAGGAAAAATAACCAAGCATACATGATGACATGTCACGTGCTGCCCCAGTTGCAGCTCACCATCACTGCGTCTTGCTTGTGCACCTTTGTATTATGAATCCAATTATTTGCATTTTGCATTTCTAACAACTTTAGCCCAATCTGTCTTTGGTTTCATGATACCTGCACCAACTCATGGAGAATATTTGAGCCAAATAAAATGGCAGAAGAATATCTTTCGTGCACCAACTTCTCTGAGGACAAGGGCCCACTGTGTCCAGTGCGTTCCTCCCTACAGAAGATTAAACAAATTTTCTGATCAATGTTTGGCTTTTAATTTTGATTTTCACATTTATCCATTATACCCCCTCTGAAATTGCATTCATGAAAGAAATGTCAATTGTAAAGTGGAACCTGACAGAAGACAGCATAAGGTTCTCTCAAGGGACCATCACATGAAAGCTCGCTTGTGCTTCCATCCACAAATGTTCCATCCGCAAATATTACCTATTTGTTTCCCACATTCATATGCATATTGTTTTGCTTAATCTATTAGTAAAGTAATGAAATGTTCTAAATTTTTGGCATGTACAGGTCTCAACAAACACAAGAGCATATATTTTGGCTGCATCTACCATATATACAATCACAAAAAGAAAAAAAAAAAAGGCGTGTAAAATGCGGAGGGAAAATATGGAACGGAAGAATAAACTCAGAAGCATAGCCAGGAGTAGAACCAGCAGTTGGCTTGATAAAGGACCCGATTGGGCAGCTTCTTTGCACAGCTTCACAAAATTTTATCAGTTTATCCTGGCTTCCAAGTTGAACTGCCTACTACACATAATTAGCTGATTAGGTTATGCCAAACAAATAAACTAACTCATGAGACACAAAATGTCAAATGCAGATTTTGTTCCATGATATTATGTCAAAGGTGGTGCCGAAAAGAATAATACCTGAACAACATCATGACGAGGTACAAAAGGATGGGGTTGCACCTGATATCCTCTGGCTGCCATTACTTCTGCTATTAGTAAACCTCCCTTGAGAGCCTCCCCAACCATCTGGGGAGAAAGAAATATGACCAGGAGTTGATCCACAGTCCACTCCTAGACCAGGTGCAGAGAGCCGTGCTGCCGCCGCCTCCACTAACCCTTTCCTCCCTGCAATATAGCCACCGCATGGTGCTATTGTCCCTCCAGGGTTCTTAATCAGACTCCCTGCTATCAAATCTGCTCCCTTACTCATTCAATTAATCACAAGTTAGCACAAGCTTAGCTATAGGAAGCAAAAGGGGAAAAATAAATAAATAAATGGAGAAAAAGATGTGAAATTTGATCAGGAATTAGTATTGTACCACCATCGGAGGCTCAGATGTCTCAACAAACTCGCCATAACAATTGTCCACCATGACTATGCAATCTTTATTTTGGCCCTGTTTGATGCCAGATTGAAAGAAAGCATTTCAATTATCAAGGATTTTTTGTATTTGCTGTCTATGGTTAAAAAGAAGGAATAACATACCTTGGTGAGACTTATAACTCTCTGAATGTCAGCAAAACCTAAGCTTTTGCGCCATGAATACCCACATGATCTCTGAATAAACACACACCGTGTTTCTGGCCTAACAGAACATCCCAAATTAAGCATCCCAGTTGAGCCCACCATCAGCAGCTAAATGAATATTTATTCCCTAGTCAGAATCCATAATGAAATGGAAAATGCATTTAAAGAGAACTATGTAGTGATAACATACAGGAACCTCACGGTAACGGACACCCAAGTCCTTGAGAGATCCAATGTTAATGTTTGAGTCAGAAGGCCCACTTATCCCAATTACTTCCTCCAATGTGTCATAAGGGGCACCAACTACAGCTAACAGCTGCTCGACGTTAGCATCAACAACAATTATAATCATCCTTCCTTTTTTTTTTAAGCTTATCTTCCTTGAGTCTATTGTATTTTTTAGCATGAAAATGTATTAGATGATAAAAAAGATGCTGACCTCATCTTCCGGCCTCAAAATAGCAAATAGAGCACAAGCGATGGCGTGAGTACCTGAAAAAAACTGACATACAATAATGATGACAACAATGATAACAAATAACAGGAGTTCTACAAGGAACATTAATACCAGTAGTTGTAAATTTGTAATGTATTAAATAAATCTACTTTACTGAACAAACCTGAGATCGAACCATTGCTGATTCAGCCCCAAAAATATCAGCAAATACAGAATCTAGGGCTTCACGGCCACCGCCATCATCATGTCCACACCCTGTACATCCACCAAAGTGCTGAAAGGATATTATTAATAAGGTCAAGCATGTAGGTGTGTAAACGGTCTGCATTCATAAATTATCCATAAATATATTACAACCGTATCCCTGTACCTGCAGAAAATGATGCGGTACGGATACGGATGATTTGTAGTGCCTTAAAAAGATGTGGGTATCCAAAATTATCGAATAAAAAATAACAGCATAAACAAAAGGAGCCTATTACATACTATAAGTTTTTCATTTGCAGGGTGGTGTCAAATTATCAAATTCTATTTGTGCATCTAAAATTCTAGTTTTTTCTTTTTCTTCCTTGAAATACCCTGATATTTCATATACTTGTTATCAAGTATGAATATCAAACAATATATGTAGGTTTGTTATGAATTGTGTTATTTAAAGTTTTTACTTTGTTATTCTAAAATACCGATTTTTTGTTGTACTTGCAAATTTGTTAGTGGTATCTGTTAATGTCTGTTTCGAATTCGTATTCATCAATTATCCTCTCGTGTTCGTACAAGTTAAGATGCAGATTTAGTTTTAAATTTTGACATCCATCTAATATTTGTATCTATATTTGCATTTTATTGAGCGGCGGATATAGATACGATTTCAGCACAATCCATTCTGAATCCTATAGTCAGGGGCGGATCCACCATTCATGAATGGGGGTCAATTGACGCCCACTTTTTAAAAAATAATATATGTATTTATACAAGATTTTCTATATATTTAGAGTAAAATGCTATGGATACTACAAAATTGAATCCTCATTCGCAGCATGAAAATTTTATATGCTTGACCCCCATTCATGTTTAACCCCCATAGTTCGAAAGTCTGGCTCTACCGCTGCCTATAGTGCCACAAGAATGGCAATTTAAAATATTAGACATTTTGGCAAGATGGAAGCAGTACTCAATTTTGATGGGTTTGAGATAAAGATTCTTGGGGGTTCCTTGGGACTCGATTTGAGACTCAAACTCTGCCAACTGTCCTTGTACTTGCTCTATTGACAGGGTTTGACTAATTTTAGTTGAAAATTCAGTGAATTTAGGAGTAACTATCACAAATGCAAAACTTCAACTACTTGATGCAGTCTGCTGCACAGTTCAATATGTTAAGTCTTAAGTGGTTCCCCGAAGCATTCTTAATTTAGCATTGAAAAGTGAGCTTTAAACTGTGATAGCTTACATGAGGAGCAATTCTGGCATTCTTGAAGGCAGTAAGCACACGGGCAGAGTTGATAGCCACCCTGCAATCTATCTCTCTGTACACCCCATACAGCGACTCCACTGCTCTCTCTACCTAAAATTAGTTACACCCACCAGTAATATCAAGCATCAGGCCAAGAGAAAATTAATTATACAAGGTTGAGCACCAGCATACAATACCATGAGTACTAAAGGAACATGATTACATGAAGAAAGGAGTAACCTTACCTCGGGATGAAATGGTGAAGAATAAGTTGAAGATGCGGAGCAGGATAAGCGCCTTCCTCGGGCTACTCGAACGGTCGACACTGACAGTGGCCCGGATACAGAAAGTGGCACTGTGGCGACCATCACAGCAGCGGCAGGAACAGCGAAAGAGATAGGCCTTTAGAACGAAAGAAATTATCAGGTCATATCCCAGAGAGAAAAAAAATGTTCGTAAATGGGCCTCAAGGCCCAGTAGTGCAAGTAGTGGGCTGGGATTAGAGTGGAAAAAACGTGCCGTGCCGTGCCGTGACGTGACTAACATGCCGTGACTTTGGTCTCGTGCTGTGCCGTGCCGTGACCAAGTTAATTTTTCACGTGCCGTGTCGTGCCGTGAACAAAATGTCAAGAGGTGGTCACGCCGTGCCTAAACGTGCCATGACCATACGTGACTCGCGTGACCATTTAATCATAATTTAAGTTAATTTATTTAAGATTCATCATTAAATCAATATCTAATGGTCTTAATTACACGTGACTCGTGTGACTACGTGTCGTGCCTTGACGTGATTAAATCTTTCACGTGTCGTGCTGTGCCGTGCCAAAGTTTCAAAAGATGAACACGGCACGCGAATGGTCACGGCACGGGACACGCGAGTCACGACACGTAACTGACATGCGTGCCGTGCCGTAACCGTGTCGTTCCGTAACGGAGCTAGCTCCGCCGTGCCATTTTTCCCACTCTAGCTGGGATGTGTTGAAAAACAAGATAATTAGAGTACTAATTAAGTCTCAAATCCATTAGGGATATTTTCGTCATTGACCATTTATTAGAAAAAAGAGAGTTACTAATTAATATAAAAAAAAAGTAACTCCATCTTTATATTTTTTATTTGACCGTTAGATAACCGTTAGAGACTAGATAGAAATTGACTATATAAAGCTTCACCGGTGAAACCTTTACTAAGATTGCCATAATACAAACAATTCATCATATTCTCTGAATATAGTATCAGAGCGACACATATAATCCTGTCGCAAATTCCGCAAACAACAACAAGACTGTAGGTAACAAAGAACTGCAACACCATTCAATAGCTTACAATCTAAATCAAAGCAGACCTAACTTGCTCCAAATCAAACAAATGCCAAATAGGCAACTCAATCACTGGGCAGATAATAAGAAGAACCTGTACCAGTCCAAAAACTATCAAAAAGAAAAACCTCAAGCTCAAATAGAGCCAACCCAATAAAAAAAGGGGGAAATCAAGCTCAAGGTAGCGCCTGTTCTTATCATCAAGAGCAAAATCCAACAAAAATCAAGAACAAAAATCTGTTCTTAAAAAAAAAAAAAAAAAAACCAAGCGAATCAATAAAACCAAAAACAGACTCCTGTACCAATAACCCCAAAAATACCAACATCTTTCCTCAAAACCAGCAAAAATCGCATCAATCACTGTAATCCATCTTCCAACTCCTCTCAAATTAGCAAACCTCAAAAAGATGCAACTTACTTCCAACCGAAATTCTAGCTTGAGATCGGAGACGAGTAGAGCGTCCAGCACCATTCGATGCACCAACTGCAAGAAGGAGGGGCACGAGCGGGCGTGGTGCTGGTTCCTCTACCCATCTTTACGGCCAAGCAGGAAGGGAAGAGGTTTGTTCGCTCCCAGATGAGAGGTACAGAGTTTCACCACAGCCTAGGCTGTGGAGTTTAAACCCTATTCAACTCTTGGACGAAGGTTGCAAGTGCACAACCCTGTCTTTGTAGTTAGAACGGGTGTCGATCCTCAAGGACGGACTATTTTCTGAATCTTAACTAATCCTAGTTAGGTACTAGAAGTTGAATGTTTGGGGTGTTTGACTATTTCTAAGGTGTATGAACAAATCAATTGAAATGAAAGAATGTATGAACAAGTATGAATGTATGAACAATTGTATGAACAATGAATTAACAGAAAAGAATCAACTAAATGTTTGTATTTTGTACTATGTATAAAAGGGCGTTTCAAGGGTTTCAGATTTCATCTTCAACTTTGCTGCTCAGACCTGCCACCGACCCGCATGCTTTCGCATGTGACCTTTGTGACGCGACCCGCATGCTTTCGCATGCGACCCGCTTGGCCTTAAGCGCTCCGAACCTGGCACGCGACCCGCAAGCTGCGGCTTGCGACCCGTGTGATGCGACCCGCGTGCTAAGTCACGTGACCCTCATGGTCCCTTGAGCTGAGTCTGCACATGTCAGAAACTTGCTGTTTAAGTCGTGTAAGGTTAGATTGACCGTACCTAGTGTCACTGAACCTCAACTTTCGTGTGTTGGCTTAGCAGACCTGGTTTGGAATTGCAATTTCACCTTCTCAGGTTTAATCAAGCTGTTTGATCTAAACCTAAGTTCTCAATTCTGTTTACTAAAGGTATCCACAAGCTGAGCAAGAGCAAGTGGAAACTTTCACCTTTCGGCTACTCATTGACCTCACCTTTCGGTTCTCAGACCTACCTCAAGTACTTAACCTAATTTGCAAGAAACGTCAAGCCTTTGGTACAAGAAGAAATGCCAAAGGCATTCAACAGTAGACAATCAAGAATCAAACAATTCAGATCAAGCAATCTCAAATAGTACAAGAATCAAAGAAACACGAAATAACAATAAGAATCAATCCATGTGCATCATCAAACAAAGTATCAGACTACAAATCCAAACCCTCGAAACTACAAGTCTACTCAGACATGAATAAAATCAAAGTAAAAGAAAGAAAGAGGAAGCAAATCATTGTCAGAGAAGGAGGAGTGAAGAGGCTCGAAGCTTCTGGAGTCTTCTTCACCAAGTTGAGTAGCTCCAGATCCTCCAGATCGCCTCTCCTCTCCAGATCGCCTCTCCTCAGGCGCCAAGCTCCCTTCCTGGCGATCAGATCCCCTTTTTTGGGAAGATATCGGGGGTCCCTTTTCTCAATTCGCGCAGGCCTTATATAGGCATCTTAACGGGCTTTAATCGGGTCCTGGCGCAATTAACTCGATGCGGGTCGCGTGCCAACTCATGCGGGTCGCGTCGAGCTTTCCGAAAAGTGGTCATACGCTCAAAACGGAGTTACGAGTCAAAAGTTATGACTGTTTTAAGTTCGGTGCTGAAATTTCAGTGCTTGACGCGACTCGCGTGGAATCTGACGCTACCCGCGTGGGATCTGATGCTACCCGCATGGGATCTCATGCTACCCGCGTGGGGGGTTCCAGAACTCGCAATTTTCCCTGATTTGGCTCATTTTCTGCAAAGTAATAATGAAAATGCAGCAGTACCACATTCTATAGATATTCAATGTATATTCAATGTAAAAGACATGATTTGGTGGTTTGAAACACAGATTGTGGTACAGAAATTGGCCGAATTTATAGATCTAATAATGAGACATCAGTGGTGATCGAAAAACATACAAATTTGTAAAATATATTCATGATTTTCCAAAGTTAGATTGTAGCAATTGTGAAGTTTGTAAATTAGAAAAACATACTAGATTACCATTTCACTTATCATTGATCACTCAAAAGAGAGCGCTGTTTCTTTTAATATTTATAAACTCGGAAATGCTATCAGTTCAGACTGCAAGCGCACAATCCTATCGAGTAGTATATTCGAGGTCGATCCACAGGGAATATTAGTTCAGAGTTTTGAGCGATCGAATCACAATCTTTCGAAAGGCTAGACGAAATCTGAAAATTGAGAGATGTTGTTGTGATCAATGTAAATTAGGAAGCAATTAAAAGTAATTAAAATAAAGATAGAGATGAGGATTCTTAGGGTTTCGGCACACCATTGCTACTCAATCCGCTTTGATAATATATTCCTGTTACGTCTGATTTCCTGTTGTTGTTTTATGAAAGACACCACATAGGTCACTGCGATTTATGTTACGCAAGAATGACAGATCTTTCATCGAGATTCTACATAGGACACTGTGAGTTTTCTTACGCAAATGACTGATCTCTTAAATACACAAGTTACTACACAGATCACTGCGAGTTTCCTTACGCAAGTGATGAAACTTGGTTCGCGTTTTGTTGTTCTGGTTTATGGTTTTCCCGCTAAGGTTTTCTTCACATAAACCTAATATATCTCAACGAGGCTAATTCGTACAAATAGTTTCTCTTACCATTAAAGCACTATCACTACCCTAACGGATTAAACTATATCATCGAAATTAGATGAAGAGATAGTAAATCACAAAAGCATTTCGATTCAACAACAAGAAATCATAATCAACAGAAAATATATATATCAAAACATCAAGAGTAACAAGGTTTACTGCCTAGCCCTAAGAAAAGGAACTTAGCCGCGGAACGGCATGGTTACAAGCACTCATCTCTTCTCACTTTAATCAAATCTAACCCTAATTACAAAGATAAGTTATTTTTCTGCCCAGGGGCCTTATATAGGAGTAGAGGGACGTTTGGAAGTTGAGTGGGGCTAAGGAACTGATATGGATACAGCTGTCGGCAGTTATTTCCCAAGGGGCGCCTTCGGTTACGGTCCGTATCAGGTGATACGGTCCGTATTGAGACCTTGTCACTGAGGGTTTTAGTGCTTCTCACTCTATCTCCTGGTCTGTATTAGGCTTGGTCCATATTTGGCAATACGGGCCGTAACAGAGACTTCGTCGATAAGCGTCGCTGATCCGATTGACCCGATTCTAGCTCCCTTTGGTGTAAAATAGTCCCAAAACCTGTTTTCTGTAATAAAACATAAAGAAGGGTGACAGTAGCCTTTTTCTCTAATAAATTAAACATAAGTGTGAGAAAATATGCAGAACCTAAGCAAAAACCCTACGTAAATCATCATTATTTTGACTCTGATCAATCATATAATAAAAGTGAGAAACCTTTTGAGTTAATTCATTCGGATGTGTGGGGTTCCGCTCCAATTGAATCATTTAATGGATACAAATATTTTGTAACTTTTATAGATGATTATTCTAAAACAACTTGGTTACATTTACTAAAAAATAAAAGTGAAGTATTTTCTCGCTTTCAAGAGTTTTATAATTTTATAGAAAATCAATATGATGCAAAAATTAAAACAATTAGATCCGATAATGGAACATAATTTATAAATCAAATTTTTTCCAACTTCTTCAAACAAAAGGGAATTTTACATCAAACAACATGTGTCTATACACCCGAACAAAATGGTGTTTCCGAACGGAAAAATAGACATTTACTTGAAATAACCCGAGTTCTTTTATTTCAAAATAATGTACCAAAGATTTTTTGGTCGGATGCCGTTCTTACCGCCACATACTTAATAAATAGATTGCCTAGTGCCAATTTAAATTATAAAAGTCCATTGGAAATTCTTTACCAAAGAAAGATTATAATGAATCATTTGAGAATATTTGAGTGCACATGTTTTGTACATAAAAATAAACAAGATAAATTGGATCATACGTCAATTAAAACTATTTTTTGGGATATTCTTCACAAAAAAAGGGTTATAAATGCTATGATCCAATTAATCATAAATATTATATTTCTAGAGATGTAACTTTTCTAGAAAATGAACCATATTACAAGGATGTTGATAATAAAATCAATATCCAAGAAATACCAAACATATTTGTATTACCACAAGTTGGTAATACAAATATAAAAAGTACCATTCCGGTACAAATTGAAAGTGAGATAGAAGAAATCTCACAAAACGAAGAGAAAAATGAAAACTTGAAAGAAACAAGTATGGAATATACACTATTAAGAAGATCATCAAGGACAATTCAACCATCAACAAGGTTAAGGGACTTTGTGACATACAAGATACAATATCCTATTCAAAACTTTATTTCCTATAAAAATATTTCCTCTCCACACCAAATATTTTTGACCTCTATTTCAAAAGAAATAGAACCTAATAATTATCATGAAGCCATACAAATACCAACTTGGTGTAAGGCCATGAAAGAAGAGCTAAAAGCTCTAGAAAAAAATGAAACATGGGTAATTGTACAATTACCTAAAAATAAAAAAACTCGTTGGATGTAAATGGGTATATAAAATCAAATACAATAGTGATGGTACCGTGGAACGGTACAAGGCAAGACTAGTTGCCAAAGGTTATACCCAAACATACGGCATAGATTACCATGAAATATTTGCACCGGTGGCAAAAATGAATACCGTTAGAATCTTATTGTCTATTACGGTAAATAATGGTTGGAACCTATACCAAATGGATGTTAAAAATATTTTTTTTCAAGAAACACTTGAAGAAGAGGTGTACATGAACTTACCCCCGGTCATAAAATGGAAAACAATTCTAATCTAGTGTGTAGGTTAAATAAATTAATCTATGGATTAAAGCAATCTCCACGGGCATGGTATGACAAACTTAGCTCTTATTTAATTTCTTGTAAATTCAAAGTTAGCAATGCCGACCATTCATTATTTATAAAAGGTGATAATATAAACACTACTATTATATTAGTGTATGTAGATGATATTATAATCACCGGAACTAATTTGGAAAAAATTAAGAAAATAAAATGTCAACTAAAAGAAAAATTTGAATTAAAGATCTTGGTTATTTAAAATATTTTCTAAGAATAGAAGTCGCACATTCTAAGAAAGACTTATTTATTTCTCAAAGAAAATATATTTTAGAATTGTTAAAGGAAACTGATAAATTAGGGTGTAAACCAGCCTCAACACCAATAGATGGTAAATACAAATTAAATGTCGAAGACGGTAAGCCCCTAGAAGATATAAACCTATTTCAAAGTCTTATAGGAAAATTAATTTATCTCACAGTTACACAACCCGATATCTCTTTTTCGGTAAGCCAAATTAGTAAATTTATGCATGTTCCAAGAACACAACATTTAGAGGCAATAAATAGAATATTAAGATATTTAAAAGGAACACCCGGTAAGGGAATTTGCATGAAAAATAACAATTCTAATGATGTGTGTGGCTATTCTGATGCAAATTGGGCCGGAAGCTTCAATAGAAAATCGACAACCGGTTTTTGCACATTTGTAGGCGGAAATCTAGTTACATGGAAAAGCAAGAAACAAAATATCATGGCACGATCAAGTGCCGAGGCGGAATATCGTGCCATGGCATCAACCACAAGTGAATTGACATGGATCAAGCAACTCCTCGCGGATATGGGAATTAAAATTCAAACACCAATGAAAATGTTTTGCAACAACCAAGTGGCACGACACATAGCATCTAACCCGGTGTTTCACGAGTAAACAAAACACATCGAGGTGGATTGCCACTTTATTAGAGAAAAAATTCAAGAGAAAAAAATTGAAACTCCTTTCGTAAGAAGTGAAGACCAATTGGCGGATATCTTTACGAAGGGATTATATCCAAGACAATTTGAAGAAAACATGAACAAGTTAGGAGTTATCGACATTTACAACCCTAACTTGAGGGGGAGTGTTGAAAAACAAGATAATTAGAGCACCAATTAAGTCTCAAACCCATTAGGGGTATTTTCATCATTGACCATTTATTAGAAAAAAAAAGAGTTACTAATTAATATAAAAAAAAGGCAACTCCATCTTTTTATTTGACCGTTAGATAACCGTTAGAGACTAGATAGAAATTGGCTATATAAAGCCTCTGTGTAAAAACCTTGTACTAAGATTACAATAATACAAACAATTCATCATATTCTCTGAATATTTCTTCTCTGTTTCAATTCCATAAAAATTCAACATGGTATCAAAACGACACATGTAAGTGGTGTAAGTGGTGGGCTGGGATGTAAAGCTCATATATATGTGGCAGCAATTATAGTACGTATGCCAATTTTATACAGGGCCACACAAACTTCGATCTAATGATAGCAAAACAAAGGAAAATAGAAAAGAGGTTATAATTGGATGGGGTTTATGAGAACTGTCATTTACAAGGAAAATAGAAATAAAGAGCAATAGCGAAAATTACCAGTAATATATAGCTTTACTAATATATCACTTTCTCCACTAAAATTTACATCTATAATTAAGAAAATTGGGTGTTATGGTCTTATTATGCTAATAATTAGATCTTTTTCTTATTTAACATATAGCATGCTGTTACTCAATGTATATAACAAATTTACATTTTCTCAATATGAATTATCATATTCTATCTTGCTAACTTTACATTTGATTTTTTTTTAATATATAATTGAGCTATGCTTCTGCGACAGTTTGTAATTTTGTGCTCCCTTTTGAGTATCTCTTATTTTATTTTTCCCCTTTGTTTCTGTTCTTCTTTCAGCAAACGGGAATTTCAAAATAAAATGAATTTAATTTATTTTTTCATTTAAATTTAGTAAAAGAATTTTAGTAATGCTGTCCAATGAACTTTCACTTTTGAGTATATCTCTTTTGCTTTTATTTTATCCTTCTAGATAGAGGGAAATGCATTTCAAAACAAAATTAAATGAAGATGATTTATTTCTTCATTTCATATTTAGTAAAACTGTGGGAAAGTTGTCAGATTATTTATTTTACAATAATTGTCTGCAGGAATGCATGAGCATATAAAAAAAACGACAAATTTGAAAGGACACGGTCCGAAGGCGTTTCATCGGTTTCTCTTCAGCCGACGCCACCTTTAGAAGAAGTGCCTTCCTCTACCATTTACCTTTCCTCTTTCCTTGTTATTTGCTGCCTTCTCAATTGATAGAAGAATTTCCAAAACCTAGCAGATTTATCATCTCTAAGGTATGGGCTCTCTTTATTTTTAATGTTGTGAAGAAAGAGCTAGCAACAGTATTCCTTTAGCTTGTCCTTTATTTTCTTAATTTGAAACTTTTGTTACTCACTGGAATTCTGATAGGTTCTTATACCTTAAAAAAACCTGTGGCGCACTTACGGAACTTGTAATATCACTGCTTTGAACTATATTATTTGACGACAAAACACTTGTATTTAAATGAGGAACAAAGAGGCTTTTATCCTGCTGTAGTAGCTAGATGTTACAATAATTTTACTATCTTTAAGAGGGAAGAAACTAACAATGGGAAAAAAGATTGAGAAGATAAACTGATAAAGAAAGTCATTCACCTTTATTATCATATGCATCAAGGAGCGAAAAGTCTGATTTCTCTCTGCAGTGCTTAGCGAAATATATAAGAATATCAATTTCTTTATAGGCTGGAATTAATTGACTCTCCTTGTTAATTTTAGTGAGCAAAACTTACATAAATCGGTAGGTTTTGTCATTGATCTTTAAAACAGCAGCGAAAGTAATATAAACTGGCTGTAATGGAAGATAGAATGTACGCGTTTCATGTCATTGGAAATGCATATGTGATAATTTCTCTCTGCTTACTGGTTATGGACTCAACTTACTCAGGGAAATAACTTATACACAATAAATAATAAATTGTAGACAAAAATCAAAACAAAAAATAACAAAGTTCCTCTGCATCCAGAGAGGAGAATGCAGGAAACAATTGACAGCAACTCAGTAAAAATTGAAGATTGTGCAAATATGTTCCAAGACTTTGAAGTAAAGGACATGTATGGGTTCAACAACGGAGAAAATTTCATTGATGTCATATGCGGGTGCACCAGCTATAGGTACGGTGATACTGTCGGAACACTCCGAGTGTATGCATCTGGTGTACTTGAGATTAGGTGTGAATGCAACCCAACATGCCATGAAGGTCTTCAATTTTGTTCCTTGCTCAACATTCTATCTTTATAATGTGTGTGTGTTATCAGTTGGATTGTAACTTGATTTCAACATATCTTCCTTTTTTCAGTCTTGAAACCAACTGAATTTGAGAAACATGCGCTGAAGGAATCACCAGGAAGATGGAGAAATAATATATGGGTCACTATAGGAAGCGAAAAGGTTCCTTTGTCAAGAACAGTCCTGTTGAGATACAGTAATGTAAATTTAAAGGCTCATCCTTCCAAACGCAAAGTACATAGGGATGAGTTTGTGAAGTGTAACAAGTGCAGCAAAAGACGCCGGTTTGTGGTGGGTACAGAAAAGCAATACAGAGAGTATCATGATGCAGAGATTGATGGTAATTGGGAATGCTCTCGCTACCTCAACGGCATGTATGTTAATTTTATTTCTTTTATTTATCTTTTTGTTTTACAGTAGGATCAACAAGAAAATGATTTAACAGGAGCATATGCTGCATATGCTCTTTTAATAATGTCATCGATCGCACCTTCAATTTGTTTTCTTTATTTTTTATGACTGCTTCACTTGTTAACAGAATCACCTGTGCTGAGAAAGAAGAGAGGGGAAGTAAGAGAAGGGCAAGGGGGTGTCACCAAGATAGCAGCTGTAGTGGCTGCACAAAATGTGTTTGCTTCGGTTGCAAGATGTGCCGTTTCTCGGACTGCAACTGCCAGACCTGCATCGATTTCCTTACTAATGCTGACATATGACATTATAGTATGCATGCAAAATTCTACTGCATGCATACCAATAAGTGTGTGTGTCTTTAGCAGCTTTTTATATTGGCCTTAAGTTTTGAAAACACAAGTACTTGTTAAAGAAGGCCGTAATATTATGCAAAATTCTACTGCATCCCATCAGACTCATACTCTGCTTCATAGTTGTTTCTATTTAATTTATCCCCTTTGACAAAGTCTAACACACACCTAATAGTGAGGCAGGAAAACTAAAACATTTGATGGCATTTGTTACGGGTGTTTATATCTTCCTTGTATTAATGTAAAAACTTGTTCACAAAAAATGTACATATATAATATATGAGGAGGGATCAAGTTACAACAAATTTAAGTTACAACAAAGTTACAACAACCATTTTTTTCATTTTCAAAGTCCAAATCGTCGATCCAAACCGTTCAACATGATCTCCACAATAAAATGTGCTTGTAGATCAAATTTTACATTTTTTTTGAATTTTTTTACTATTTATTAAGTATTTTACAAAAAATAGTCATATTCAGACCATTGAATTTTGTACCCATCTTAATAAATAGTAAAAAAAAATCAAAAAAATGTAAAATTTGATCTGCAAGCACATTTTATTGTGGAGATCATGTTGAACGGTTTGGATTGACGATTTGGACTTTGAAAATGTAGAAAATAGTTGAGGTAACTTTGTGGTAACTCAAAAGTACTGTTGTAATCGGATCCCTCCTCATAATATATATAACTATATAGGGATTGAGAGCTAGTAGCTTTTACAAAGAAGAAATAATTAACCACCCATAACAAATGTCATCCAATTAACGTTAGACAAACTAATTAAAGCGACAAGGACCTTACTATAGAAAGCATGTCACGACGAACCTTACAATGAAAAGATTGCATATATTTTAGGCGATCGATCCCACCTGATGATGAATGAATATTTGATGCGAAACATGCGATTTGTGCTTGTTCCAATGGAAATGTGAATATAAACATGCGATTTGTGAATTGATCGATCACCTTTCACTGTTCCAGACCTTGTCAGCGATCCAGAAATTACCAGTAGCAGTCGAATATTGCAGAAAATTTATTGCAGAAAATTGAGCTATCTTAATTAAAGTAACAACAAATATTGAACACTACATAGAAGGCATCAATTATTTGTTCCATTATAAGTTTCAGCTGAACAAGCAATTTATTGCAGAAAATTCTCGTTGCTCATGTTACCAGAGAAGGAGATCGCGCGACAGAGAAGTTCTACACAGGGACAATGGGAGAAATGAAGCGCACTGGATCGATCGGAGAAGTTTAGCGCACAGGGTTGATAGGAGAAAATTAGCGCACAGGGGCGACAGGGAGGAGGGCAGGGGAAAACCCTAGCGAGGCCTAGGGGTGGGAGAAAGGAATGGTATGGATCGGAAGGGGAGTAAGGCTTTGGACGATTGAAGTCTTAACGGCGGAGCGTTTTACAATTTTCTGTCTCTGTTTAACTTGAATCAGCGCTCAATCTCTAATACGAAAAATAAAGCAATCCAACGGTAAAAAAGTCCGTAGCAAATTTTGGAGTTAGCAACGTGTTGTATGCTAGCCAATTCCATATATATATATATATATATATATATAGTATGGCTAATGTGCTTTCTCTAGAACTTCGGCCTCGTGCTTCCGGGGGCATATCTTAGTGTTTGATGTTCAAACAACAAATTTAAACCGTTAGATGTGATCTCTATATTGAAATGTGCTTGGAGACCAAATTTTACATTTTTCTGAATTTTTTTACTATTTATTAAGCCACTTTGAAAATTCCAGATCATATGGTCCAGACTGTTTTTACTGTTCACCCGGATCTGGAATTTTCAAAGTGGCTTAATAAATAGTAAAAAAATTCAGAAAAATGTAAAATTTGGTCTCCAAGCACATTTCAATATAGAGATCACATCTAATGGTTTGAATTTGTTGTTTGAACATCAAACACTAAGATATGCCCCCGGAAGCACGAGGCCGAAGTTCTAGAGGAAGCACATTAGCCATACTCTATATATATATATATATATATATATATATATATTGTTTTATTTTTCAGATTCCATGTACGTTGTACACCAATTGCAGGTAGCTGCTGTATACAATGAAACAGTGCTTCGGCGATATTCTAAAAAGCCATACATTCAAATTTTCATTTAAACAGTTATGAATATGTCATTTGAAAATCTTCTCCATTTACTAAAAGAAATTAATTAGGAATGTAAAAATGAATGTATTCCCCATTTAAGAGAAAATAAAAAGTTGCATATGTATGAAAGAAGCAAGTACCATTAAGGGTTTTGGAATTTCATGGTTGGGATTAGTTAAACTGCCAATTTTAAATGCAAAAAAGTTCCAAATATATAAAGACAAAACCAATCCTCTTTTGGTGGAGAATAGAAGAGGTTGCGTGTTTTTCATTTTATATGATGCTTGTGGCATCAGGTATATTACTATGCGCCTTTCACCATCCATTTTATAATTGTTGTCGAAGCTAAACATGCACCTGAACAAGGGACGGTAGATACAGATTTATGAATTTGATACTTGCACTCAACGACCTCCTTGATTTAGTGTAAAGAAACCTTGTTCAATTTAACGTGGCATTTTGTAGAGGAATATGTGAAAGAAGCCAACTAGCTCTGCCTCTGGTTTCTGGTTTCTGGTGTACTTTTGCTGAGAGAGAGGGAGATGAAAGGTTTTCTGCTAGTTGTTGGCCTGGTTCTAGTTTTAACCCCCTCAGTTTTTTGCTGGAGCAAGGAGGGCCACATGATGACTTGTAAAATTGCGCAGGTAAACTTAACTTGAGGGATATTTTTTCTTTTTCTTTCTTTTTTTATTTTTTATGTTCATTTACTAAAATTTGTCTAAATTAAAAGAAGATACAAAAAGAAGCTTTGCAAATGGGGTTTAGAAGGACAACAGTAATGGATAACCAATACGGATAAAACAAGAACAAGTTCCTGATACAAATTATACATGACAAACAACTAACAAAATTAGGGAAAGGCATTTAAATTCTTACACAAATGTATTAAATTCAAATGCAAGATACAAAACAAAAATAAAAGATTGTCCAGACAACTTAAAAGAAACAAAAAAAAAAAAGTACAAAATGGGCTTCCACTTTTATTTTAGATTTGATGTCTTGGTAGAGAAGGTCTCTGTCGATTTTGTCTGACATTATACAATTTCAAAAAAAGAAAACAAGTTATTTCTGCAATAATATCATGCATATTGCAGGATTTACTGGAGCCAGTTGCTGATGAGGCAGTGAGAAATCTATTGCCAGATTATGCAAAAGGCGATCTGTCAGCACTGTGTGTGTGGGCCGATCAGATAAGGCACTGGTACAAGTACAGGTGGACCAGCTCCCTCCACTTCATCGACACCCCTGACAAAGCGTGTTCCTTTGTCTACTCGAGTAATACTATTGTTCATTCTTAAGTGTTAACTGTGTTAATTATGATTACATTTATTGGAGCAATGCTACAGGCATGTCAAGTAATTGACCTGATTTATACATGAAACCTAATTCAAGCTTAAAACCTACATTACGTTGTTTGGGTAACAAATACCTTATTTGTGGAGATCTATACAAGCATTTTGTTGGGGATTTGGAGTAGTACATCCTTACACAGTTACATTTTTGTTTCATTTTTATGGCCTTGAGCTGGTTCTGACATATGGTCTTTATACCTTGCATGTACCAGTACCAGCCTTATTTCCACTCCATAATCTCATTGTTGTTTAACAGTCAAGTTGTAAAACAAAAGAACTCCGATTATTCTTATACTATGTTCTAAATATAATATAGAGCATAAAGATGAAATTTATTTAAAATCTCACTTTTGATTATAACAGGGGACTGCCATGATCCAAAGGGACAAAAGGACATGTGTGTGGCCGGTGCAATAAGCAATTTCACAACTCAGCTTCTGCATTACAAGCATGGGACTTCTGATCGCAGATGTATGAACCTCATCTGTCATAGTTTTCCATAAACGCGATTAAATTTTGTATAATTAGTACTGTCAAATTAAATTAAGAGACATTTAGAGATTTTACTGACTGACTGACAATATCAGTTGTATTAACCGTGCAGACAATTTGACCGAAGCCTTGCTATTCTTGTCCCATTTCATGGGAGATGTTCATCAGGTAAAATTAAACATATAAATGATGAATTCTCGACAGTATTTTCTTTCTTCATTTGCTAAAATTTTGACTCGATCTGAATACAGCCGATGCATGTTGGGTTTACAAGCGACGAAGGCGGCAACACCATACAGTTGCATTGGTACCGGCACAAGTCAAACTTACATCATGTATGTTTCTCACAAACACTCTTTTTAATGTAATTCTCAGAAACTTTGAATATCTCGTGTGTACTCAAAATCAAATTAATGAAATTGAAGGTGTGGGACAGAGAGATAATACTGACAGCTCTGAAGGACTATTATAACAATGATGTAGATACCTTCCAGAAGGATCTTGTAAATAATTACACTGCTGTAAGTTGTAAAGTTAATACCAGTAAATTGTAACAGTTACAAAATTTAGTACCCGCAGTTAGATCTAAGCATTCTATTAATTGTCTTTGAAACTGACAGGGAGCATGGTCAGATGATGTCTCTACTTGGCGCAACTGTAATGATCTCCTCTCTTGCCCAACAAGGTAATTTGCAGTTTGCTTAACAAAATTGACATTCAGTAAATATATATATTCTTCGAGGTAAAGGAACAATTGATCCTGAAATGTTTATACAACAGATATGCAACAGAGAGTATAAATTTAGCATGCAA
Organism: Carex littledalei; assembly: GCA_011114355.1. Classification (NCBI taxonomy): domain Eukaryota; kingdom Viridiplantae; phylum Streptophyta; class Magnoliopsida; order Poales; family Cyperaceae; genus Carex; species Carex littledalei. Next base: position 1,082,889 of record CM022097.1, on the reverse strand, counting down.
GTGGGGCTATGATGGAATCAGTGATGGTGATACTCTTTCTGGTAAGCCTGCCCCTGCCCCTTTCACTTTCCTATATTATATGAATATATAGTTGAAATAAAATATTAGAAATCAATATGTACATAAATTTGGATTTGGATTTGATTGGAAAACAGAGGAATATTTCGAATCAAGGTTTCCTATAGTGGCAAAGAGAATAGCACAGGGAGGAGTGAGACTGGCCATGTTTCTCAACCACATTTTTGGAGAGCACAACTCTGACATTGTAGCCCCAACCTAAGTACCTACTACGACGATCCATTATTTCAAATTCTTATTTTAAACACTTTCAACCGTACCAGAAGATCAGGTATTTAATTAGGAGAATATATATGTTCTACTTAATAATAGCAATAGCAGCATTCCTTGTTGACTGACATTATGTACTTACAAGTATTTATGGCGAATCACTTTGAAACTATATATTATTTTGTTTGTTTTTTCTTATCAATGTCTTAATTTTCCTAGACAAGTTTGCTTATCATCGAACGGAAGCGAAATAAAACGCGATAGATAAATGGCAACTTAGAGCATCTACATCTAGCAACTCAAATGAGTTCCTAAATAACTGTTAATCACTGTTCAGAAATTGAAGTCTCTAAAATTTCTAACTCTCACATTCTTGAAATTAAATTTAGAATTTTTATTAAACCACGTTAGCAACAAATTAAAAAGGAGAAATAATTTGAGCCAATTATTTAGCCAACATGGAGTTTATAAACAGTTTCTTAATAAGAAACTCTACTGCATAGTTTCTAAATAAGAAACTCTCCCACATCTCTGAAACTGGATTAGAAACTGCCACATCAGATTAGAAACTCTAATAATACCAGGGATGTAGATGCTCTTACTTGAGTCTTCAGAGCTAAGTGCCTCCCCCACAAAGGAGCCGAGCCAGCTTCTGTCGACTGTCGCTCAAGCTTAATTCAATTATAAATTAAGCCCAATCCAATCCAGATATTGAATTTCAGCTAAATCCATCTCCAATAATCAAAACTTATTTTTTTTTCATAATATTTTTAACTAATTAATATTCATTCTATTTCAAATTATATTTATTTACTTATTAATTTTTTTGTTAATTTTATAATAAAAATTGAAAAAGTTATAAATATTTTTAACTTTAAATTTTATAATTACATATTAAATTTACTCGAATCGAACTTGAAATTAACCAATAAATATACTTTAAAATTCAAGTTCGAATTTTATAAAAAAAATGTTGAGTGAATTGAACTCGAGTTCATCTTTACCAATTTTTATTGCAGCCGGCCCTACTTTTTACTTCACCTGATGATTTTAATTGTTTCTGAGCCTAATGGGCCGGTGCAGCTATGCATCTCGACCGGGTCCGGAACCCCTAAAGTAACTCAATTTTTGAGTTTAGATTCGGACCGTCCGATTCGAATCTGGCCAATCCGGTCTGAGGTGGAGCACACGGGACCCCTTTAATCTGACGGCCCGAATCTAAACTCAAAAATTGGATTACTTTAGGAGATCTGAACTCCATCTCGACCCGCATATGTTCAATCTTTCGAGAACTTTCCGGATCAGTATTTTTATTATTGTTGCCAGCAATACTCTAATGTTCTATTTGACTAATTTGCAAAACATATAATTATTGAATTTAACAATTTCCTTGAGTTGAGATATTTGTAGGTTCATAAGATTTAAAATTGCAGCATTGACTGTTGAGGCTTTTTCCTTTGTCTTTGAGATATTTGACTGCACCGTTGTCCTGATAAAGTAATTATTTACTAAAATCGGATACTCGAGCGTTGAGATACCCCAGAAGCGCTGAGAACGCCACAACGTTTATAAACGTTGTAATGGTTGTCATCAAAACCCTAGATTTGTTTTTTCTCGGTATAAATAGAAACATTGGATATGTTTCTGGATGTGCTCCCAGCCGCCAAAAACTTCAAAAATCCGCTTTCTCTATACTAAGGAAAGCCTCCATTGTTGTTTGTTCTTAAAACTTTATATACTCATTCAACAATCTCAAATCTACTCTACCATACTCAATCTTGATTAGGATTATAGTGATTTGTGAGAGATCTCTTGTTTATTCAAACATTAGAGTCTTTAGTGCTCGTATCTTGGACCGTGTGACTTTCTGGAATTTGTAAGGGCTCAACGGTTCCACATTGTACTCCTTTCTCATTAAGTAAAGAAAGACGCGTAATCAAAGAGGTCGCGAAGTCTCAGAGACGTATGCATATTAAGCCAAACTCCGTAATCATATCTTGTATCAAGTGTCTCTTAACTCTTCTATTTACTTTTACATGCACTTGATATTTTAAGTTTCTTGATTCCACCAAGAACTACTTACATGCACACAAGTTTTTTTTTTATATTTGAATATCCAACCGAATAGGGTTTAAAATTTTAAAAGCTTTATATTCACCCCCTCTAAGTGTCGTTAGGAGCAATAATTTTAACTCCCCAAAATTAAATTATCATAAGAAACTTCCGATGTTTTTTTAAATAGAAATAAACAACCTCATTTAAACGAAACAAGCACTCAATGTGCTGGATTTCGAAAATACAATGCTACGGTAGAGGATGGAAGATTATGAGTACGAGTAAGTATTTTTCAATTTTACAAAATACAACTCCACTCTTTACGTATAGGGATGGCAATAGGCTGTGCCCACGGGTATTTTGCTAAGCCCATGCCTGGCCTGCCTGTTAAAATTTCATGCCCGACCTGCCTGGCCCAATCTGATGGGCCTCAAAATCTATGCCCAGCCCGCCCATAGGCTTTTCCCCCATGCCCACGTCTGCCTGTGCCTACCCGCCCATGCCTATGGGCTGCCTTACCCGGCCCGTACCCGTATGCCCGTCCCAGCCCAATAAAATAAAGTTTAACACAATCAGATGCACAAAATAGAATTTAACATAAAATTCAAATCAAAGTATATGCAACAACAAAGTAAATATATACAACAACAACATGATTAGAAACAATAGATCAAGCTACAACATGATTAGAAATTATTAAATTAAGCTACGACAATAGATCACTGCTATCAAATACCAACAATTGATCAAGTAATTAATTATCTACTTCGCTTGCCAAATGAAAAAGATAATAGTTACCAATTCTCATTTTCTGTGTAATCATATTTGTCCACAGTAGATTCCAAACAATAAAAAAGGAAAAAAAATGCAAAAGGAATTCAACAGCTGGTAAAGGTCGAACAGAAGAAATTCAAATTGAAATTAATCGGAACTTGTATCGTGGGCCCTACTTCCCTCCCCGTCCTATAAAACCCTAAGCTCAAAATCCTGTACTCAAAATTCTGTTTGTATTAAAATATAGGCCCAGCGGACTACCTGTGGGCTTCGGCTTAAGCCCAGGCCTGGCTCATCCTAAGGCCCGGCCTTACCTGGCCTGTTACAGTGTCGGGCCGACCGGGTAAAGGTGTCACGCAGTAACCGGTTATTTAACGACGCGCTTATCTATAATTGGCTTAATTAAACAACCATTCAAATAGATTGGATTAATCCACACAAATTCAAATCAAATTATGCCTGCATATTTAACGACAATAGCACCTGGGTCTAGGTTATCAGTAAAACAAGTCACATAGTATCCACACATTTGGAATGCCTGCCACAGACAATTCTCACATTCACAGTACACACAATCTCATCAGTTCATAATCAAATTCGAATCTCAGACCCGCTATCCCGTTAAAATATGCCGCATAATCCAATATTCAATTCAACCAAACAAAACGAAACCACAGATTATAGAGAAGTCCGGTTACCTGTTAGCGACTAATTCAGAAAATTCAAATCGAACTGCAACGACTATTCAGAATTAATGCGACGTAGCCGGAATTCCAATCGGATATGCAATCAAATGATATCGATATCAGAATTTTGTTTTCAAAATATTTCTTCTCTCTCTTTTTCTTCGGTTTTACACTTTGATTTTCAGTCATAATTTCTTTTTCTAATCAAATAAAGAGAGATAATGATCCTTTATAAAGAGAAATTTTAACGGCGGTAAAAATTCAACGTGTCAAAACATACATAGGCCGCGTGGCCTTAGTGCCACGTTGGCATCTTTTCTTTTTTTTCTTTTTTTTTAATTTTGTCATTTTACATAAGAAACCTTCAAATCTATAAATATTATATTTAAATCCAAAATTAAGTTAAAAATAATATAAAATTTACCGGGTGTTACAAAAGGGCTGGGCCAAGCAGGCATAGCCAGGCCGATGGGCTTTTCTGCCATCCCTATTTACGTAACACTGTTCCGATAGATATGCTTTTTGAAAATCCAATACATTAATGTCTGTTTATTTGTATTGGAGAAAAAATTCTATGTAGATTCTCGGACCCACTAACTTCTTTTTATACTAATAATTTATACTCTTAACTTATTATTATAATAAATAGTTCATTAAAAAGTTATGAATTTACTGCAGGATGCGAGCTTTTGTCTCGTGGAAATGCATAATCAACTCTTGAAAAAAATCATCTAATTTTTTTTCGAGATGTAGCATATTTTTTTAATAGAAAAACAACAAATAATAATAAATAGCCCATTAAAGGCGAAAATAATGTTTCCTCGCATAAATCTTGGATCTGCATTTTATAGAAATACTTTGATGAAAGAATCTAATTATTATAAGTGTCCCTCATCATATATAGATATTGGGCTACTGTACTTTGCGAAGTAAAATGTATTTTATTTCACGTTTATATTTTCAATGTTAAAATTCAAAATATCGATTTGAACCGTTCAAGTTGATCTTCATATTAAATTGTACTTGGAGGTCAAATTTTACAATTTTTAGAAAATTTTACTATTTTTTTAGAATTTTTTAAAGGGTCCGCCTAGCTCTCTCCCGTGAACAATCCCCCGTTTCATCCCCCGTCAGTTGCATTAATTAAGGTAGTTAGTTAGTTAGTTAGAATTTATAACTGTCAGTGTATTTTAGGAATTTGCAGAAGTATTCATATGTAGCACAACTAGTATTCATCCATCTATATGAAGGTATTCACATTTGCAATAGAAACATATTTGGATATATTACAACAAGAAACTAGGGGACAAACAACATGTGTGGGGGACCGCACAACTGTCAGAGCATTAATTAAGTGGGGGACCGCATAACCGTCAGCGCATTAATTAAGTGGGGGACTTCTAACTACCTTCAGCTCATTTTAGAAATTTGCAAAAAAAATATTCATCTGTAACACAACTAGCATTCATCCATCTATATAAATGTATTCATCTTTGCAATAGAAGCATATTTGGACACATCAATCACTCATCTTTTACACGTTTTTAGATATGGATTTTTTTTTCTCCGTTAAATCTAACCAATATTTCTGACGATCTGTGAGGAATTTTGCAAATCTAAAACCACGAATGTCTTCTACACAATTTTCTCTTTCAAATGAGATCCATGATGACATACTTTCGAGTTGTCCGTTGCACAAGTATTTGTTAGTAAGTAATAATCTAGAAGTCAATAATACGATAATTTAATTATATAAAGCTTTGTTCATGAATTGAATGATTAATAATATTATCATTTTGTTCTTTGAGTTTTATCGAATTATGAATCATTTCGAGTTCATGACTTGAAATTGTAAAACTTCATAATAGATGATAAAAACTCTTAATTGTCACTAACCAAGGTAATTAGCAAAGAACACTAATTTACCAATTGAAGGTTAGTATGTGGATTAAATGATGGTTAAGTTTTACTGACCATAGACAAGGAGTTGTCATTTTAATCACATAGATACATGTTCTAGGAACATGGTATTTGACAGACCCCGAATGAAACATTATACGGAATTGTGTTCGTGTCATTAATGCTTTCATTCAGTGTTAAGTTCTACAGTATGAGGTATTCATCTTTCCTAACTAAGAGATGTGTATGTGTGATTGTTACCTAACGCTATCTGTAAAAAGTAGCTATAACGGTAGCTCTTCGGTATGCATAACTTAGCTGAGGTAGTAATGGTCTACCAAAAGTACTATTGTCTCTCGTATTTATTATACGAGTTATAGTGTCACTGGGCCCCTTGATAAAGTAAGATTATCTGTGCACGGTATGATTAAAGAGTTAATCATATTTGATAATCTAACTTAAGATCAAGAAAAGATTAGTTTGCAAGGATGACACATACCTACCTTGAAACTGATCTGACAGCTATGAGACAAAAGAATTAAACACAAGTAAAATAGTTTACTGGATCGTGATATTGTACTGTACATCATCATCTGTGTAATTGGATGGTCATGATGCGTTTTGCCAGATGTCTCTCATGATTATAGAAGTTAAAACGGTTTTAATTCTATTTACCAACATAACACAGATCCTATCGGGTCACACCAATAGGAGTTAATCGGAGAATCTTATTGATTGATTATAAATTGATTATGATCAATAATAAGATGGTTTATAATTAATTATACTTGATATAATTATATTATAGATGTCATGTAAAAATGACAAGCAAAAACATTGGTTAATTTATAAACGTGTATGACACGTTGTATAAAAGTTAACCGGCTAATTTATAAACGTGCAGGACACGTTGTATAAATTACCGAAATCAACAACCGCAATAAATGTAATTATTCAGAATAATTATACGAATATTAATTGTGTTCGGAGCAAGGGCATTCTGGTCTTTTCAGATTCGTCCTTATCCGCATGACACGTCATCGATCCTATCCACATGACATGTCATCAATCCTATCCACATGACATGTCATCAATCTTATCCACATGACACCTCACCCCCTAGGTGGCATGCCTTGTCATGGGGGTATTTTGGTCTTTTCACCACATTTCAAAGGCTATAAATAGAGGGGTAGGGGTAGAGAAAAATATAGAAATCTGATTCGACTCGATTCGATTCGGTTATAATATTCTCTCCCAAATAGTGTTGCGGTTTAAACGAAAGTTATACGTAACAGTTACGTATTATCTTTCGAGTTGTTGAATAGTGTTTGCGGGATTTCAGTGAATAGTGTTTTCCCGAAAGTCGCGATATTTCTGTTTTGCCTTTTAGTAAAATCAGAATAACTGCGGGTCGGGAATTCTGCTATTTCGTCTTTTTCTCGTGAATAGTGTTTTTGCGTAAGACCGCGGTTTACAGTATTTCTGGCAAGAGAAATAAACCGCTCTCTGGTTAGTCCTGGTGGATAACCTATAGAGGCACCATATGTTTGGTGCTCCGAGAGAAGTCATTGCTCCGAAAAAAGACATTGCTCAGATCCGGTCTTCTCGCTCGGTTTGCATTCCAATTGTAATTTGGAAACAAGGTATAAATGTTATATAAATTTATTTACTTGATAAATAGATTTAAGTTTTAGAAATCAATTACGGGAATAGATCTATAAACTGATTAAAAACAAGTAAATACGGTTTTACTACTTTAGGTCTATAAAGGATTAATCTGGTATGTAACTCTCGGTTATTATCCGACATACTACTTAATCTATGATCTGAATGAGTAAAGTTTTACTTACGGTTTTTAATCTAAGAAAAGGATTGAACAGGTATGTAACTCTCGGTAGATTATCCGACATACCACTTCAATCCTTTTGGCTTGAGTTAGAAGTAAAAATTTTATTTTACGGTCTTTCCGCAGCTTAAGCCTAATGACTTTGGGTAGCCTCAAAACCCTACAGTATTCACACCTCGTCATGCAAGTATTCATCCCGCATTAAGCAAGTATTCATCCTCATCGTGTAAGTGTAAATAGTTAATGTACCAAGAGTATTACACGTTTTTAGAGATGGGTTTTTTTTTTCTCCGTTCAATCTAACCAATATTTCTGACGATCTGTGAGGAATTTTGCAAATCTAAAACCACGAATGTCTTCTACACAATTTTCTCTTTCAAATGAGATCCATGATGACATACTTTCGAGTTGTCCATTGCACAAGTATTCACAAATCGTCATGCAAGTATTCATCCCGCATTAAGCAAGTATTCATCCTCATCGTGTAAGTGTAAATAGTTAATGTACCAAGAGTATTATAAACATATGTGCATACCAAACAAATAAAAAGTATTCATCCATAAGATATCAAGTATTCATCATATAAGTTAAAGTATTTATGCCTAAGATATTAAGTATTCATCCATAAACGTTGAAGTATTCATCTCTAAAACATTAAGTATTCATCCATATGTATTTAGTACGCACTGTTCTAATTCACCATTAATGAAGCTTTGTTCTTTGCAAATAACTCGGATCTGACCCGGCGGAGGCGGATCTGACCCGGCGGTCGACAGTGATGGATCTACTCCGGCGGAGGCGGAGGTGGGAGAGAGAGGAGGCGGAGGTGGGAGGTGGGAGACGGAGGTGGAGGTGGGAGAGGGAGGCCGAGAGGGAGAGGTGGGAGAGGCGGGCGGAGGTGGAGGCGGAGGTGGAGAGGGAGAGGTGGGAGAGGGAGGGAGAAAGAGGAAAGAAATAAATGGAGAAAATTGAGTAATTAATTTGTAGGGCCATTAGGTAGTTAGAATTTTGAATTATAGTTAGAAAAGGTAGTTAGTTAGTTGGGGGATGAAATGGGGGATGGATAGATGGGAGAAGATATAATTACCTTTTTTTTTTAAATCACTGTTTTTATGGTCCACGGTTTTCGGAAAAACAATTATTTGTGCTCTCAAGTTAAAAAGAGTAATTTTGAGCCGTCCGATTCAATTGTACTTGTCCGGTAAGATGTGAATTCACTCCGAAAACCCAAGCGCACGAGATCGGTCCCGACTTACCGCCTCTCATCATTTGTTTTATCCGACCCCCACAAAAATCTCATCCAATCTCATCCGAGGCAAGCTCCTGTAATCCCTTCCCAGAAATCAGGAAGGAAAACAGAGAAACCCTAGGCAAATCACCTTTCTCATGGCTCGCAATCTGATCCGCCGCCTTCCGATCCTCTACCAGGACCAGTACCAGTACCAGCGCCTATGCTCATCCGCCGCAGCCGCAGCCGCAGCCCCAGCCCCATCACCTGTCAGGGACAGGGACAGGGACGATGAAGACGAGAGCGTTGGAATGAAGGGGGTGCGCATATCCGGCCGCCCTCTTTACATGGACATGCAAGCAACCACTCCCGTTGATCCCCGCGTGCTCGACTCCATGCTCCCCTTCTACCTCTCCCGCTATGGCAATCCCCACTCTCGTACCCACCTCTACGGCTGGGAGTCCGAGGCCGCGGTCGAGAAGGCCCGTGCCCAGGTCGCCTCTTTGATTGGCGCCAACCCAAAGGAGATCTTCTTCACTTCTGGCGCCACCGAGTGTAACAATATCTCCGTCAAGGGCGTCATGAGGTTCTACCGTGACAAGAAGAAGCATGTCGTCACCACCCAGACGGAGCATAAATGTGTGCTCGACTCGTGCCGCCACCTCCAGCAGGAGGGTTTTCAGATCACTTACCTACCAGTCAAGTCTGATGGACTTGTTGATCTGGACCAGCTTGCGGCTGCCATCCGTCCTGATACTGGTCTTGTCTCCGTCATGGCAGTCAATAATGAGATTGGTGTTGTGCAGCCCTTGGAGGAGATTGGGAGAATTTGCCGGGAGAAGGGTGTCCCCTTTCACACTGACGGCGCACAGGCCTTGGGGAAAATCCCCATTGATGTTGAGAAGATGGGCATAGCTCTCATGTCTCTGAGCGGTCACAAGATATATGGTCCCAAAGGTGTTGGAGCACTGTACCTGCGCCGGCGACCACGTGTGCGTGTGGAGCCGCAGATGAGTGGGGGTGGGCAGGAACGGGGAATCCGTAGCGGCACAGTGCCAACTCCGCTGGTAGTTGGCATGGGAGCCGCATGCGAGATAGCGGCCAAGGAGATGGAATATGAAACACAGCGAGTCACAGGTCTTCAGGAGAGGCTGCTGAATGGAATCCAGTCGAGGCTGGATGAGGTGGTGGTGAACGGCAGCATGGAACACAGGTACCCAGGCAATCTGAATATATCTTTTGCATATGTTGAAGGGGAAAGCCTCCTGATGGGGTTGAAGGAGGTAGCGGTGTCAAGTGGAAGTGCGTGCACGAGTGCCAGCTTGGAGCCGTCTTACGTGCTCAGGGCGCTCGGTGTGGATGAGGATATGGCACATACCTCAATTCGATTTGGGATTGGGCGATTCACCACAGAGGCTGAGATAGACAGAGCAGTCGAGCTCACTGTACGACAAGTGCAGAAACTGCGCAACATGAGCCCGCTCTATGAGATGGCTAAGGCTGGAATCGACATTAAGTCCATCCAATGGGCACAACACTAGGACTCTCCACGGCCACCACCAGCAAATACCATAAAAAATAAGTGTATTGTATTGCCTAATGTTTTATGAAATTTTGAATCTTTAGAGCAGAGTTGCTTGTCTACTGTCTGGTTCAGAGATGTTCATAATTAGCAAGTATAGTTTGCATCTTTCTTTTTTGAAATATATTGGGCACAACTTTGTGGTTGTCTGCTCCACTTGATCTATGCATGTTGCTGGTTCTGATTGATATCTAATCATGGTTCATGGTTAATTTCAATACTTGCTTTCAGTTTACATGTCATTGTGGATTCCCAATCTGTCTTTTGCTGTATATATTAAAGTCTGAAATAGGAATTCGTATCACCTAAGGTAACATAATATTTTTGGTTGGATCAGGACCGTCAAATCAGAATCCGCACGACTATTAAAGTGGCCCCAAACGTTTCACCTCGGGCTGGATTGGCCTGGATTCCGATTGGACGGCCTTGATCCAAACAGAAATATTCTGTTATCTCAGAGGATATGGATTCCTGAAATAGAAGATCTAGCTAGGCAGTCTGATTGTATCTTCTGTGTACATTATCTAAACTATCAACAAGGACCTAGTTAATTTTTTTTAATTAAAATGAGAGTTCCACTTCCTTCTTTTCAAAATAGGAGCACACTTTCTTCTTGAATAATATCCGGATGTTGAGCTGAATAGTATGTACAAGAAGAAAACAATGAACTTAAGGCCTGTCTCATGTGCTCGTTGTGGAATGTTTCATCTTAAATACAAACAAAATATGAATGTTCTAAAAGATGCTGCTCGATCCATCATCAGCATTAAGAGCTCGAGTCAGATCCTGGACTATCTCTTTCATGGATGGTCTGAATTCTGGCTCTTCCTGCAATTTTGCGTAAAGCATAATTAAGATTCCTTTTAAGAATTAAGTTGAATAATTTTGCAGTTTTGCTGTGCAATTGTTTTTTACTTGTATGCAACGACTGATGATATCTGCGACTCGGGACAGTGACCTGATTGGAAACCTTCCTTCAAGAGCTGGGTCGACCATCTTCACCAACGCATCAATGTCGTGAAGTTGGTAAGAAGCCCATCTTGCAAGATGTCTCTCTGCTCTAGGTCGTGTGCTGAACAAATTAATGAGGTAAATAATTTCATGATAATTGTTCAAGTAATGTATGTGATATTTCAGTAGTAAGAAATCAGGAAGATAGTTTACAAACCTATCATATGGTTCACGCCCTGTAAGGAGTTCCAGCAGTACCACTCCAAAACTATAGACATCACTCTTAACACTCCAATTTTGTGATTCGTTTACTTCTGGGGCATTGTAACTCAAAGCAAGGGGACAATATGACTGCTTCACCATTAGGCAAAATGTTTAATTATTAACTCCACCAGAATAAATTGTATTATGTTTCGATTTATGATTTTATGGAACTGCTTGCTGCACAGCAGAGTATCTCGTTTGTACACGAGTTGTGAACAACTTTCTTTAATTGTGGTATACCTGAAGCTCTGAAACAAAGGGAAGGGATGATGCCAGACCACAACAAGAAATGCAAACTTGTAGGTCATTATCTAGAAGAATATTACGAGGCGCAAATTGCTGATGCACAATCGGATTCTGGCCACCCTCATGGAGATACCTTCATATCAACATTTTGTTGTTACAATAAAAAATGCAGTATTTTTAGAAAACACAACCAAGAGATTCCATATAGAAAAACTTAAATTGAATTCACAAAATAATCAAAACTTACTCTAAAGCATTGGCAGCTTGAAGAGCTACTTGAATGCGTGACATCCATGAGAGCAGTATTGTTCTCTTAGAAGAATCATGAGAATAGATAATGTCATTTAGTGTTGTCTTGCTGAAATATCTATAAACAAGCAGCCTCTGCTCGTACTCGGCACAGTAACCTACGAGTCTAAGAATGTTACAATGATCTATCTTTGAGACATAATCAACCGACCTCAAAAAATTATTGACTGGGATTTTTGATATCCTTTCTTCGATCTTCAAAACTGTATATAGCTGAAAGCAATTTATACAATAATAAGATTTATATATTAATTAATCACTTGGCTTTTGTAATTAGCAAATAGTGATGTACTGTACTACCATTCTCTCTTCATCCTCAGCGAGGTACAATTTGCCAAAGCTGCATTCTTCGATCAAGTTTTCCTCGCTAAAACTGTCGGTGTATTGTTGAAGTATTGCAACTGAGAATGATTTGACAGAAGAGGTATTACTCAACCTCTTTTGGATTTTTGACGTTCATCTAAATTTAGCTGTTTTCTGTCGGCTGAAATTGATTGTAAATCTGTCATATTAACCTTTTGTTCTCTAACTTCTCCACCAGCTTCTGAAATGAAAATAAAGCATGCCTGTCCCATTAATTGCAGCTCACAGTATATGTAAAGAAAAGTTTAAAGTTAAAGAGTGATAAAAAATAAAATTCTCAAGAAAAGCCCTATACCTTGGTTATTTTGTATACTTTGTGTTGTATTGTTGGCAGAATCAGGCTCTTTGCTTTGCTCGTGCATTATCACTTTCACTCTCTTAAGGGAAGCATTCTGTTTTTCTTTCCAAGTAGGTATGCAAATTTTAACTAGCAATATTGCAATTGCAATGATAATTGAGCTGCTTATAGCAACGCCATAAGCTATTGCTTTTGCATCAATGGTTTTTCTTTTGGGGTGAAGAGGTGGATTATAAACAGGTGAAGGAGGGCTACTTTGTTGCACAGGTCCATCGGTGGCTGGTGGTGGCTGTTCAGGTGATGGAGAGACGGTTACATTCAGTTGGTTACCTTCACTTCTGCAACAAAAAGTTAGTCACCAATGTCATGATATCAATTGAAGGATAATAATTATATCTTTACAGTCTAGTTAAAAAATATACATAAAATTGCCCTTCTTTGTTACACTGTTGGAAGTTAAAAAGAATTACACTATTATTTTTTTAGTTTAAAAAATTAGAGGGGTATTTTCTTACTGAAAATTTGGAATTTTAAGCAAGTTTTCTGGCACAATTCCTGAGAATTGATTATTTGCAATATTCCTGTCAATGTAGAAAACAAACCAGAAATTGGGTTAACAAATGCAAATAAGGGAAAAAGAAAGTAATATCTTGTTAGTTGAAATCATAGTAACAGTTAAGCTGCCCTACAAATATTTATTAGTAGTTTGCAATTGAGTTCAGTGGTGTAATTGTTCTACTTAAGCACCAAGGTTTACAGGCAATATAATATAACAGGTGATGAAAGAAATTATAGGAAGAATGAATGTACAAGTCTTTTAAAGGAAGGTTTTGCAACACTTCGAGGGTTCCTGACAGCTCATTATTTTGCACGTGCCTGAAAATTAAAGAGGTCCATATATAATTCATTCATCATGTATGATGTATATTGTGCATAGATTTGTGTAACATGAAAAAGTGTACATAGCTCACATTGTTGTAAGAGATCTCAGGTATCTGATGGAAGGTGGTAGATGGCCACTCAATTTGTTATCAGAGAGTTTCCTGTCTCAACAGAATTTCAAACAATACAGAAAGCTGACTAATTAGTTCAATACCAAAAAAATATCAAAATAGAGCAATAGACTACTAAAAAAATAAAATAAATGTAAGAAAAAGGACAGTACAAGCTCCCAAGCTGAGTCAGTGATTGAAAAGCATCTGGTAATTCTCCGTTTAATAGATTTCCACAAAGTGACCTATTTGTCAAATAAACAAATATATTACCGTCTGTTACATTAATCTACAAATGCAAAATTGGGAACTCTCATGGGCTTACAAGTCAGAAAGAGATGTCAGATATGATAAAGTACTCGGAATGCTTCCGGTAAACTGATTGCCTGAGAGAGAACTGTCACAAACGAAGAAATTATTGTTCCTATTGAAAGAGACACTTGCTGTTCTAAGGAATTTAAAATAAAAAAAGGGATAATAATATAGTACAATATTTGTAATGTTGGAGGCAAATTCCGCGGTATGGCACCACCTATGCTGTTGTTGCTTAGATCCCTAGCCCAAAAAAAAAAAAAAAAAAAGTATGGTAAAATAATTTGTTATTTGGAAATTGGAAGAGTGAGAAAACAAATTATTATTCATACAGTACTAAGATGGAGGTAAAATTAGCCAAAGAATCATCCTGCATCTCCCCTCCGAGATTTGCTCCACTCAGTGCTCTGTTAATGTCATGATTAATTTACATTTTAGATTCAAAGGGAATGAATTTTATGCAGTAGTAAGTCAAGTATATTGCTGTGTGTGTCTATTTGTATGAAAAAGTGTGCATGTGTGAAAAAAAAGTATTTGAAGTTTGTTGATATAATGATATGGCATTAATTTAGTGAAGTAATAGTACATGGCAGTTATGTAGTTATTGGTACATTGAACGCCTTGCCAGAGCTCATAACAGGGGTCTCCTCCAAGTGAAGTCCATCCGGATAGAGGCGGCGAACCAAGTGCTGAGTATAGCTTATTTATAGCATAAACTGTTTTTCAAGCATTATAAAAAAGAAAAGATGAGTTTAAGGATGGAGATGAGATCATGAGAAGTGATATATAGGCTTTTAGGTACCATCTTCTGAATTGGTGTAGGTCGGGAAAAATGGCATGGCCGCATGAAGATCTGTACAAAACACAAGCAGCAGAACAAGTCTCAGGTATACTCTTCTCTTTGCTTCTGATATTCTCTTATGATTCATAGTTTCATACACTTATTTCTTGGAAAGGCCTTGTTGGTTCTCTACAAAAGGGAAGATTTTAGTTTTGGGTGAAAAGATTGGCACAAAATGTCATACAACAAGAACAAGGATAATGATAATATTGTGATAAATAGTAGAAATCCAAGACCAACAGCAAATTAATAATTGAAGGTTGATGTGTAGTATGGTTCAAGTAAAACAAGGGTCGTATTAATTCTATCAAACCAACTCAAAGACTTGTGAATTGCTCCTAGTCACTTATGTTCATTCTTGTTAGCATATGCATGCAAAGCACAATATGTACAAGTAACTCTTAATTTCCGCAAGAAATTACCTGCTTATAGTTAAGAGGCTTCACTCAAAAGCAAAATTCATTTAATTTAGGTTGGTACGGGATGAGATGTAGATGAGAAGAAAAACAAAAAAAGACCTAAAAAAAATCTCCGTTAAATATTCAGATTTGGGAAGAATACAACTAAAACTAAATTTTTTTGACGACCATATTACAATAAATAAAAAATAATTAAAACTTATCTAGCACAATTTTTTGATAAGATAAACAATTATATTGTTTTTTATAAGACATATATATCTAGCACAATTGATCAAAACATTGTTTTACATAAAAAAAAAAAAACATGTTCAAAGCTCTGAGCCAATATGAATTTATTGAAGAAAGGAGGGTCACTAGTTATTCTTTCACTAAACAGAACATTTTTTTTTTTTCAAATTTAAAATTAAAACTAGAGATGTATTACCATTTGAATAGATCATGTATTAATTTTGGAGTGATTTAAGAAGAGTTAGGTTATCAATCAAATGCCGATTAAAATTAGTTATTTTTTCAAACTGCTAGTTGAATTACCTACTTTTTCAAATCATATTAAATTGGTACATGATCCATCTAAAAAATTATAAACATGCCTATAATTTCATTTTTTTATTTCGATAAGAATTATAGTTGTGGTTTTAGTTGTCAAATGAGTTTGTTATCAATATGATATATTTCATTCCAAACAAATTCTTGATTTGATTATCTAGTGGGAATAATATATCCTCGAGAAGGATTACGCAAGCAGCTAGAGAAGGAAATTAATCATGCCGTTATCCGTCACGGCACATTACATCATGCGTGTCGGTCACGTGATGTAATTCGTGTGTCGCGTGATGTGACTGTCTTCTATCATCTTAGTTATGTCACGCCACGTTACGCTAATCGATTCGGTCACGTCACACGTTACGTGACCAATTTTTTAAACATTATTTCTTAATTATAATTATTTTGTAACAGTCTCTTATTTTTTGGTACATTTTGTTATTATTTTCTTTGAACTAACTTAAACTTGAAAACAATAATTAACCGCAATCGCCGTGACCACACGTGACGTGACTGTCATCCACCATTTTAATCACGTCACATAAAAATAACTTTTGATCACGTGACATGACGTGACCAACCAAGTCACAGCATGATAGTCGCGTCACGTCACATTTTTCCTTCTCCAAGCAGCAATTTGGGACCTCCTAAATTATATTAACTGGTGGGACCAGTTTTTCAGCGGCTAACAAGATATAATCATCTAATCCACAAAAAAAGAGAAAGAATCCCAACTTCTCCGACAGACAGTGAGGTTATAACCACCAAATACCAATAAATTAACCAAAAGATTTAATGAAGAAGTTAGATCATAAATTAAGGAAAAGAAAAAAAAAAAACATGTTTGCTCAGGTAAGTAAGACCTGAAAGAGGGTCTCAACCGTGTAACACCTAAGAATGAAGAAAGTTTTCACAAACAATGGCTGATCTAAGGTTCAATCAAACGACAATTTTCTCAAACAAATTTATCTTATCATACCAAAAGTACGCTTTTCGTCAAATTATATTACACCTTGTTGCAGCTTGTTTGATCTAGTTTGCACTATAACTATTGAAATTTTATTTTTATGAGTAATGGGATTTATTGAGGGACACTTGATGTCACTGTATTAAAAATAAATAAATATATAGCTAACTAAAGTACATCTCAAGTTTGAACTTTTGTGAAAAAAATGCAGAAAGGATATTTTTTTGCTAAGAATCACCACCGCATCTCCACCTATTGAGTTGGGATAAAGAAGTTAAATGAGGAGGAAAAGAAAGAGAAAGAAAAAAAAAACATTTATCTTACCCTTGCCCTTGAGTTTTTTTTATTATTAAAGAAGTAAAAGGAGGTAACGAGAGGTAATAGATAGTTTCTTTATTTGTTTCCTGAAATTTTGTTTCTTTCTAATTTGGAGGGAAAAATATTGAACTCCGCCATTTTTTGTTATTTCCTTTCCTTTGCATGTTTGAAATTCGAATGATAGATCACTTGTAAATATTAAATCAATTGGTAGCTTGACTTCTAACTTTACTGAAAAAAAAAATAATACAATTCCAATAGCATTTTCTTTATCTATAAAAGCTAAAACACAGTTGCAACATGTCACATAACACTAGCTATTTTATAGCTGGTCAAAACCAAACCAGACTATTTTAATGCTAGAAATTAGCATACTACAAAAATGATTAAAATATACAAGTATACAACAACAGTTTTATTTATAGTTCGTTATAATTTTGAATATATACCTCTTTTATATGTTAATAAACCAAACAACATTCAAAACAAACGTACTTCGCATAAGTGCAGAAAATATTATTTATCATGGCATTAAGAATCCTTTGCTGTGGATCTCCATGTGTTAGATCAAAACTGAGGAAATATAAGTCATAAATATCATAATAAAATAAAGAAGCAAAGTTTTTATAACATTTAAATGTAAAAAAAATATTCATCTCAAAGATCTCCAGAAGTAACTAGTTTTTAGAAATTGGGTTTTAGAATGTGGCAGAACACATTCTATACAACCCCGCGAGTTCAGACAAACACTGGAATACTGTAAAGAACGGTGCAAACATATATATAGTTAGATTAAAACTTATATAAATCGATGCAATAATTTAGAATTGGCTGCAATCCTTTTTCATTTGAAGTTCATGGGGCAATTTTGCACCCAATACAAGTATGAATGGACACTTTATTCATAGACCAAACTGTCATGAAATTTTCAGTTAGCATAAAGTCGAAAACATTTTAGTGCCAAATGGTACATAATAGATCAAAACGGAGGTAAATGTGAAATGTGGATTCTTTTGTGGTATATGAGCAAAACTGAGGTAAATAAAACTTTCCATTAAGGCTATGACTTGCAAGTACAGTCAAAAGTAAGATCTCTTAATCTTTTCCTGCTACATAAAGGCAGGTGTTAGATGTGCATTTAATCATTTAGGCAAAATGGCAATTAAGTTCTGCATTCTGTATCGTTCTGATAGAATAACAAGCTGTTTCTATTCATGAGAATTAGCTATTACAACTCTTGGAGAGAGAAAATTCAATAAAAAGTGAGATATACACAAGACCTATGCATTAAAAAGCATGCATGACTACACATTTCCAGCTCTAAGCATTCAATATTCACACTATTACAAGCACTGATATATTACCAACTCAATAGCATCTCTCTTAACAAGGTCAACTCAGTTTAAAGCAAAGTAAATCATGTGCATAGAGGAGAAGGAATGAAAAGGATAAGTTAGGAAAGAGAGTACGGGTGGCCAGATTGGAGAATTCTCTTGATAGCATCTTTGTTCCAGCCAAACTGCGACTCCGATAAGCTGTCACACAACACAAACACATGTACAGATGCACGCACGCACGCACACATACACACTTCCAGTGAACTTGTTGGGTCTCACCTGGAGATTCATATCATTTTCACATAAAAATATAATCGCACTAGTACACTGCTATTCTCTACAAACAAACAAGTCAGTCTAACTTCTTTAATTAATTGGATTGGATCAGAGATGACTTAAACTATACTTTTGGTTTGGTCATCAAACTTTGATGTAAACCCCTCTGTCACCCAAACAAAAAAAACTTAAAACTTTAATTTGATTTAAACTAGGTCATTGTGTTCATTCCAAATTTAAGTACAAAAAAAAAAAAAAAATCGAAACATCGGTTTCTAAATATATATAAAGTCATAAACTTGATGTGAGGCAAATAATCTCAACCTCAACAGTTTATCAAATATTTATGTTATTGATTTGTGAAATAAATTGAATCAACCAGAAAACTAAATAAAACATGCATTCTCACATATATCATGTCAGAACACTTGTTTTAACTTCTACAGTTGGATGGGTTCATTAATTTGACAAACTAGTTCTCAAATGGGTGTAATTAGGGTTCCAAATGAACAAAAACTGACCTAGTTTGGATCAAAATCAAGGTTAGTCATTCTGTGTGTGTGTGTGTGGGGGGGGTAAATAAAGGTTAAAAAGAAAAATTGAAATATGTGTATTTTATTAGCCTCCAGTAAAATTAACCCTAATATTTTTCCAAGAAAAGACGAGCCTAGTCTATTTTGTACACAATATGTGAGTTGCATTTCATTTGACAACTGAAAATTAAAAACATCCAAACAGCGACCATGAGCATGAGCAATGTTTGTTTCAGTACCTAACAGCCTGACTTAAAATTAAGAAAATTGTTTTAAGAAGCTAATGTTCTCATGGAACTGAACATACCTTGGGGTGCTGATTTCGTATGGAAAAGATACAACTTCGGTGTTTGTAACTGGGGGGATATGTTCTTGTTTTTCGTTTGCAAATTTTATTATTTGGAAAAGGATCTCACGCACAGATGTCTCCAGTGCAGACCTTCTTGTACTCGTCTCCTCCAGTACTTTTTCTGAGACAGTTATAATTTCAATTAGTCTACTTGGTTACTAAAAAAATATTAACTTAATTTCTCCTTAATTCCAAATGAAAATGTTTGTGCAAGAAAGACCTTATCTATTATCTACCTCTGTTATTGAGGAAAGAAGATCTAGGGGGATTTATGGGGTGCACATTAACATTAACAATCCAATGTTCCCAATAGTGACGCTCAACTTTGCTGCCGAACCAACTTGACTGTTTGCTTTTTACCTCATAGAAAGACAAGCATACCTGAAATTAAACAATCATATGTATAAGAACAAACAACCAAACTGAATTATGCAAAGTATGATAGAAGGTCCCATATGAGAGACATGTAAACCTGGCTTTTTCGGTTGGGGTGTTTCTCAGACCAGGCAACGAACTGTTCAAGCTTTTCATCTATTTTCTTTTCTAATTCTGCATCTCCACATTGAACCTAAAAGCACAAGAAGTCGGCATTGGACAAGGACAAATCAGCAAATTAGTTGATTTAGAAGTTTCAAAATCACAAGAAAGATCACTTTAGAAATATTTAATGAGCTCTCACATAAGTGATCTCAAAGAGTTCACAATCAACATCTTTTGGCCGAACAAGACCCAAAGCTCGGTGAAAGAAAATTGTATGCACAACACCTGGCAAAAATGTATATAAAAGTAAAATCTTCAGGGTACTCGAGGAGGAACTTATTTGCATAATCTATGTTTAGCGACATGTCTGCATTGTAATTCATTTTGATATGTTCTGGTTGATTATATGGCTGTATAAGTCAATAATACCTGTCAGGTCAAATATGCAGTATCGGTGTTAACTTTAGTTCTGTCATTTTAAGTTGCTTTTGAAGTTCTTAAGTTAGTCTAGGAATTTTTTTCACATCGAGAACTCAAAAAGTTTCTTTTGTCTTTCAATTAAAATAGAAGCCTTAAAGTTAACAGCTTCATACCAGAAGCAATATAGAAAGAGAGTACCAATTGGTATCGGTGTCAAATAGCGACAACAACACAGAAAGAGGTACTCAAGCAAGAAAAGTAAGATAGGGACTGGGTTATTCAAAGAAAACCTTCTTTGATTACCAGAATCACAGAATAAAAAACCAGAAACCGATTAAGCTACCAGACCAATGGAAAGGTGTATTAATTGCACTTGTTTTTCAAGAGCAAATCACAACTATGATACATAAAAATAATGGTAAAGCAACACCTTAATATCTGTCAAAGTAACCAGTATATCTCAAAATAGATCAGGGCTGCTGCCAAAAGGGCCTTTAAATGAGAAGATATGTACCAGTAGACAAGGGAGAATGTGTACCAACTGGTACTGAAGTCAATCGGGGAAAAAGAAACACAGAAGAGAACAACCAAGCAAAGAGAGCCGGATTGATATCAAACCTTTCTCAGAGATGCATAGACTTTCAGTTCCAGAAATGAACTGATATGAGTCGGAATGAATAGCCCTTGCAGCACAGCAAGGCAGCAAGGTCTTATGTTAAAAACCTCAGAATTTAATTAAACTTTCAGATCAGCCCCTCAGGCATGAAAAACCTCCCAGATTTGAAGGAAGACGAATTTGAAAACTGTAATTAGGTGAATTAAAAGCTAAAAATAAACAGTGAGCTCAAACTAGAGATAAGAAGAACAGAAGTAGAGAAGTGACTGACAGCGCAACACATCCCGAATTTCTGTTGGATCAAGCTCCTACAAATGGTTTGCACAAAAATTGAGAATTAGATGCTATAAAAGGATACCACAAAAGACCAAAAAACATAGAACAAAAGAAATTCTATACAACGTGAGTTGAGAGGGAAAGTTAACTAATTACGCGTCTGAAACAAAATTAACTAAAACAATGCAAAATTGAAACAAAGAATTAGTTCGAAGCTACGATTGAAAGAGAAGATATGCACGTACTAGCTCTTTCAGCTGACAGGTCTCGCAGTTCATCTCTCTCTCTCTCTCTATCTCTCGTTCCTGTTATTTCTGGAGTGAATAATTTCGCAGGGTTCGTTTACAAGTAATGTCCGAACTTGGATGCGAACTGAGAATTAGAAGGGGTGAGCAGAGCTGCTTTCCATAATTATCCACATCATATATCTACAATATTCTACTAATTCGCGTGTTGGTCTATTATTAACGAATTTTATTCAGCCACGCAAGCATTTTAGGACAATGGGCCTAAATAGCGTGCAAACGGCGGTGTCTATACCATATACCATATGACTATATGACACACGACCCGGTCGTATCTGTTCCATCGCAGTTGCCCACTTAATCCGGATCCGTATCCTCCCAGGTACCTGACTCAAGACAATTGCAAGGGACGGCCCAGATTTACTCTCAGCCGGTGCCTATTCGGATTGTGCTTTGAGATTCGAGCCAAGTTAAAAGGATAATCATAGACCATCCATTTCAATTGTACTCAGTCAGGTAACCTGAGGTGATGTGAATTCCACTTAATCCACGCAAATTTATTTTTATTGTTATCTGTATGAATTTTAATTCGCATTAAATGATTTCGATTGAACATTGGACTGAATTTGATCAAATGTTCATTACATTGTTTCAGAGTCCTTTTTATACATGTATCTCGTAAAATCATGTCTTAAGTGGATATGACATGTTACAATACAATTTTACCACGACAGAAAATGATGTGTGCCAATCATGTTCACGTCACGAATCGTGTACAATATTTATGTGTGTGTTTTGAAAATAACAAGACAGTACGTAAACTAATCTAGTCACAACACGGCACAACATATGATCAAAACAATAAAAATTTATTTATATCATTATTAATCTCAAATAATAACTGAAATTTCGGACAATAAATTTATTTATGTAAACAAAATTTATTTTACAATATTATTTTTTATTTCACAATTTTCTACAAGTTTAACTTATTTTTGACATTTTTTATTTTTCTTCCTAAATCAAATTTAATTATAAATTAATATGATTTTTTATATAAAAGTAGTAGTTGTTTTATGTATGATTTTAATAATAAAATCAACATTTAGAATTTTTTGCAATTTAAAAGAAAATACTCTTAAAAGATCGGATATAAAAAATAATATGAGAATAATGGCAAAATTAATACTTAAAATATTATAAATTTAAATCCGAATAGAAATTTAAATAATTTGATAGCATCATCTTGGTTCTTAACAAAATGGCAGATGAAACTGGGTCGGGCTGAGTCTACGAGTTATCTTATCCCACTAAATTGTTTCGAAAGAATAAGATCCGACCCGGCTAACTTTGCATCGTCGTCTCTTCCTCTTTCGTAGCCGCTCAGTAGTCAGTAGCAGGTCCGGGTATGGCCATCACTGTACGACACTTCGTCTCTCCCCTCCTCTCACTCTCATCTAAAGCGCTTCGGTGGAAAACAACGACTGCCACCGCCTTGAAAAACTGTAAAGCTTCGGCAGCTGGCAAAGAGAAGTCTAGATCGAAATCAAAACCGAAAGCTTTAGTTTTGGAGAAGAGGCGGACAAGGTCGGGCGTAGAGGTGGACCTAGGGCTTCTCAGACGGTACAGAGACACTAATATACCTCACCTTCCTGTTTTGCTGTGCGAGGTGCTGCGCGCCTTCCAGCCACTTGCACTCCGCTCCTTCGTGGACTGTACTCTCGGCGCTGCCTCTCACTCCTCTGCTGTAATCCCCCATCAATTCTATCATCTTCTTTATTTTATTTTATTTTATTTTGTTATTGTAGTGAAATAGAGGTGTCTGTTTGTTGATTGGTTGATTTATATGGTAGGTGATTGAGGAGCATGAGGAGATGGAGCTATATGTGGGAATGGATGTGGACCCTGTCGCACATCAGTTGGCCCTGCCTCGTATCCAAAATGTAGTTTCTAGTAGAGGACCGAAATTAAAGGCTTATACTCAGCTCGCAAACTTTAAGGATATAAAGTGCATTTTGGATGCAATTGCAATTGAAGATGATCACCTTGTCATCAGCTCTGGTGTCGAAGGCATCTTCATTGACCTTGGGGTTTCCTCCATGCAGGCATAGCACTCACTTTTATGCATTCCCAGTTTTCGTTGTTGCATTTCCTGTTTGTAAATTAGTTTCATTTATAGCACCTGTCATTTCTCTTATTCACTACTTATCCCCAATTCCTACTAACAAGTGCAGTGTGTGCTGTGTAGGTGGATTGCTCGGAGAGAGGATTTAGTGTCCTCAATAACGGGCCTCTTGATATGCGTATGGGCCCTCAGGTTCATCCCCGCTTATTTATCTCCTTATTCACGCTCATTCTAGCTTGTCTTATCAGTGAACTGTTTAGATTATTTTTATTTGCTTTTATCATGAAAAGGTTCATTTTTTATCCATTTACATTTGCACCAAGATCTGAATTCTTTTTTTGCATATTTCTCCTGCACTGTAGATGACTTTTAACAGATTCAATGGGTTCAACTGGTCATGTCCACTACTAGGTCTTAGGTGCCAGTGGATGTTTGCTGAAAATACTGGCAATATCTAAGGCTTAATACATAAGTAGATAAATGCCTAATGAAACGTAAAACTAAATTTCAGTATTTGGTCGTGGGTTCTTTGACAGTCAATTAATAGAATTTTAGGTGCCAATTAAGACCAGCACAGTTAATATTTGCCCAAAAGCCTAGTTAATGGCATGTCACACACTCTTGCCCCAATTTGATCGTACATTTTATTTGAGGGAGAATTTCTAGTGTGCCCATGTAAACTTTCAAAATAGCCAATTTCCCCATGAAAACAACATAATATCCAATATCCCCATCAAAACTTGATATTGTTTCATCATACAGGCCTCATTGCAATGGTTGTGGAATTTATAAATCATGACCCGACTAATATTGTATATTAGCTAACCTATATTTAGGCTGAAACAAGGCTGATAAATAATAACCTTAAAGTAAGCCCTAACTAGCCATTAGAACTCAACTAACTAAAAGAAAAGATAACAAAAGATTATGAAAAAGGAAAAAAGCCAGAAAGAATATGGAAAATGAAAAGGTTTGTGAAGAAATTATTTTCTCACCACTGGACATACCAGCACGGTTCCGGTTCTGTACAACATATGAGTCCTAGAGTATGGAATCAAAGGTTGGGACAATTTCATTTCATATGGGAATTCATGTAAGTCTGTTATAATATAGCATGAAATAGCTTCTAATTATTGAAGTTTTATTATGAAGGCAAGTTTGAGTGCTGCGGATATACTGAACTCATGGCCAGAAGATGAAATAGGCCGTATATTGCGTGATTATGGAGAGGAAAGCAACTGGGTACATCTTCAAAAGCAGATTGTCGGAGCTCGTGCTAACCGCCCTTTTCACTGCACTAAGCAACTTGTGAAACTTATTCAGAAAAGCACTAGCCTTACTCGAGGTATGCATGCTCTTTCCCGCCATTTGTTTTGTCCATTGATACGGATGCTGTTTCTTCAGAATTAAAAGAAAAAGGACATGCAGGGAGGCAGGGGTGGATAAAAACAGCAACAAGGGTTTTCCAAGCACTGAGAATAGCAGTAAACAACGAGTTAGAAAACCTAGAAGATGCCCTCTACTCCTGTTTTAATTGCTTGGCCCCTGGAGGTCGCCTTGCTGTCATCTCTTTCCACAGCTTAGAGGACAGGATCGTCAAGCAGACTTTTCTTAACTTGGTCAATTGTGGTGGCCGACAAAATCCAGACCAACATGAAGCCGATAATCATCTTTGTAAAGAGAATATTAGTGAAGTGGAAGTCAGTGAAGATGGAGAGACGTGGTTTAAGGACAGGGTGCATGGGAAGTATGGGACTATTCTGACAAAGAGGCCAATCACGCCTTCCTTGAAAGAAGAGACTTTCAATCCTAGATGTAGAAGTGCAAAGCTACGTGTTCTACAGAAGCTTTCTACTCCAAGATGATTTTTTTCAATGCACTGTTTCTAAAAGCTTAATACCAGGGCCTTTGACCCTCATGCAGCTGTGACAGCCACAATTTCAACTTGCTAACTTGATTGCCACCAGCATTTGAAAGAATTTGCTGCTTTATTTGTGCTGTTGAATTGCAGAGGCTCTGTAACTAGCTGTGGCTTGGAGCAACCAGCCGGGGTTTTACAGCTAGTCCAGATAATGCTACTGTGCTACAAATGCTTAGCACAATTAATTGTTCTCTAAAATGCTCATTTCATCTTACATCCTACTTGTATTGTTTGGGTTTTGTATACTTGCGATCGATGATGATATTCTGGAATGTACATTTATTCTTTTAAACAGAATGAATAAAATTGAACTTGTGTTGTTTCACTATTCTTTTTCTCCAGACCATGGTTAATGTTGGTGGTAGGCTTCCAATTTCCCAAGTAGAAAGTCTCAATCCTTAACTCTTAAGTTTCTTATGTGACAGATGAAGGCCTAAATATTTAAAAGGGAAGACCCCTACTTTACATATACCCTCTATATGTGCTGATCTAAAGGTTAACTAAGCATGTTTAAAGGAATAAAGGTCGAAAAGTAACGCAAATAGATAGATAAAACGAGCCTAATGGCTATAAATTAATGTTGTGTATAATACAAATGTAATAAGGCATTGAGGCATGATTACGGGTCAAATGGGCCTTTTGGGCCTGATGATTGTTGCTGTTTTTGACGGCTTAAGCCCATACCACAAAAGAAGAGTTCGGCAGTGGATACGTCTCCATGCCTCAATCAAGGATTGAAGGTGAGTGAGCCACGTCTCCGGAAAGAGAGCTGCATCTCCATCTCAACTCTCAAGTCGGGTTTGTGGGGAAGAAGGTTTCAATTATATCCAAGGAGATGGAGACCTCAGCTTGGTCTCTCTCTATATCCACATACACTCAACTTTGGCGTTTTTCGCCCCATGGTCTTGTGGATTTTCCATTTTTTTTTCTAGGTTACCGCGCATCCCACTATTTTTAAATATGCTCATGTGGTGCCTTGTCACACACACATGGCATTGGTTTTACTGCTCCTATTTCCTCTGAACCCTTATATACTCCATTTTTTCCTCCTTACTCTCTCTCTCTCTCTTAGAAACTTAGGAAGAATTTGATGCAAATATTGTAAAAAAAAAAAAGATTGAGAGAAGCGGGGTTTTGTATATGGCAATGCAATTTGGGAGAGTGCTAACCAGCGGTGGTATTGGCATTGGCAGCAGTGCATCATCGGCCAACACATCGCTGGTATTATTCAAGAATTGTGTCATGACATCATACCAATATGGTCCTAACTTGACCTCTCCTTCTCTCTCCCTAAAGCGTCCCTCCTGTCTACCTGCCAATGGGGAGAACAAAGAGCAAGAGGAAACTTCACCATCAGAACCGAAACCAAAATCAAAATCGAGATCCCGGTCCGGTAGGAGAGGCACAAAGGGGAAGAAGAAAGATACTGACATTGTCCCGGAAGTGGAAGCTGAGAAGAATGTTCCTGTACCAATTCCGGTACAGTCTTCTCAACCGGCTAACCTCTTGAACCTGGAGGATGTGAACCCGGTGGGGCTGGGGCGCAAGTCGAGGCAGATTTTTGATGACGTGTGGCGAAAATTCTCTGGGCTGGGCCAGATTTCACGAACCCCAACCATCCCTGCTAACTTGGAGGACCCGATTTTTATACGTGGACCCATGTGCGACTTCACAGTTCCCGAGGCTCAGGATACCACTGTCTTGGTTGTTGGAGCCACCAGCAGGATCGGTCGCATTGTCATTCGCAAACTCATGCTCAGAGGTTACAATGTCAAGGTATTTTCTTTCAAACAATTGATCTCTTGATGAATGTCTCTAAGCTACATGTCTCCATACCGTATGTACTGATAGTTAGCTACAAATTGATAGGCACTGGTAAGAAAAGATGACCCTGAAGTTCTCGATATGCTTCCAAGATCTGTAAGAGTAGTGGTAGGTGATGTCGGTGATTTGCCAACTCTCAGGGAGGCTGTACGTGGTTGTAATAAAATTATCTACTGCGCAACTGCCCGAACTACCATTACGGGTGACCTTAACAGAGTGGATAATCAGGGCGTTAGCAATGTAGCAATGGTCTTTCAGGTTTTTTGTCTAATGCCTTTACATTTGTACTTATAAAACTTCTTTTAATTTGTTTTGAAGTTACTGTGCTTACCAAATTATATTGGTACTAAAATCAAATCAGAGCTGTCTAAACTCTATATCTGACTGTCCATATCAAAGGATCATGTGGCTACATAAAATCCCAGCTTTTGTCAAGTATATTTGTATACTACTATAACTAACTGTTTCAAGCACAGGATATGGGGTCTAGTTTAAAATACATCTTTATTTTTTCAAATTTCAAATTTGGTCAACACTTTTTTATAGAGCCTCAACTGAAGTCCTAAATAGTAGACCTAACCACTAAACACAGAAAAAGGAATTTTCAAATATAAATGGCATAAGGAAAACTGATATGTCCAGAAGCGCATTGGTCAGATTTGGGCTGGTCTTTGTGTACCCATCTTGATCCTAGATGGTACAGTCCAGAATTTGAGATTGTAAGATCCAGGTTTTTTTCCCCAAAATCATAATTGAATTCATAGTTGTCTAATTAATTGGCTTGCAGGATTATTACAATGAACTTGCTCAGTTAAGAGCCGGTAAGAGTAGCAAGAGTAAGATGCTACTTGCTAAGTTTAAAACCCGTAAATCACTAAACGAGTGGGAGGTTCGCAAGGGCAATTACTTTAGCGACTCTTCTTTCGCACTGCAGTATGATGAGGGAATTGATGCTGAATTTGATTTCAACGATGAAGGAGAAGCTGTATTCTCAGGTTTTTCATCTTTGTTATTTGTTTGTACAGTTAAGAAATGTTCCTTATTACTTTACAACGACAGCAGATCACAAGTTGAGATACTGCAAAAATCTAGATGTGGTATTGTCTACTCATCAGAACAACTTTACTCGTATACTTTTGTCTTTTTACTTAGTCTGATGAGGTTGTTGGTGTAATGGTGTACAATCTGGGATTTCATTTTGTCCCTAAAATGAAGTTTTCACCAAACCATCAGTGATAAAATTATACAAGAGTACCTTCTTGAAATAATATTAATACCTGCATAGCAGGATTGTGAGTTCATAATCTCATTTCTGAAAATTGGTGGAATTGATTAGGATTTGTGTCCACAAGAGGGGGTTATGTTGAACTATCCAAAAGGCTCTCCCTTCCACTTGGTTCAACCCTTGATAGGTAAAACACTAAATTTATTTTGAGATGATATTGTTTAGGTGTGCTTATTGATTGTACCAATCTGAGTGGCTGCTGAAATATATATTTTGCTTGAAATATAAACTAGGTACGATGGGCTGCTTCTTTCAGTTGGTGGAAATGGAAGGTCATATATATTGATTCTTGAGACTGGTCCCTTGGCTGATACCACCCAAAGCAAAAAGTACTATTCCCGATTTAACACAAAACTAGGTTTCTGTAGGGTAAGCAGTTTATGCATATGCAATCTCATCTTTCAACTTTGGTTCTGGTACTAATCCCAGAAAATATTGATATATGCATAAAAATGTGCAATTTTCAGATAAGAGTTCCTTTCTCGTCATTTCGGCCAATCAAGCCAGATGATCCGCCCCTCGACCCATTTCTTGTGCATACACTAACCATTCGGTTTGAACCCAAGAGACAGGTATGGCCGTCGTATGCTATACTCTTTCTTAAAGATAGGAGTAATTATATTTTAAATATACTAATTATTGATTCATTCATGGTGCAGAAACCAGGGGAAATAATTGAAGACAGGCAGCAGGATCCAAGAAATTTCAAATTGATAATGGAGTTTATTAAAGCTTTACCTGTGAGTTTGCTGCTTCTCCTTGTCATTGCTAACTTTCACTTTGTATCAGATTGACATTCTATGGTCCTCATAATGCAAATAATTTTGTTTTTCCAATTTCAGACGGGGCAAGAAACAGACTTTATATTGGTTTCATGCACAGGCTCTGCCATAGAACCAACCAGAAGAGAGCAAGTCCTCAAAGCCAAGAGGGTACTTTCTTTATTTACCAGGAGGAATTAAATGTTGCTTTCTCTTTCTCCTTATTTTTGTGCTTTTTTAGTGTTTTTTTTATCAGTGTTCATTGAACAATTGAAATTTTTTGTTAAATTCTATCAAATTTAGTCAGGAGAAGATGCTTTGAGAAGATCGGGCCTTGGTTATACAATTGTTCGCCCTGGTCCACTGCAGGTAATAATGCTAATGTCTCCATCATTTTTCCTTTAGAAGATTAAAGTTAACGATTCAATTACTCCCTTGTGTAATAGATTTACCGAAACTTTAGTATATTCTGACATCATTCGCTCAGATGTTCATTTGTTGCCTAGGATTTTGAAGCATGTGAAATCATTTTTAGGTTTAAATTAAAAATAGTAGATGGTCTTGAGATAACTATGTTATTATTGAAACCATTAGTTAAGGAAAAGTCATCATGTGAATGGGCATGATACTTTAGATATAATGTTGTGTTTACAGCAGTAATCAATTAGGTAAGGCATGGGATTTCAGATAGAATTTTAGGTTTATGCTCTCAGAATAAAATAAGGATATCATGTGTTATCTTTATTTTCATTTTATTTAATGATGAGAAGGCTTAATAAATTAGTAGATGTGTTTTCTCATGCTTGAATAAGTCTTTTTTACTTTTTTAGTATCTAATCATTACTTCATAACTTACAGGAAGAACCTGGGGGTCAACGTGCATTGATCTTTGATCAAGGCAATCGCATTACCCAGGTATCTCTCATTGCTGCTTACATATATTACAATTTACATTACTTGATCATATATTTAATTTATTGTAACTGATGATTTATATTGGTATCAATTTTTTTCAGAGCATCAGTTGTGCTGATGTGGCAGACATTTGTGTCAAGGCCTTGCATGACTCAACTGCAAGAAATAAAAGCTTTGATGTAAGATCTGCCTCTCTTTATATGGTTCATAGTATGCTTACATTTCTTTCATTGATTCAATTACTTATTTTAAATTTAATTGGATGATGATCTTATAGGTATGCTATGAGTATGTTGCAGAGCAAGGGCAGGAGCTCTATCAACTCGTAAGTAATCTTTGTTAAAAACAAGGGTTTCATTCTCAGATCATGGTTCTGCACTAGTCGGGGACCAGTACTCACAGTCCAATACCTGATAACAATCATTGTCATATGTTATTTCATTTTTTTATTTGCATTTGCATTAATTTAGATGCTCATGGCCGCATAATAAGTTTGTGGATCTCTATGGGACTCCAATGGAGAGATGTCTATGGCCATATCGAATTTTTTTGCTCAAACTGACCCATAAATTTGAGACTCCTTGTTGAAATATTTTTCTATTTCCTATAATCATTTCAATAATGCACTGAATTTGTAGGTCGCCCATTTGCCAGACAAAGCAAATAACTACCTGACACCTGCTCTATCTGTTCTAGAGAAGAACACCTGATTTTGATTATTTGTCCGGTGTCTGTTTTTGAAGATTTTGCTCTTACATAAATTTTATGTAAAGTTAAAAGATGGAATTTTGCTTTCGGTAGTATTATTGTACTACAAAAAGCAATAAAGAAAATGAAAAGAAGATAAGTATGATTGTACATGCTAAAGTTGATACCAGCTTTTTTGTACCTAATTGTGTATAGATAAATTAATGAAAGACCCAATTTAAGGAGCACAGGCATGTTCATGATCTTAGATTGCTTGGTACCAGTTTTCTCAGGAAGATTTGAGCAACATATAATATTAAACAATTACATGCAATCAAACATGGAGATAAACATATAGTAAAGAACTTAATAGTATCTAACACATGTCATAATAATACTTATACATATACAGAAGTCATCAGTCATAATAACCAGTATCAGGTACTAGCAACTCAGAATGGTACCAGGATCAGGTACCAGAAGCTCCAATCCAAACCCACAAATGAAAACCCCTAACGAGTAGCTAGCAAGATTTAATCCAGAGATGTGCATCACGTGCGCAGTCATTGATCAGAATGTTCATTGTTCTCATGTGATTGGCAAAGTGTCTGTTATTTCTCTTCCGCCACAGGCTCCATGCTCCCGCGATCCAAACCGTATCCCATAAACTTCTCATTTCCCCTTGCAAACTGCCCCTATGCTCCCACCATATCGACCGAAGTTTAGTCAAATTGATGGCGAACTGTGCCAATAACCTTTGCCAGAAATTTTTTGAAAACGAACATTGCCAAATGAGATGGTATCCATCTTCCAAACAATTATTGCCCCACAGGAGGCACTTTGGCACGACCTGACAGCCCCTTCCACACAAGACTTCCTGAGTTAGGATTTTATTTTGCAATTTTAGCCAAGTTAAAATTGTAACCTTTGTTGGAACTCTGAGTATCCACAATTGGCACCAGTAGATATAATCCCTATGGAGGGACAGCAGGATATAATCCCTATGCATGGGCAAGGGATGATCTTTATTGGTGAACAGGTCAACATAAATCTTGAAGGCAGTAGAGATGACAGAAGAATAAACGAGGAAGATGTCAAAGTTGCTATGTTTTTCATGAATCTTATATTTTCAGGGTCTTTTGTGCTTAAAAACTGTATTCTTGTCAGTTTTAAGATTTGTTTCAGTATGTGTTTTTTATTGTAAGGGTGTTGTAGTGGGTATGTTCTTCATACTTGCTACTTTTTGCTTAGGTTATGTTTTTTTTTTTAGGTTGAATGGTACCAGAAAGGTGGTACCATAAACAATTCAAAGTTGTAATGGTTTTCGTTTTACAATGGAAATCGTGGATTCCCCATTTCTTTAAAAAAAAATTAAAACTTGCAAAGATAATTAATGTTTACAGTTACGTCCATCAGATAAGAAAAGTTATGCATGAGTTGATTAAACGGGTGGCGCCTTTTCCCCCATAAAAATGATATAGTGAATCAGTAACTGCGGCTAGTAAGAATTAAAAAATAAAAAGAATGAAAAGAGCAAATTTGTCGATTTTATTTAACAATTCTAATTTCAAACAATAAATTGAATATTTTAATAAACAAAGATTTTTTACTACATTATTTCTTTATTTTACAATTTTCCCTAGTTTTAACTTTTTCTAAATTTTTTTAATTAAACTATATCGTGTCGTGATTATTTGTGTGTTATGACTATTTTTATTGATTTTAATCACACCCGGTACAACACGACACAACACAGCATAGCATGTGAAAACTTAACTTGATCATAGCACGGTATGATACATAACTCAAGTCATGACACCATACAAATTTACATCCCTACTACCATATTTTTTTTATTAAGCAAAAGGAATACAAATAAAAGTATAAGAGTATCTACATTCCTGATACTATTAGTTTCTAATCTGACGTGACAGTTTCTAATCTAGTTTCAGAAATGTAGGAGAGTTTCTTATTTAGAAACTACGCAGTAAAGTTTCTTATTAAGAAATTGTTTATAAACTCCACGCTAATCAAATGTTTGGCTCAAATTATTTCTGTTTTTTAATCTGTTGCTGATGTGGCTGAATAGAAACTCTAAAATTAATTTCAGGAATATGAAAGTTAGAAATTTTAGAGATCTTAATTTCTAAAAAGAAGTTAACAGTTATTTAAAAACTCATTTGAGTTGCTGGGATGCATATGATCTAAGATTCGTAACCACCCGTCTCTACCACGTTTTTAAAAAAAAAACTCACAACGGCCATTCTTGCTTGATTCGTTCTGTCCAATTAATACCAATCGCGCGGAACAATGAGTGCGTTACATTTCAAAACAAGTCAACACATGCTTTCATAATTCATCCTAAACGCATGTGTTCGGATTAAATTATAAACGCATGTGTTCACTTTATACAATAAATGCATACGTTCAGTGTCAATTTTTCAAAATATTTCAGCATTTTAACCGTCTTAACGTATAACTTGTGAATACATTTAGTGTCAATTTTTTCAAAATAGAAATATCATTATTAAAAAAAAATTAAATCAGAATAAAAGATAGAGACATAATAAATGCCTCCATACTCAATCTCTTGTCAAATCTTTCAACTAACAAATTTTGATTAGGACCATCTTCTAAAAGTTCGCTAATGCATTTATAGCTGGCGTTAGTTGACGCCGACATTTTTATTAATATCCAAAGTTTAATACAAATTATTAATTATACCCAGACTTCCATCAATTATCGAAATATACCCAAGCCGGCCATTTTCTGGCCGGCTATGTTCCCTCCCTAAGCCGGCCAGAAAATGGCCGGCTTAGTACTTTTTTTTTTTTTTTTAAAACCCCAAAAACTCTATAAAAGAGCATCCAGAGGCAGTCGCCTTCACACATCCCGAGGCAGTCTCCTTCAGGTAATAATTTTTTTTTTTTTTTATTATTATTTTTATTTTATAGATTAATTAATTGTTTTCTATTTACTTAATTGTTTACTATTTACTTAATTGTTTACTATTTAGTTAATTGTTTACTATTTAGTTAATTGTTTACTATTTAGTTAATTGTATACTATTTACTTAATTGTATACTATTTAGTTAATTGTTTACTATTTACTTAATTGTTTACTATTTAGTTAATTGTTTACTATTTAGTTAATTGTTTACTATTTAGTTAATTGTTTACTATTTACTTAATTGTTTACTATTTACTTAATTGTTGACCATTTACTTAATTGTTGACTATTTAGTTAATTGTTTACCATTTAGTTAATTGTTTACTATTTACTTAATTGTTTACTATTTACTTAATTGTTTACTATTTAGTTAATTGTTTACTATTTACTTAATTGTTGACCATTTACTTAATAGTTTACCATTTAACCAATTGTTGACCATTTACTTAATTGTTGACCATTTACTTAATTGTTCACCATTTACTTAATTGTTCACCAGTCAATTGTTTACTATTTAGTTACCTGACAATTGTTTACCATTTAGTAACCTGACAATTGTTTACCATTTTCTAAAATGTAGTTTATTTACCATGGCCTTTATTTCATTACACTATGGTGGGAAGATGCTTAATAGTGCACAAGGGGCGTATTACAACAAAGATGCAGCTCATTCATTGATGATTCCAGATGACATCTCACTTTTGGACCTGAAATCCATAGTTTACACACACACCGGTTACAACCCAGAAAGGTGTGACCTAGAATTGGCAACCCGATATTGCCATCCCTCCAGCGGAAAATTTATGGTTGCGAAACTGGTAGATGAGACTACGTGGAGAGGCATGTTTGGTCATTTGAGGTCCCAGGGTAATTATCTAATATAAATATTTGTTAGAAGAGTTCCGGTAGAGCCCGGGGTTGGAAGTTCGGGCTCTGGATCAGCGGCACCACATTATAGCCCACAACCAGAAACCTACAGACGTGACTCCACCTTACTCCTCAATGAACCTGACCCAGAACCCTACAACTACGCCACTCCACCAGCACCTCAACGAAGACACTCAGTTGCATCCCCGCCTAGACACAATCGAGGCAGACCAAGACACTCAGTTTCAACCCCACCTAGATCCGTAAATGTGGCTGATTTACCGTTACCTCCAGTATCACCTTACCCCAGACCTGCACCAGTAGACGATGCAACATGCCTGGACTTTGAAGACATTAATGAAATACCGGAGGACGATCTGGGGAGCGGGGATGAATTTGAGGGAGAAATGTGGGGGGATTCAGATCACTTGGAAGGTTGCGATGGAGACGGGCCGGTTCAAACAGCTGAAAGGCATACTGATGAGGGGGGGCCGCTTAGTGGCCGGACTGATACGCACCCGTTCCCAGACCTCAATGATGTTTCTGAGTTTAGAGAAGCAGATATTGGTTATTATGGGCAACGGATTAAGTACAAAGGTGAGTTGTGTGCAGACCTATATTTTAAAACCAAAGAAGACCTAATGAAGAAGGTCAGAGAGCACCATATAACTAAGAATCAGGAGTTCAGATCTTGGAAAAGTGACAGGGATCGGGTTACTCTGTTGTGCAAGGACAAGAATTGCCGTTACGAGCTTAGGGCAAAGCCGACGGGATGTGGAGACGCATGGGTTATAACTAAGCAAGACAGGCCTCACACATGTAGGACTGAGAGTACGAGGGTCGACCACGAATGTCTGACGGCAGCACTCATTGCCGATGTCATTGAGAACGCCATTAAAAAGGACCCGTGTATGAGCATCCAGACGGTGGCAGACATTGTTTTGTCTGTGTATGACAAGGTGACACCTAAATACAACCGACTGTGGAGGGGCCGTGAGCTGGCAATAGCCCGGCAATTTGGGAGTTGGGAGATTTCATACAGCTTGCTGAGACCACTGTTGCTTGCAATTTGCCACAACAATCCCAACTCGATCCACCAATTTCTGACCAGCCCGGTACAGAATAAGGAAACAGGACTAATCATGCCAGGTGTTGCCCAGTTCAGAGCCGTAGCCTGGGCGTTTGGTCCATGCATTGCGGCGTTCCAGTACCTGAGACCAGTGATCAGCATCGATGCCTGCTTCTTGTCTGGGCGATACGAGGGGAGGCTTTTGATAGCTTGCGGCTACGATGCCGAGAACCAATTGTTGCCTATTGCATTTGCAATTGTACGTCAGGAGGATACTGAGAATTGGAGTTTTTTCTTACAGTGGTTGAGGAATGAAGTGCTCGGCCCGTGTAAATTTGTATGTGTCATATCGGACCAGCACAAGGGGATCAAAGCTGCATTGACAGCTGAATACGGATGGCCTCCCGAGCTCTTTGTGCACAGGTATTGTATGCAGCATGTTGCTGACAACTTAGTCACGAACTGTGGAGGAGACAGATGGTACGGATGGAGGTTCAGGGAAGGAGCAAAGAGGAAGAAGCCGAGAAGATTACAAGAGATGTTCCAAGATTTTGCTCATGTATGTCTAACTTATAACATTTCGTTTAATTATCTTATAAGATGAAAATGAAATAACACCCATTTGTTTTTGTGCAGCAAAATCCGAAGTGCAATGCATATTTAAAGAGAGTGGGCAAAGTACGTCCTAATGATGTGATGGAGCCGTCCAATTATGAGAAAATTTTCCAAACCTGTGACGGAGGATACCGGTTTGGTATCATGACAACAAACGGCTCCGAGTCGCTCAACAATGTCTTCCGAACGAGTCGTAGATTGCCTGTTTGTGCCATTGTGGAGGATACGTTCTACACGTGCAACAGATGGTTTGTTCAGCGGCGTCAGCGAGCAATGGAATTACAAGACAATGGACAGGTTCTGTCTGACCGGGTTTTGCAGAAGATCAGAAAACGTTGGGAGAAAGCTGGAAAAATGCGGGTGGTGCGTTACACGCAGGGCCAAGGTCAGTACCAAGTTTCATCCCCAAATGAGTACGTTCCTTGCACCCGTAGCGACATGGGCAACATGGAACCCACTCACAGGGAGTTCATGTATATTGTGACGCGCGGTCCCGACAGACAAATGGAATGCACTTGCAGAGGTATCCAATTAACTTCTATTCCGTGCGCTCATGTCTTAGCTGTTTGCCGTGACCGAAACTGGCAAGATGACGACTTTGTTGCAGACTGGTATAAAACACCCTATCTTGTGAGTACTTGGAGCCATGTGTTCAATCCAATTGGCAATATGGGAGACTGGCCTCCTAATCCTGGAGACAGAATCCTTCCGAGTAGTGGTTGGATTAGGAAGGGGAGGCGAAAACACACCCGTCATGTAATGACGATGGATGAAATGGAAGGTAGACGAAAGGGGCATCATCCTCGCCGTTCCACTTCCGATAGGCAACGAAGAGGTATGTAACATTCATCCAAAATTATTTTTCTTTTCAATTTATACCAACTTACTAAGTAACACATGCAAATGCAGAGGCAAGAATCGCAGCAAATACGGCAGAAAATGAGCGAGTAATGGCGTCGGGAAGTGGGTCCGGAGGGTCACGGCGTAGCACAGCTACAAGCCGTTTAGATGCAGCTGATATGTATGCCGAAGCAATGGGAGAGGCGGTTGCCATGGGAGGAGAGGCGGTTGGGGTGCAAGGGGAGCCATCTGCCCAACCGAGGAGGTCCACTACTAGACGCACAACAAGGGCATCTACAAGCCAAGCAGGGCCATCTGGAGCCCAGGCCGGCCCATCTACAAGCCAAGCCGGGCCATCTGGAACCCAAGCCGGGCCATCTACTGAGCAACCAGAGCCACCTGCTAGGCCACCTCGTAGGTCATCTTTCGCAAGTGGTTTACTTCGGGGATTACCTTTTAGACGTAGCAATAATAGGTGATTTGTATGCATGTTGTAAAAAATGTGTGGACTCTATTTGCAATTTGTGTGTACTTTATTATTTTATACGAAACTTAGAAATGAAATATTTGACTTTAATAGAAATCACCTAAAACAAAAATAATGCGGTTTAAAAAAAAAAAAAAAAAAAAAAAAAAAAAAAGTACTAAGCCGGCCATTTTCTGGCCGGCTTAGGGAGGGAACATAGCCGGCCAGAAAATGGCCGGCTTGGGTATATTTCGATAATTGATGGAAGTCTGGGTATAATTAATAATTTGTATTAAACTTTGGATATTAATAAAAATGTCGGTAGTTGACGCATACAAGTATTTAACTTATGTGTGCAAATTTTTAAATCTAGCATATGAAGTCCATAAACCTAGCATATTAAATTGTTATACATAGTATATATCAAGAAGAAGAAAAACAGCGGTGTGAATAACTCAAAAGTACTTCATCATGGATCTAATTTGAAAGAGAAAATCGAATAGAAGACGTTTGTAATTTTAAATTTGTAAGATTTCTCACATATCGTCTATAAAATGAGCGATATTGATCGGAGACAAAAGAAAAATAGTGCAAGTCTTTAAAAAATTTAAAGTGCAGTATTTAATTACACATAGTATATCAAGTCTTTAAATTTACGCGTGCAAGTCTTTAAATCTAGTATATTAAGTTTTTATACATAACATATTAATAAAAAAAACAAAGATGCAAATATAATTCAAAAATATTTCATTATAGATTTTATTTAAAAGAAAAAATTGAGTATAAAACGTGGATATTATCAGGACGTTTCTCTAAAAGAAATCCGCTTACAAGTATATTAATATTACAAGTATTAAATGTTAAACAATTCCAAACATGAATAACCCTCAATACTCAGCTTTATGGAAAATAGTGATTATGTATAAGTATTACTTAGCTGCCCCTTTATCTTACTCTTATTTTTGGCGAAGCATTATGAAATTAGATAACTTAGGAAAAATCTGTGTAGAATATACTCCTGGCATCCATTCTCAATTAGAATTTTGGAATTTAATTTGGTATTATACTTGTTCCTTATCCACTAGATACCCTCAATTATATAAACTTTGTTCTAATCAGAATATTACACTAGCTGCAGTGTCCATTTCTCAAGGAAAGGCTATTAGATTTAGAAGAAACCTTAGTGGTATTTGTTTCCAATCCAGTACAGGTAAAAGTGTTAGATCTCTTATACTTCTAATAATATCTGTTATTGAATATTGGTCAGAAAATATGAATAAAAGAATCAAGGAGGCTGCGTTAGATTGGCTGCCAATGGACATCAATGCCATCCCACTTTGGGTTTGGGACCCTGCTGACAACCATCTGGTAGTGTACCAGGCTGCGGCTGAAGAAGCAGGTCCAATGTTGCAGCTGAGGGATGCTGGAGATCCAGCTGAGTTACCATGAAGAAGTACAATGCTTTTTGTATAGATCCAAACTTAGGGTCATGTTTTACCATAGCCCTCTCAAATGTGGCTTAGTTTTAGTTTGTTATTTTGCTATTATTGTCTTTTGGTGGACTGTGAAACGCAGAGCTTTTGTGTTTTGCTCTATGTTAGTGCTTTATAACTTTCTGTAATTGAGCTTTGAACTCATTTTACTTGTAAGTTAACTATGAATTCTATCATCAAATGGACATCAATATGCCTTTTATCAAAAAAAAAAAAAAAAAAAAATTCCAAACATGAAACGTGACTAGCGAGTATTCCTATCTGCTATTATCTGAAAAAAAAAAAAAAAGATCGAAACAGTCCAATCTAAAACGGAGGTACCTGATCGAAGTCGTCCAATCGACTCGGAATGCCACGAGTTGGGAGCAAATATGAAATAAGAAAAAAAGACAACAAAAAGAGAAAAAAATAAATGGGAACCAGGAACGAGAGAGCAGTAGATGGAGAGGCGGCGGGGGAGGATCAACCGCCGCCGCCGCCGCCGCCGCCGCAAGAGCAAGAGGCAGCAAGTATGAGAGGATCAGCAGCAGGAGTTTTCATAGGTAAGCATAGACTCGCTGCTGCTATTGCATGCCTCGACCAAGAGATCCTCTCCCTTCAGGTCTGTCTCATTATCTAAACCTTTCTCAGCTGGCTGATTCAACTTGGAAACTTATCTAATTTGTAGAAAGTAAAACTTGCTGATCTATTGTCGCCTTTTTATTCGGGAGTCGCTTGACTTCAATTTGCATTTATTTTTCCAACTGTGGATTGCAGTACCACCCACTACGGCTTATGGCTGTGCACATTTGTTAGAATCTACTCTAGCTTATCTCTTACTAGGATTTTAACTTAAAGTTTTGCAAAATTGCACATCCGAGCTTGAATTTTCACAATTAGAAACAAGTGATCCAAAGTCTACAGGCCTTGACTTGCTTCCTTGCAGTCATGATATGGAGCTGGTTAAATTTTGGTGTATTGGCTGGACACCTGACTAGCTACATATTGAATCTGCTATCATAATCTGCAGATTTTCTTAGATTCCAGTTTTGATCCTTAGTGGTTGTTTGTGTCAAATGCGCAATTGGAAGTAATGAGGCACTACCCATTTGCTAGCCAATTGAAAAAGTTGTCTCAGTAATTCTACAATAGTTAGGATTCAACGGGAGTTCCACTTTTATGTCTGTAAAAGTTTACTTCTGACATTAATGGTGCCAAAGACATAACCTTGACTTTTCAGGATCTTCTTCATTTTAAAGTGTTCTCAAGTGCAGTGGTGGGAGGGATGAGACTTGTTACATTTGCTACCAGTAATTGATAAATTGACAGTTATTCCACAATAAATAGTATTAAAAAAGAGTTCAACAGTATCACAGATATTTTTGCTTCAATACCAATGGTCCTAAAAACATAATCTTGACTTTCACTAACTTCTGCATTTGAAGTCCTAATATTTTATCGAAATTATGTCAACATATATTGTTGTGCTACTTGTAATGTGCTTACATATATTACCTCCTAGAAGCCTAGTTTTAAACGCAACATAGATTTAAATTTTCTTGTCCAAATCTTTGTGCATAGATTTAGGAAATAGTTTATTGTTCTATTCATATATAATCAAATGTGCATACTATAGGAATATCTGTTACTATATATGCCTAATAGGCAAATATGTCCGTATCTGACATACAATAAGCCTATGATATAAACATGCCAGCTGGCCTAATATACTATTTTAATTTAATCGCTAGACTGGTATGGCTGACAGATACAATATGATATGCATATTCGCCATTTCTGCCACAAAAGATTGCACAAAAAGGAAACCTCCTTTATAGGGTTAAAAGCTCTAGGGGTTTGTAGAAAGTAGAAACTGGGAGGATTGTTCTGGTTTTCGTCCTTTGTAGGTCCTAACAGCCAAGCCGCCTGTTGTTTAGAAACATAAAACCAGACTTTTAGATATCCAATCCTATATATTTATTAACTTCTCTTGTTTCTTTCATTTGCTCTCTTTCATCTATTTATCTTAATTTGCATGTCCATGTTAATTTTTAAAGATGAAAACTATATGATTGCTTATTTTTTATTTGTACATTGTGTTCTTTTCTTTTTTTTTAGTTAAAAAATGCACATTATGTTCTTTTCAAATTTAAAAAGATTATTGCATGAACAAATTATAAAAACATTTACGTATTTGAAGTTATTGGATCCTACAATTCAAAAATTGTCAAATCTTCATATTCATGTAGTATAAATATGATGCATGAATCTGTATCCATGCAAGATAGATAGGAATCAGTATTCCAATGTCTTTCTATAAGACATTGGAAAATGTTTAAATTCAATACAGGGATCTTTGAGAAGTTTTAGTCAATGCTTCTCCTGGCTGTAGATTTATATTGGGTCTGGGTTGAATATATAATGAACACATATGTGTTGGGCACTAGGAATATTATGTCATTAACATATCAATATTGAATTGTTGATATTTAAGAAAGTTGTATACTTTTTATTTTGTTTGCCTTTTTTTTTTTTAACGACAAGGATGCCCAAACCCATGATTGATGGGGATTACGAGATTAAAAATCTTTGATGTTTAAAATCTGTGTTCTCTTTTGTAACTATAAA
This sequence comes from Carex littledalei, assembly GCA_011114355.1. Lineage (NCBI taxonomy): Eukaryota > Viridiplantae > Streptophyta > Magnoliopsida > Poales > Cyperaceae > Carex > Carex littledalei. Next base: position 1,040,748 of record CM022097.1, on the reverse strand, counting down.
ATGATGCACCCAATCATCATGGTTTGAAAGAACTAGTCTTGGTTGTGCAATCTTTGATGTAAATGGAATTATAAAATGTTAGGCCGGTAGGAGTTGGAGTTGACTCGAGGTTGGTACAATTGAAAGTATATAAGCTTTGTAACTAAGGTAATAGAATAGTATCTGATCCCATAAATGGATCAGCTTTTGTATGCATTTGTGTTTCATTACATCAGTACATTTGGAAAAAAAAAATTCAATATCAAAAGCTTTTTGGATACTCATTGGGGTGTGTTCATCATTTTCACACTTAAATGAAATAAAAAAAAACAGACGTTTGAGTCTTGTGGTTTGTGCAGAAGGAACTAACTGAGCTTGAAACGATGGAGCCTTCTTCTGCTGCTTGCAAGGAGTAGGTCTTAAATTCTACATTCTTCAATTCTTTCATCTGTGTGTTATGTGTCTTCATGTATTGCTATTAATGTACTGTCATGTAAGTATGTAACACTTAATTTTTGGAAAATAATTGCAGAGTTATTGCAAGCACCGAGGGCAAACCAGATCCCCTTCTTCCCATGTGAGTTAAATTGGCTGTATTTGATCATTTTTAGCAATTTAATTGATGTAGTCACCAAATTACATATTGTTGTTTGTAAAATTTTGTTTGTTCAGTACCAATATTTTCCAAACTGAAGTGATATTTTTCTTTTGAAATTTTCTGCTACTTTTCTTGGATATTTAGGTTTGATAAAATTTATACTGTCTTTATTAATCTGGTAATTCTTGTGATTCAACAACTGCTAACAATGTGTAAGTTTGCTATCAGCACAACTGGCCCTGAAAACTCATCATGGGATCGGTGGTTCCAGCGAGTGCGCAGTTCTCGCACGAAATGGTGGACCCCAAAAACTTCTGATTTCTCTTAGAGTTCAATTGCATGGCATAAAATACCGAAGAACCAGTTGGCATGGCCAGTCGTGATGTGGTTTAACCAAATAGGCCTATTTATGTGGTTATGTAAGTTTTCAACTTGTAAACAAAAGAGGTAGAATTTAATTGGACAAACCACCTTTTAGTTGCAAGTGATAATTGTGAAGAGCCATTTTGGAGTAATTTTACCTGTTCTTAATGTTACTGTCAATTTAGGATAGGATGTTGTCAAGTGCAAACCAAGTGGAACATTCAATAGCTTTTCCTGTTAATTATTGATGAAGATCCATTGTTGGTCTTGTTTTGAAAAAAATGTTCGATTCTGGTAAGTACATTATCAGTGATTCTATCCGTCTTGAAAATCAAAGCCATCTTGTTGTGTTATTCAGCAAAAACAGTTGCCATCAAGCTGGTGATGTTATTTAGTAGTTGTGTGGTTGTGCTTCTGCATGTACCTTTGAAATGCAAGTTTTACAATGTCTCTTAGCGTTTTTATTTTCGATTTGAAATGCACATTCAGACAACATTCTTTTCCTGTCAGAATTTAAGCTGTTCGCTTTTCAGTTGCAAAGTATGTGGTTCAGCGGGTGTTGGTTGTGTACTTGTGTGTATGTTGAGCAGCCTGCTGTTTAAGTTTGATCTTTTTAACAATTTCGTTGGACATTATGAGGTTGTAATTAAGGATATTTGAAAATATAATAACGCCTTAAATCGTTTCATTGCCAATTTTGTAAGCTCAACAACTAAACATCTTTGTTTGCCAAAAAAACACAAAACCTCTTTTTTTTCAGATTAGGCTATAACTCTCTGCTGACAAATCTGTGAGATTTCTCTTTTCACGAATAAAAGGAATGTTTAAAACGCTAACCATGGAGATGAGTGGCCAGATAAGAATGGAGCATATGCGGCCATTGTAGGCTTGGCTGCTACATCAAGGCAGGCATAGCACAGTTTACACAATTGTGACAACATGAGGCTACAAGAACTGCTAGTGCTAGGACCTTACGTATGTCTAGTGTCTGCAAGGCATCACGGAATTATGCGTGCATTCCTAAATACCTGTGAACTCGGCGAGATACACGGAGCTATTTCCAATAAAGGGACCAAATGTGGATATCAAGTTGGACAATGCTGATGCAGTCCATAAGTTAAAACTAGAATTGCGTTATTTGTGTTTAAAAGCGCATACCATATTATCTGTTTAATTGAAATTAATAAATATTAAATAATTCAAAAAAATCTAGATATTATATACCGAAATTTTTATTAATACCCTAAAAAAAATAGCAAATATGCCCTCCATATGAAAAAAAATTCAAAAACGCCCTGACAGCCCCATATTTGAGTGGTCAGCTCTCACTACCAAATTGCCCCACGTTAGGGCAATCATCTCTTAATAACAGGCAGCCCCATGTTTGGGAGGTTTGGTATTTAACTATTTTTTTTTTAAATGCTGTATTTTTTAGAATGATGTATTTTTTATAATGCTGCATTATAAAATGTTGTATTTTTTATGTTAAAATTTTATTATAATTTTGTAATTTACAGTTATATTTTTTATAATGATTTATGGTTATAATAGGTTATAATTGACGATTATATTTTTATTTGTTGTAATGTTTTATTGTAGTTTTATTTGTTATAATTTTTAAATAATTTATAGTTATATTTTTATAGTTAACGATTATAATTTTATTTGTTGTAATGTTTTATAATATGTTATATATTTATTGTAGTTTTATTTGTTATAATTTTGTTTAATGTTATAAATTGATTTTATTCGACTAGATAAACAACAAAACTAAATAATCTAAATGGTAAGTCTACAACATAAAATCTAATAATCCAAACATAAAATATAACAGTCCAAACATAAAATACTACAAATCCATCTAACTAAAAAACACATAAAAAACCTAACGACGAGGGCGGCGACAACCGGAGAGATCCAACCTAGCAGGTGGATGGCGGTCCCTGGGCGGCAGCTGACGCCTCACGTGAACCTCCTCCTCCTCATCATCCTGGAGATCGTCCACATCCATCTCCGACGCCGCACCGGCCGCCCATGGATCCTCCTCCTGCAAAGATAACTGTGTACAGCGGACCCATGGGAGATCCTCCTGGATCACCGGCTGTGTATGCATCTCCCATGGATCGGCCTTCCAGGTAGAAGGATACGTGGCCGGAGGCGGTGTGCCAAATATAGCAGAGGTAAAGACATCTGCAGCCTGAGCCCCAGTTCCACTAGCCTCGTTGTCGTGCTCTCTGGTCTCTTCTTATCGTGGTTTGTGGAGGCTTTGTACCTCGTACCCGGTATATGTTGGGATACAGTGCACGCTAGAAGGTACATTTCAAAATTTTACTAACATGCAACACGCGATCTTACTGTAGAACAAGCAATCAATCACACGCAGTTTATGGATCGCGCCACATGTGCGATCAAGCAATTGTTTTATAGTTCATACCTTGTCCTCTTGCAAGGTGACGGGCTTGGGTGCCTCAAGCTGTCTCTTCGCAATGCACTCGCTTCTTCTCATCTTTCCAAAGTAGGAAAGCCAAGAGGTGTACACCAAGGGGTAAACGAATAGCTGGCTAGTGTAACTGCTAGATCCACTCGCGAGCTCCAATTGAATCACAACGGTTTATCAACTCCAAAATCCCTTTTGGATTAATCAAACTGAATCCCAATTAACACCCTCGCGGATTCAATCCTCAATCCCAATCTAGATCAAACTCGTGATGTAGTCTCGCAATCAATCACCAAAGAAAAAGGAGCAAAAGGAGAGATCAAAAATTCAAATCAAAGAAGAAGATCAAATCAATCTCACAAGATCAAACAACTCACCATAAGAGATGGATCAAGTGGATCTAGATTAAAATGAATCTAGATCCAAAGAGATCAAGAGGAGTAGCGACGGCGGCTCGGCCCGCACTAGGCGGTGCAACACAAGCAGCAGCGGATGAGAAGCCCGCAACAAGGTGGGTGGTGGCGGCCAGATCCGAATCGGCTCCCAGTCGATCGGATTAAGGTAGAGGCGATGCGCGAGTGTGATAGAGTTAATGTTCTAGAGCAAATGTTGCTACTATTTGTTCATACATTGGTTGATATAATCAACTTGTTCCTTGAGTTTAATATTACTTATAGTATCTAGAATAAGATTCTAGATTGTGAGACACTATCTCGTAACAAGTTGATTACATTGGTTAATATAATCAACTTGTTCTAGAGCAAATTTTGGTACTTATTCAACCATAATATTTGAAATATAAAAATTACAATATTAGTAGAGACTTACCAGACAAGCATGACACAAGCTCCGGTATAAGTGGGCGATCACAGCTCCACCCCAGTTCCACCTCGATGGCCTCTCAATGTCCTTCAGCAGAGAAAGGAACATAATCGGGACTGCGTCACTGCTGGAATCTACGAACATGAAGTTGCCACATAAGTCCATCACGAACGCCCTAATATACCTGCAATATAAAATAGTCAACATATATAATTGTTATTATTGGTGAATTTAGAACATATTTTAATTTACAAATGTTTATGGTTACCTCTTCATCGCCTCTTCGTCAGTGGTATAGGGGCTATCGACGCTGGGATAAGTAAATGTGGAGTGATGCTAGACTAATACAGTACCCAGAATACCAGAACTCATCCTCATCCCCTTTCTTTCTTCTTCTTTTGCAAAGCCTTTAGATGGCCCCCAACAGCTCCGGTATCATCTTCGTCAGGTATGGATAGTCCGAGACACCACCTATGGGGTCGCTGTCGATCCGTAAACCCCATAAGGCGCTTACATCAGCTAGGGTGACTGTCATCTCCCCAACCGGAAGATGAAATGAATGATTCTCCAGTCGCCATCTCTCAACTAGACCGCAAATGAGAGCCTGATTGATCCTACTCTGAGGCATGGTGGCTAGCTGATACAAGCCGAGGTTCATGATGCACCACTCCATCAATGGATAAGGGACGTACGTGATCTTAGGGGTGCAATGTCTCGCCGTCATCATCTTGACCTGCATTTAATAATGATTTCAATGTAAGCGACTATCTATATGTCATATTAAATAATGTTATTTAAATTACATACAAAAATCAACATACCTCCATAGATGCGTATCCGACACGGTGCTTAATATGTGGGATCCACAGAAGAGGACTAAATGTGTCAGCATCATGAGCGGGAGCCTCTGCACCGGAGGCCTCCGCACCGGGAGCCTCTCCAGCGGGAGCATGTGAACTCTCCCCGGTCTCCAGAGTATCTTGTGATCGTCCCCGTTTAGGTCTGGCCATACTACATTTGAAAATATCAAGTTACTAAATTTCTAACATATTTTTACAATTTACATTAATTAGTAAAAATTATTATTGCAAACTACCATAAAAAAAATTAATAATAGAATTTTGGACACTTTATAAACAATTCCTAAACAATTTTGGATAATTTCTATAGATGCTAAACAATTCCTAACAATTTCTAAATAATTTTGGACAATTTTTAAAACCTTAAACCCTAAACCCTAAAAAAAATGTGTCATGCATGTAAATGTTGGACCAAACATATTTAGACATTATTCCGAACTGCTTTATTTTGAGAAACTTGAATATTTATTAAAATAAAATGTTAATTTGGAATTAAACATTATAGGCATAATTTATATTATTCACATAACATATTTATCAAAATTTGTGAGATTTAAAAAAAAATCGTACATTAAATGATTTAAAATTTTAATGATATGAAATTAATCGTCTTTGAAAATTGTTTTAAAAATTCAAATAATTGCTTTATTTTAAGAAATAGTTTTAAAAATTTAAATAATTGTCAAGTGATATTTTCTTAATTCAAATAACATATTTTTATAATTTACAATAATTAATAAAAATTATTAATGCAAACTAAATTATAAAATAATAATTTCGGTAGATGCTAAATCATTCCTAACAATTTCTAAAAATAGATGCTAAGCAATTCAATTGCATCGGAAAAATCAACAACCCGCACACGATATTTAACAATTCAATTTCTATGACTCGGTACGACGTAACCAAACCAAAAACCCTAAACCCTAAACCCTAACCCTAAATCGACCCAATCGCACAACAAAACAACATTTCAACAGGGGGAGCTCGGCTCCGATGCCATCACAAGGCACAGAACATAAATAAAAGGAGTTGTGTCGGGTTACCTGAATAATCGATTCGTCCTTCGTATAGAGAGGAGTTCGGCTCAAATGCCTCACCTCGCCTCGTTTTGGCTCGCCTCGCCTCTCCAATAACCCGTCTTCCTATTAATCAGCCGGTATCGGGTTTGGCGAAAGGGGAAGGGGAAAGGGAGGGGGAGGGGTTTGGCAACAAAAAGGGAAGGAGACGGGGACGGGGGAGGGGGCGTTTTGGCAGCAAGGGTTTGGGGTTAGGGGAGGGGGCGGTTTGCTCTGTTTGGGAGAAAGGGGTGAGGGGCGGCTTGGTTATGAGCTGACCGCTCTACTGTGGGGCAGTTTGGTATAGAGAATAGACCTCCCCTCAATGAGACTTTAGGTTATTTTTAAAAATAATTCTATACATAGAGCATATTTGTTATTTTTCTTTTTTTGAGGGTCTTAATAAAAATTTCGGTATTATATGTCCTACGTAAAATATTTCTATTTGTATTCATGAATATATTTTATATCAGTACTTTGATTAGCATACAAATATTAGAAAGTTCTAATTAATATTCAGATATTTGACTTCAGATCTTACAAGAAATCCGATTCGTGATGTTTAACTAATTAAACAGAACTTTTTAGAAAGTTCTAATTAATATTCAGATATTTGACTTCATATCTTACAAGAAATCCGATTCATGATGTTTAACTAAACAGAATTTTTTTTTTTTGGTTAATAACTCGTAGGTATTTCATTAATTAGGACAAAAACCGATTACATTCATCTGTTCGTACCAGTACATAAGTATACCTTAAGTAGTTGTACCAGTACTTAAAATATTACAACAGAGTCCCCTTCTATAAAGCTAGATAAGAAAAAACAAAAAAACAGAACCGTACTCTGATTACAAATAGATGAGCCTTCAGGTTGTCGTGCTCAGATTGGGAGATAGCGAGCCTGTATGGTTTTCTGTGATCGTGCTCAGATTAATAGGTAGTGAGCCAGCATGGTTTCTTATCATTAGCACAAATAGTGTTGTTGTTGGGTCAGCGAGCCAAGGAAATCCAGGAGAGCTTTGGTGCTCAGATTAGGTTTGTGCTTGATTTATTCAGTTTTAGACACAGCAAGACAAGGAGAGCAAGAAGAGGAGGAAAGATGGAAAAAGAAGATGGGAGGGAGGAGGAAAAGAGACAACATCAGCACATTATCATCATCGTCATCAACCATAAGTCCATAACATGTACCTTATTTATATGTATATATATAGTAGACTACGGAAGAGGTGAAGCGAATTCACAACACCTTCATTCGAACCTGGAGAGTCAAGATGGAGCGAAGAGCGGTGGCCAAATTCGTAAGACAGAAGCACCTGCTCGATTGGAGTGAAGCAAGATAAATCTAAGAGCAGCGGCCAAATCCGTTAGACGGAAGCACCTGCTCGAATAGAGTGAAGCGGAGCGACGAGCGGTAGCCAGATCCATTAGACAAAAGCATCAGCTCGAACAGAGTGACGCGAGGTGGACCGGGTGAAGGAGGAGGGGGTGGGGTGGGGCGGAGGAACCGACTGAAATTGACGACTCTCAAAATTCTATCGCCTCTGAATCGCCTTATTCGCTTTAAGCGGAGGTTACGAGCCAAAATATGATCGGCCTTGGGGAATAGATTATTTTTGGACCCACCAGTGATCAGTGGACTCAACATAATAAAGGTTTCTAGTATATCAACAAACCTACCTTAGCTCAGTTGGTAGAGCGGAGGACTGTAGTATGCAGCAGTAATCCTTAGGTCGCTGGTTCGAATCCGGCAGGTGGGATTTTTTTATCTTTTTATTAAGAGGTCGGAGAACCTTATTGTTTTTTTTTTTTTCGGTTCTTCTGATTATATGTTGATAGAATAAAATTTCTACATAGAATATTTATAGAAAAGGGCTGGAGGCGTTCAACAAATTATCAATATGGCTCTAGAGCTGTAACCATCGATCATCTTTTTATTGTGTTCTCGATTTCTTATTTTATTTTTTACTTTTTTTAAGTTCTAAGCTGTAGACGAGACATGCTTCCACAATAAAAATCTTCCTTTGTGTTCGATGGATGGAAATAAAAATATGATGTTCTTTAGTTGCCCGTCATTTAATTCAGGACTTATCCTTTTAGTGATGTCTTGTTTGCTTTCTAGGCAAAAATCAACAATCAGAAATAAGGAACTTTTTTCTAAGGGCATCAGAGTAATACATGTTACAGCTAATACTTCCCACAGCTTTCTTCTTTAGCTTTTGCTCAGAAACTAAAACCAAAAACAAAGGACAGCCGAAAAGGGCCGAGAGAGAGAGTTGACGAGCCAGTCAAAAATTTGCTATTAGGAGCTTTCTAAAGAATGTCGTGATATATTCAGAGCCCATCATATCAAGATTGTTTGCTTGGTGGTTATTGCTTGGCGGTGGTGCTGAAGAGTGAAAGGCATTTGATTGGAGCAGTGATCACCACACTCTTTGTACTACCTACAATACCTCAATGGGGGTGCTTCTTCTGGTATCTGCATCAGTATACGACTAAATTTTCAATTTCTATGGTTCATCAATAAATATATTACAACAAAATAGAAATCCAAATCACACTTGTTAATCGGCTGAGAGCACCAATATTTTTAAGAATGCATACCTCCCCAATTGACCATTTTTCCTTCAACCATATACCATCATCCTTGCAATCCTCTTGCTTCTCCCTATTCAACAATAACAGGTCATCAGCCACAATTAAACTCAAAAGTAGAAAACATAGAGGCATATCCAAGTAAATTTGAACTCCAAATCAACAATTTTATATCTCTGAAAGAAATCTGAAAAAAATAAAATAATCAAGCAAACCTACAACCCACCCCTGCACCCTTGCCCCCTTCCAACAAACACAATTTCTTTTTTATGGATACCTCAGAATAATTACTAGTCAATATAAAGCTTGCATCCACTAACAGTTAATAATTAGTTCACATATTAATTATCCAGAAGCAAATTAGCCAGATGATCACCTAACCACCAGCTATAGCAAAAATATTTAAATGAAGACTTACTCTGAAGGCGGAGAAGCGCTAGTAAAGCCGAAACCTAGACTCGACAATTGCTGCTGCTGCTTATTTGAAGCATTACTATTGCCAATACTTGAGTGAGGAAAAGACGATGTGAAAAGTTGCGTCCCACTAGTATTACCGTTTGCATTTGTATTTGATGATTTCCCGAAACTAAAGTTGGGTGCACGTGCTTGTACGCTTCCAAATGCTTGGTTTTGATTTGTCAATTGGTTGCCAAAGGTACCTAAACATGTACATGTACATATGATTTATCATTTGTCCATGACATCTGATAATTAAGCAAGTGACCACAGTTCCACAAATGAAGTGTTATAGTTAGAAGCAGTACCAACTGATGTACCAAACTTCATTTCAGGTTGAGTTGACATTTGACTGTCATTCTGCAAAAAGCTTGGTTGCCCAAAAAGATTATTTGATCCACTTGATGGTGCGGGAGGCCTATAACAATGCATAAAGAAAGAATCCAATCCGATGTCAGAACAATACAAAATCACCTTTGCAAAAGTTTCCTTCACTGTTATAAAAACCGGACCGGATGGTCCGACCGGAAAAAACCGGACTCGGGAGCTATTCCGGTTCGGTCCATTGGAAAGACCAAACCTGAAATACAACTGCTTATAAACCGGTTTATTAAAAGGTTTTGAATAAGAAACCAATGAACCGGCTCTTTGCGGTTTGTTCTAACTTATCATTCTCCGACCTTCCTCTTAGCTTGTTTTTCTTCGAACTTTTTTCGTCTCTTCTTCTCTCCGTTTCTCTCCTTCTCTCTGTCTCTTTCGAGGTTCCATGGTACACAAGGGCGTAGCTTTGCCAACACAGAGCACATAAATCTAAAGGTGAATTTGGTTGAGTATAAAGCCATGTTACCATCATCAAGCTCAAGGTGAATTTGCTTGAGTTGTTTGATATTAGTACATCTGAATCCTCAACCAAATGCTCTAGATGTAAGGATCTCAGGTATTGGGTGAATTTGTGTTTGGAATTGATAATTGGAAGGCTAATATTTGATTTATACTTGTTTAAAGGTGAGTGTTCTCAAGATGTTTGATAAAATGCTCAACCAAATTCTTCTTTTGATTTATGAGTTAATGGGTTTATTATGAGTGCAAATGGTGAGAGGTTAAAGATTCAAACACTGCCCATGCCTGATCACACAATCAGAAGAGCACTGGATATTGACACAGAATTAGATTGGTTATTCGGTTGCCACATGATTATATGCACGTGCTCTGTTTCCAACTCAAAACCATGTGGACATAAGTTTGAAGAAATGTACTTGCAAGTTTAATTTAGTTATTTCAAAATAAACCAACAAGTGAGTTGTGTAAGAAGCAAATTTAAGTTTTAGAACTACAAAAACCGTATTGGAAAACTTAGAAGCAAAATTATCAAGGGGTATCAACTAGCAAAGAAGTTGGCTGCTAGTCAAAGATAAATACTTCATTTTAGATCGGAACCTTTATATTTATATGAGGGTTCAAATGCCTCGTGCCTCATATTCCATATCTCCGTTTTCAAAGTTCAAACTGTTGATCTGAACCGCTCAACATGATATTCATATTAAAATATGCTTGGAGACCAAATTTTATATTTTTTGAAAAATTTCATTATTTTTTTGGATAGGAATAAAATCACTGTTTTTGGATGGTCCAGAAACAACGATTTTGTACCTATCTTAAAAAATAGTAAAAAATTTCCAAAAAATATAAAATTGGGTCTCCAAGCATATTTTATTATGGATATCATGTTGAGCGGTTCGGATCGACATATTGAACTTTAGAAAACAGAGATATATAATATGAGGCACAATGAGGTATGAAAAGCATGACGCATTTGAACCCTCCCTTATTTATATATAAATTTGATATTTAGTATATTAAGTTTTCACCAAAATCACATATAAATTTAATCTTTTGATATATGGCCTTGATATCAGATAAATATAAATGTTTGAAAAACCAGCGGTTGAACCAGTTCGAGGGAGGAACTAGAAAATTTTGATAGGGGTGGCTGAAAATTAAAATGCACAATATGTGGTTAGTGGGATTTGAACCCAAGTCCTCTCAACCACAAAATAGAGCTTTAACCACTAGACTATAACTAAACATTTGTTACTGATGGAGGCTGGACTATATAAAAAGTTAAATAAAAAAAAGAATCCATTAAAATTTCACTATATATAATTAAAATTTTAAAATCATAGGGGTGGCTTAGCCACCCCTGAACCGGTTGATCTACCGCTCCGATCAGTGAACCGTTGACCCGAAGCTTTACCGGTCAATGTCCGGTCCGATTCTGATAACATTGGTTTCCATGGTAGCTCTGTGTTCAACAGCAGCATTATTACACATTCTCTAACCTTTTAATACAACTCTGGAATAGTCTTGATCTTTGTATTCTTTCGGTCAGGCCATTTTACAGAATATCAGTATATATCATGCTATCAGTGATGTATAAAATTTGTGTGTTATTAATGGCAACCTCTCCTGCCTGTTGGGCTTTATTTTAGATTGATGTCTAATTTGTGTTCATACAGCTCTTCTATAGCTAAAGATTATGTTATGAAGTTGAGTTGTGGTGAAAACTACTATGTTGATTTGACTAATGGAAAAGGAATATTGGAAAGAGAAGTAACCTGAAGACTGATGTAACATTGGTCGCAGCTCCCAGTTGACTGAAACTGGTAAATGCCGGTCTTGCATTGCTTTGAGAAGTGGGTCCGAGGTTACTGTTTGGAGGTAAATATGGCTTGCGAAGCAGATTATCAAATTCTGACAACTTTGACTGTAGTAAATTTCTCTCCCTCTCTATCTGCATCGACATAAAAATTGAACTTAAGTACCTATATTTGTCATCACAACAGCTAACAGCCTACCACAAACAGCTAAAAGTTTATAACACGATAAAGAAAGCATTGTTTTAAATTATTATTTGTATGAACAGATCCACATAGTGAATCATAAAAGCACAATTTTCAAGCATGGTACTTGTTCAATGAAAAAAATGGATTAAAAATGTTTGATTTATGAAAATATTGCATGTTACTTTTAAGATGATAAAAAAAGGAGCCATAGAGAACTGCTACCAATGAAACCACTGAATAAGGGGCATAATATAAGTTTAAAAATACAGATTAGAGTGATGAGAACAAAATTAGATATACAATGAAAGCATTGAACATACAATGGAATGTAAATCACGGCCTTGCTTTGCTTCTTCATATGCCAGAGCACGTAGCTCTTCAGAGCTTATGTCACCATGAATGTCGCAAGGCAAGCTGCCAATAAATCAACAAAACAACATATACATATATGATCATAGGTATCAGTAATAATAAAAAGTTACCAGCCAATATTAAGCTACTTTAGTTCATAAGAAGCTCATGCTGATATTTCAGACAAGTTGGAAATCTTCATTGCATTAAAAGAGGAAAATGATAACTTCGAGAAATAATTAAAAAGAGAAGTACTGTTTATAATGAGCATAGCAAGTGAGTTTCCATAGTGGGGCCTCATTCTTAAAATCATCAGCAATTATGTTTTTGCAGGATTCAGGATCTGTACAGCTGCAAACAACCAAAACTTGAAATCACATACTGCTATGATTTCAATTAGAAAAGAGAGAAGATAGTACAGAAAAGTAATCAGTATTAATATAATATTTACGTGTGAACTGATGCTTGTGTCTGTGAATCTGTCTGCTTTGAGGCAGTCGAAGTTGGGCGTGTCCATTTATTTTCAAATGGCTGGCCAACGGAGTTGTCAAAAGAAACTTCATTATGAAATTATAATTTTAAGAGAAGATAGAATTGATAAAGTAGCAATTTTGGGGCTGTAAATTAGACTCAGGTTAATGCAACCTGGCCTTTGGCCTTATTCTAAAAAAAAAAAATGAAATTATAATTTTCTATTTCTACTACTACATGATGAGGTATGCATATACATGATAGCTGACAGGTACTTGTACCGGTAAGTATACCAGAACTAAATTTTTGGACACAGCAAATCCCTAACTTGATGATAATAGAAAAATGAAACAGAATTAAGAAAAGAACAGCACAGAGTACTGTTCAATTTAGGTGCTGGGAAATATTTGCTTGTAATATATAAAATCCGTTATTTTTCATAAAAAAGCATTATAAAAACCCTAAATCAACGGCTACCTTTGATGAAGCCTGAAATTGAGTGGTAGAATTTTTGTTCTGTACTCCGAAGCCGAAAGGATTTGGCTTCTGTTGTTGCTGTTGCTGAGAGAACTGTGAAGCACCAAACCCAAAGGGGTTATTTGAAGGCCTTGTCTGATTCTGGTTCTGATCTTGATTGGGTGAGACATGCAAGTATCTACAATTGGCTCCAAATTTACAGCTGCAAGAGTGAATGGGGGGCTTTTTGAGTTAATAATCAGTTAAGAACAGTGGAGTTAAACGTGTGTTAGCGGGATGTAATGTGTTCTTTTATGGAAGAAAAATAGGGAGAAGGGAGACCTGCCGCGCAGAAAATGCCTACAGGGCTCCTGCCGTCTGCTCATCGTGACTATGGAGCGTTGATTGATTGAACTTGAAGTAGAGAGAGATAGAGGGCACCTGAGCGAGAGAGGTCAGAGAGACAGCGAGAGTCGGCGAGTTCAAAGAGGAGGTGAGAACGACTGAGCTGAGCGAGAGAAAGCACCTGAGCGGCGATAGTCGGCGAAGGCGAGTTCAAAGCGAAAAGAAGAGTTCCGATTCGAGCTGCTCGATGGCCCAACTCAGATCTTTGAATTAGGGACGAGTTTGGGCTTGAACTCGGTTTCAAATTTTTATTGTCCAGCCCGTTTGTCTAAGGACAGGCCCGGCCCGGATCATTAGCAGGCCAACAAGCTCACCCAAAGTTGACGGAACGGATCATCCAATTCTCTCTTTTATTTGATCTATCTCGGAATTTCTTTTGTTTTTTGGGATATTTTTTCATCCGAAGCAGCGATTGTTCTCTATGCACAAACATTTTAAATATTTATCCAAACAATATAACTTATTTTCCTGAATAGAATGAATTCAATATTGATTATGTTTTATAGACGATTTGATATTCTTTTAATATATTTTGTAAATTGAACCCATAAATCTTAGAAATAATTAAGTTTTTGATAGAAATCGGAGATGTGTTATGATTATCATGCTCAGTAAAACATGAAATAATTAATTTCTTTTCTTGCTATTGGTCAGAGTAAAAAAGATGGTTTGTAAGAAAAAAAAATTCTCATTGCTGATCGAAGCGTTAATAACTGTTTTAAAAAAAAAAAATTCTCACCGTTTTAATGGCGATGAAACGTTACATCAAGAGAAAATTCGTGGATGCTTCTACTTCTATGAATTTGATTCTTTTTAAAAGAAAAAAAATGATAGTTGCTGTTAGAGTTGGAAAAATGGCACGGCGGAGCTGGCTCCGTCACGGAACGGCATGGTTACGGCACGAAACGGCACGGCATGCGTGTCAGTTACGTGCCGTGACTCGCGTGTTCCGTGTCATGACCATTCACGTGCCGTGTCTATCTTTGAAACTTTGGCACGGCACGGCACGTGAAAGATTTAGTCACGGCACGGCATGACACGTAGTCACGCGAGTCACGTGTAAATAGGACCGTTAGATATTGATTTAATGATGAATTTTGAATAAACTAACCTAAATTATGATTAAATGGTTACGCGAGTCACGTATTGTCACGGCACATTTAGGCACGGCGTGACTCACGTGCGTGACTATTCGCGTGCCGTGACCACCCCTTGACATTTTGGTCACGGCACGTGAAAAATTAACTTAGTCACGGCACGGCACGAGACCAAAATCACGGCGTGTTAGTCACAGCATGGCACGTCACGTTTTTTCCACTCTAGTTGCTGTTGTATACTGGTTATATAATATGAAAAAAGTTCAATGTTTTTTTGTTGTTGTTTCTGGATTCTTTAATTAGCTGTTTTTTTATTTTTTTTGAAGAGACTTTAATTAGCTGCTTGGTGTTGATGGATATTATAAAGCTCTTATTTTGTGAATTTGCTTGTTTTCAGATCAAAATACATATCATAATAAAGGTTCGTTGCTGGTTAATTATGCCAAAAAAAAATTTAGTTACCACGGTAAAAATTCAAAATTAATTAGTTATTATCTTAAACTTTAAATTTCAAAAAAAAAAATTCAGCCGAATTTTTTTAGTTCTGTTGTGTTTCTTCATTGTTTGACATATGGTTCTTGGTCCCACCAACAAGTTGTTAAAAATTTTGGTTGCTTTTGGAAATTTGGTGGGTCCCACGCAGATGAATGGAAAAACAATTTTTATTTGAAGTGGTGGGTCCCATGGTAATAACAAACAATTTTTATTTGTTCGATTCCATAGATATGACCTCAGAACTCATAACATTAACTACTCAAATTTGTTGGGTCTCATAAAAACGGTATGGATAATATCTAATTCGTATTCGATCGATATTCAAAAAATGATACGTGGATATCCGAATATCCGTGTGGATATGAATATTGTATAGTTTTACGTTTCAATTGTTTGTATCTGAATAGTAGATATATATCATATAGTTTAATATATATTACGAAAAATATTTTATTCACCATTAAAATTAGATAAATATTATGAAATTTGATTTTTCTTAATTTTTTTTAATAATATTCGATCCGATCTGTATCTGTATCTGTATCCGGAAAATTAAAAAGAAATATTTGCTTTGTTTTCACCCCTACACGGAGATGATTGTAAAATAAGAATTGTTTGTTATTGTTTTGAATTTGAGCAATTAATGTTCTGCGCACCAGATTTGTTATTGAAATATTAGACACCCGTTTAAATTAATAGAAACTCTACAAAATTATCTGATCCAAACGGAGAAACATAGAAATATCTATTCGGTTTGTTTTGTGATGTCACAAATTTGGGTTTTCAATAAAATCAGGAACAAATTAAGTTATCACGTCAAACGGACAAATGTCGAACTCACACCTTCCTTAAAAGGATATCTTCGATCTAATAATACAACTAGCGCAAGAACAAATCTATTTCATGTTATGTGTTGATCTGGATTGTCTATTTCATATTAAGATTCGTGAGAAATGATAAACATACGGCTCAGATCTGTTTTGCATTTTTCAAAACCTTCTTAATTAGCTACTCTGTCTATGTAATCGAGTGAGTAAGGGTGTGTTTGGTTGCAAACTAAGAATAGTTGGTTTTGCCGTTTGTCTTGTTAGAATAGTCAAATATCATTTTTTTTATAAGACATGGAAAATATATGCTTTATGGGAGCTAAAATAACTAGAATAGTGAAATTTGAAATTAGTAAATGAGAATAGAGAAAAAATAGTGATTTTCATATTAGTGTGAAAATTGTGCTATTTGGATTTATAAAAATGTTGTTGAATTGTACATTTGGAATAATGAATAGTTGTAACTGAAAAAGAATAGTATTAACAAGGTGCTAATTAAGAGGAAAGATTGGTAGAGCTGTAAACGGATATGGATATCCGGGCAGATATCCGCTCTGAATTCGCAAATAATCCGAATCCGGATTTAAACGGATACGGATATCACGGATACGGATCCGGATAATTATCAATTACCCACATAAGATCTGAATTTGGATACGGATACGGATAATAATACCTAAACGAGTGGATATCCGGATCATCCAAAACCCAATAAATTTTTTCGGACCCGCTAATTAAAAGAAATTATTTTGCCTTCAAGGTAATTTGAACTCATATCATGTGAGGTGAGAATCTAAACAACCAAACTACAAACCAAAGGAATTAATTAGCGCGCAACAGACTAATTAGATTTAAATTTATACAAACGTCAATAAAAACTCCTTTTTTTATATAAAGCTAAAGGACATGACGGAATGACTTTTGTTATTATCAAGTTATATATATATATATATATATATATATATATATATATATAGAGAGAGAGAGGCTAAGATCAAAGTGGTATGACCAAGGCCTTTGGTGCTACCAAGTCGTTTTTGAATTTTCAAAGTCCAAACGGTCGATCTAAACCGTTAGATGTGATCTCTATATTAAAATCTGCTTGGAGACCAAATTTTACATTTTCTGGAATTTTTTTACTATTTTTTAAGCCACTTTGAAAATTGCTGATCACATGGTCCAGAATTTGGTTGCATTGTTTTTACTGTTCACCCGGATCTGCCATTTTCAAAGTGGCTTAAAAAATAGTAAAAAAATTTCAAAAAATGTAAAATTTGGTCTCCAAGCAAATTTTAATATAGATTGAACATCTAACGGTTTGAATCGACTATTTAAACTTTAAAATTGCAAAAAATAATTGGTAGCACCAAGGCCTTGGTCATACCACTTTGACCTTAGCCACTCTCTCTCTCTCTCTCTCTCTCTCTCTATATATATATATATAGGAAATTGTTAATATGCTATGGATAGCATAGAGGGTCTCCATGCTACGGCTCAATATTTGAGTTTTCAAAATCCTAACAGTCGATCCGAACCGTTCAACATGATCTCCATATAAACATGTACTTGCAAACCAAATTTTACATTTTTTAGAATTTTTGTTACTATTTTTTTAGATAAGTAGAAAATCACTTGATCTGAAAATTCTGTATTTATTTAGTCATATATATTAGGGCTATAGTTGGACAACACCAATGGTATTTAATAAGAGTGTTAATTGCACAAGAATTAATTTATCGTATCAGTTATAAAAAAAAAGAGAGTTACCAGCCAATGTTACAGCTGCTTTAGTTAATAAGAAGCTCAAGCTGATATTTCAGACAAGTTGGAACTTTTTCATTGTATTAAAAGAGAAAAAATAAATCAAGCGAATTAGAAGACATCCGGACTCCGGTTGTCCAGTTGGGTATGTTTGGTTGGATTGAGAATAAGTTATTTTTTATATTAGACTATTCAGAATAGTCTATTTTGTATTTAGTTGTGTATAAATAGCTAGAATAGGAAATTCAACTTGTCTGTCTTATTAAAATAGCTTATTGTTAAATAAAGAGCCGTAGAAAAGTGAGGTAAAAAAAATTAACCTCAACATACTCTTTTCCAAATAATTTGTTATCATTCGGTAAAACGTGATACGCTGCAAACGTGATACACTGCAAATTTGTTATAATTTTAAAAGACCTCCAAAGATCCTATGCAATGTTTTAAAATTTAATAATAATTCAAGCGCTACACGACCTGAAAATCAAACTGATTCGAACCTATCACAAGATGACTTCAAATTTGTGATGATTCAAAATCGGATGTCTCGAGACCCTAAAATGATCTCATGTCAAACCATTTGATCCAATATAGATAATCCATAATATAATAATAATCCCAAGTCAAACTTATGACGATTCTGATCCGTCCGATTGGCAATCGTATCGAGCAATTGCTTAAAAGTTCGATTGATCTGCTCTCTTGGGCTTTAATGACTGTTATGGCCCAATTAACATGTCATCAAGGGAAAGGGCCCGTATCGAGCAAAGGATAACATAGATTAAAATGAAACTGGCCCCAATAATCAGTATGCTCCTGTGGGCTGTAAGTGGGTCCCTAGCAACAACGAATTGGTGGCCTAGGGTCAGGACTCAGGAGGTGACTTCTCTGGCAACATGACCACCATTCATTCAAGCTGAGTACTGAGCCAGCAGTGTTTCAATTTAATCTAATGCCCTCTATACTTGCTCTTATTTTCCCCTTGCTCGCTCCTACCAACAAAAAGTGGAGGAGAAGAAATCAATGTGAGAGAAAGTGACGTAAATTAAGATGACAGCAAGAGGATTCTCTATTTTCAGTTCTTCTTTCGCAACCGGACACTTGCCTTGTTCCTCAAGCCTTATCGGTGCTAATAATCTCTATGCCGGCAGAACCGGTATAATAAGAAAAATTTCAATAAACCACTGCTGCAGATTAGGCAACTTCAAGCTCGCCATCTCAGTTAATTCTTGTCTCGTTTCTACTTTGCTGGCACTTGCTGTCGTCCTTCCGTCGCCTGATGATACATTCATGAACGTCCCACCTACTCTCTCTGGTTGGTATTTTGGATCCTTGCATAAATTGCTGAAACTCAATTGTTGGTGTAATATTCATTAAATTCAGTATATTGTTTTGACCTGGTATCTGCTCAAAACAGGAGATGATATCAGGAAGAAAGTAAGGATCCAACGGCCCAAAACAAAACAGGCAGAGCGATGTACATCAAAGTGCATAGGCACATGCATACAGGGTGGTGCTGGTTCTCCTGGCGAAGGACCTTTTAATGTTCGCAGGTTTTATTTTCTCCAATATACATTAGTTTCCCAACCAATTAGCAGTTTAGCACAGTAAGAAATTGTATTCCTTATCTGAGTTTGTTTAGCTTTGCAATTTGACAATGCTACAGGCCTCTGGTGGTATTCAAGCAAGAATTCCGCAGCCGCAGATACTGGTATGTTCATTTCAGACAATATGCTTACCATATATTTTTCAGAATTTTTGTTGTAAAGTCTCTTTTATCTGCCTAGCTTGAGGGAATGTACAGACATATGCAACCTAATAAAGGATGGAGAAGATGGTCCTTGATGGATGCCCTTTCATTGATAAAGGCAAAGAGAAGTTCCACCTCACAAAACAGACTGATGAGAAACCAGAAGACTACCTATCATGTTTCAGAAACCAAAAACATTGTTTTGTAACTGAAGAGAGCAACAACAGAAAATTCTGACTTGATGACCATTTTGACAACTTCCAAAAGCTAAAGGAAATTTTTTTCCCAGCAAGTATAAAGGCCTAGCTATGCTGTGGTCATATATGATGTTTCTTGTATCAAATCACTTTTCACAAACTAATGTACTGACAAAGAAGGCCAGCCTGGCATATGATCAATGTAACAAGAACAAACAGTATTAGCACAGAAGATTTCTTACTTTGCATTTATTAATTCATAAAACGCGCAAGTACATTAATCAGGCAATAAATCAAACAAAAGAACAATTTTGTTATTCTTCCATCAACGAATTTACATAGGTGGAGAGAGATGGGTGTATCATCAAGAAGATAATACATGTATAACTGATGCATTGCCTGGTGAATGTCACTGACCTTAGACAAACCAGATACACCAAAAATGGAGACTAGAAACAACCACCAGTCGTATCGACATTTTGTACTTTCCAGGTGGTAGGCAAATAAAAATGGATCAACAAGGAAGCTTGTCTGGAAAGAAGAGATAGCGGAAGCGGCTTTCAAAAGGAAGTACACCAAAAGCACGAGAGACAAGGAAGCTCTGGCGCCTCTGTGACATGCAGTGCTCGACAAAAGCGGCCTGACGAGGAGGGAGGAAATGGGTGACCCATGCTGGCAGGTTGGTATCATCAACAACACCTCGTGCAAAAAAGTGCAGCAACTTGGGGATGAGAAGCTTCCCCTTCTTGCTCACTCCAACAGATGCTCGCATGAAATCCCGTTGGGAGCTCTCCAATTCTTCTCTCACATTTCTAGCAGTATATATCTTTACCTGCATAAATAAATTTGTGCATTATATTTCTAGTCAAACCGTAGAAATATCTGGATAAAAGGTTATGCTATCAACAATGGGCAGTCATTACAACCAATATTCTAGAATATCTATCCATTAAGGCATATCAAAAGACAAAAAAAACAATAATAAATAATGTATCAGGTCAACAAAGATTCCTTTTGTCGTTTAAACCATAGAAATAGAAGAAACAAAATGCATACAAGAAATTCAATATTCGAATGAAAGAAAAGATAGAAAATAATACCGCTGGAGAGGAGTACATGCCGCAGCTGAGAGCAAATGCTGCGAGGGGCTCAGGTTTCATAATGGAGAACTTTTTCTGCTCATCCGATACCTTCAACTTTTGGAGTGCAAGAAGCAACGACTATCTCAAGATACCAACCAACAAAATTATAAATGAAGATTAGGTTCGGTCATTTATTTGCTTTTCTGGTAAGTTTTATTTTCTGAAGGTTAATCATCCATTAAAAAGGAAAAAGAGAAAATCAATGTACCATTTGTGACCTATGGATTGGTAGCTTCATCTTCAAGATCACATATTCAATGCAGCTAGCATTGAATGAATGTCCTCCTACAGTGTATGCTGCCTATATTGTGTGTCAATGAACCAAAAATAGATAAGATAAATAAAATTTAGATGATATCTAGAAAAAAACTAAATATCTATTGAATACTGCTGTTATTAGGTCTACCAGTAATCGTTGACAAATTCTTAACCATTAATCCATTGTACCTAGTAATGTGCATCTTCCAATCGATAATGTTTTGGCAAAGAAGAAATAAAAGGAATAAAATAGAGCTGATGTTGGCAACATAGAAACCTTTTGCATCAACGAGAAGAGCTTCATGTCCCCTCGTGGAACCCCATAAGCAAGATAAGCCTATAATCACAAAAATATTTCAACTTTATGATATACAAAAGCAACAACACAACTTGATTTAACATAATTCCATGAAATGGTTGTCCGGCTGACCTATGTAGCACTAATACAGAGGCAGACGTCAAACAGACGAAAATGGCAACATAGCATTTTCAATATAAAGGACACAACAAGTATGTAGATATGCCAAATAATACCATATATTTTAATAAAATTAACTTTTTGATGTTCAAGTTGGAATGCACGAGGAAAAGTTGGACTTGCTGGAATCCAAAATATTTGGTCTAGTGGTTAAATCTTTGGTCTCTTATCTAAAGGTCACGGGTTCAAAACTGGTGCAAGCATTTCTCTATGTATTCGCTATCAGGTAGCCACATTTATTGTGTTGGATGCATGTTCATGCAAGTCATGGGCGTGTCCATGTCACACAAGGGCACGCTTCAAGTTTCAACTTGTCCATGCTACATAGGCAGTGGCTAAAAAGTAAACCAAAAAAATAAGTGTTGAATAACATGACCCACATGCATCATAAGGGCATTGTATATGTTAATCCAAAATGCAAGCCGCTCCTCGCCATCAAGATGAATAGGATTCACTCTTCCCAATTGCTCCACTAGCAACCTGGTCTCTAATTAATCCATATTAGGAATTTAACGCAAAACAAAATTGAACCAAATATTGAAGCAACTCTAATTAATCCACATCAGTTCCTGCAAAGTTAATTCAACTCATGACAAAAATAAAACAAAGCCAACTCTAGAGTAGCATATGTTGTTTAACAATCCGGTTACATTCATCTTTTTAACCAAACATACTTGTCAGAAAATATTAAGAAAATAATTAACCTGAAATGGCTGAGCGCATCAGCTGCAAATTCAAGCTGTTCTTTGCCAGTTGACATCCAGGAAACTTCATTTACAAAAGTATAGTTGCCGATATCTGCCCAACTCAACTTGTCCCGAGATCTGTATGGATCAAAAGAATTTTCTGATGCCAGTAAGTCACTATGGCACTGCAAGTCTACTTGGGGGCTTTCTACCTGAGATGATGATATGGCAGGTGGCTCTGAGGAAGACCAAAAGGGAGAAATTGAGTAATTTCCTGTTGGAGAAGGGGTTGACTGCTGTGGCATTATGTCAGATACTGAGGCTGATTTGCACGAGCCTGCCAATGACAGAAATATATTTCTCATACAACGCACTATCTCCTCTGACAGAAGGTTCGGCTGATTGCTCAACCCTATCACTGAGACCTGTCTCGGCAACTTCGTTGTTGCTTCTTGCTGCACAACTAGGGTATCAGATAGTGGACCCTGATTCAAATCAAGAATTTTTGACAAATAAATATCTTAATAAACAAAAGTTGTTATTATAAAACCTTCTCACTCTGTATGGAGCAGGAAAGTATGGCTCTTAATAAGAACCACAATAAAAAAAAACTTGTATTAATAGCTTGCTTGGGGTTTAGTTAACTAAGGCATCTAATGGAAACAATTTCTCCTTAATTGAGGTCTTGTTCAGCGATTAAAATCAGGATATCTCAAAGCAAAATAAAGAAACAACTTAATAAGATAATAATATATAATTTTAGTTACTGTTCCCAGTAAATTGTTATGAAGGGCGTGACTAGGAACAGGATAGTAAAAATGGCATACAGTTGTATCTACGATTTTTGGCTGAGGATGCGAGCAGAGAGGCAGCGCCTCTAGAGGTACTTGCTTCAAGCGATACTCGGCAAGCCTCCTTTCATTTCTTTCCTGAATAAGCTGAAAATGAAGAGAGACAAACTCTTCTTCTAGCCTTGTAATGGTAGTCTCTAAGGTTAAAACATGTGATAAAAGCTCCTGAGGCTGTGCAGAAAGTGGAAAAATCAAGGAATGTGTCAAAAAGAAGGGGGAGAAGAAGGACCAATTGAACTGTGATTTTCAATCAGATGGCATAAATACAGTATAAAATGATTGAATCTTACTTCGTTAGGAAGAAGAGAGAGATCAGATAACTTGACAGCAGCATGCTCCAGGGCATTCTCAAGTACGGAACGCATGTACCTTTCCTCCTCTAGCAATTGCTCGAGCCTTCTTACCTGAATACAAAGTTGGAGTTGCTTAAGGTCAACAAATTTAACACAAGGTTCATGGTAATAATATACAATCGTACTTACATCATGCTCAAGCTGCATCCGGCAAGAGTTTGAGGACCTCGAACTCCATGGCATTGCTCCTTCTGCTTCTTATAAATTATATGATCAGCTGCCTAAACCGAAAAGAAAGGATCAAGGTTTAAAGTCGCTGCCTAGAAAACATGAATTCTTTTGAATAATCTGAAGGGTTGAGTACCCTTTCCAACTGTATCTAACTACATGGTCATTGATTGCATATTTGATGCAATAGTTGAAATTAGAACCGATAATGAACTGTACAAGGATGGTTGTTTCAGTCATTACCTAGTAGTCTAGTACTAGTAGTGTTCTGTGTTCAGATAAAGAAAAGAAAAATGAGAAGAAAAAAGACGCAAGCTTTTACAAAGTGCGAGATATGGAGATATGGATAGATTTATAGTATGAATACGACACAAAGGTAAAAGTTTTAAAAAGCCAGAAGAGAAGAAAGATACCTGGAACCGAGTCGCCTTTTGTGATTAACAAAAGAGATAAAAGTGGGGTGGGGAATACTGGGGGGAGCAGGTGACGGCGTTTTCAAAATTCAAACGAAGCAAGGGGCGTGGAAGGGAAGGAAGTACATTTCACTAGTGGGCATATTATAATTTATTAACGAAAAGGGACAAAGTGAGAGAGAGAGAGAAAGAGGTGAGAGAGCGCAAGGCAGGGGCCAAGGAACAAAAAAACAAAGGGATGCTGCCGATCGAGATCGAGAGAGAGAGAGAGAGAGAGGTGGTCTAGTGGGAGAAGAACGAGGCGTCAAATCCGCAAAAAAAAACAACCTCCTCCCTCCCTCCCGGCTCCCCGCTTCGTACTTGGACACGAACAAGTACAACAAGACAAGAAAAAGAAAAAGCTTCTCTGTCTATTTTCTCTATCTATTGTTTTTTTCTTAAATTCAATTTAAATTTCCTTCTGTTTTGATGATCTAATTGGCCATTGGATGAGCACGCTCCGAGGCGCTACTGCTGCTCGACTCTCGAGATACTTAACTCCGCTGGGGCTCTGGGTGGTGGGTGCCAGATGGATCTTTTTAAATGCTTGTTGTACTGTACTTCCATCGTTAATTTCAAGTTTCCGAATAGGGCGGTGCTATTTTCGATAGCAACAATTAGATTATTGAGGGCATTGTGCTAATTTGTTCTTATTTAAAAAGATTCTAATTATGATTAGAACTTAATTAAGAGTATCATCTCTTTAAAAAAAAATTATTAAATGTTATTATAAAAGATTGCAAGAATAACTTAATTTATTGTCTTTTTTTCATTTTTTATGGGGATAAACTTTCATATTTTTATATCAAATTTCATATAAAAACATTAGGTTTGTTTATTATATAGTTGGGAAATTGCTAATATAATATGCATAGCATAGAGGGCCTCCGTGCTACAGCTTAATATTTGAGTTTTCAAAATCCTAACGGTCGATCCAAACCTTTCAACATGATCTCCATATGAATATGTACTTGCAAACCAAATTTTACATTTTTTTAGATAGGTAGAAAATCACTTGATCTAAAAATTTTGTATCATTCAGATCAAGTGTTTTTCTAGCTATCTAAAAAAATAGTAAAAAAATTCTAAAAAAATATAAAATTTGATTTGCAAGTACATATTCATATGGAGATCATATTGAACGGTTTGGATCGACCGTTAGAATTTTGAAAACTCAAATATTGAACCGTAGCACGGAGGCCATCTATGCTATGCATAGCACCGTAGCCAACTCCTATATAGTTGATTCATATGCTTAAAAAAAAAAAAAATGAAGAAGCAAATTAATTTTTTCACACATGAATTGAATAAATACTATTTCGAGGGCTGAGAAGAATTCTATTTTTAATCTCTGTATAATTTTCTAGAATATTAATGGTCCATGCTGCTTTATATTTCTAAAGCAACAAAACTTATGTGGATCATACATCAAGTACGATTAAAGCCCAATATATATAAATGAATATATTAAATTTTCTTTGAACAATTGTTGCGATCAAACTTGAATTTTCACTTTCAAGTGCATCGCTAACAAGGAAAAAAGAGGTTGAAGTATCTTTGAAAAAATTGTCATGAATCTATTACACTACCGACATTTTTATTAATATTCAAAGTTAATTAGAAATTAATAAATATATCCAGCTCTGCTGGCTTTAGATAAAAATATCCATACCGGCCATTAAATGACTGGTACCAATTTTAATCCATTACCGGCTATTTAATGACCGACACCCCCAATTTTTTTTTCTTTTGCTGTTTTGGATCCTATAAATATATATCTTTCTCTCTCTCCTCATCACAACTCACTCAACTCTATTACTTTCAACCCATATTTCAGGTTATTTTTTTATTTAATTTAATTTTTTTCAATAATTTTTAATTTTTTTTAATTATTTTTCAGTAACCTATACATGCAGAAATTTTTATTTATAGCACAGCTTCAAAAAAAATAAACAAAAAAATCACCGCTTTTGAAAATTTCGAAATGTACCATGGCCGCACTGGTTTTGTGCGGACCCATTTAATAGAGACATCAAAATACCGGTGCGGACCCTGAAATGGGTCCGCACAATACCGGAGCGGACCCTCTTCTTTTATATTTTTTTTATCAGAAATATTTATTTGTTTGGTTAGGGTTTTGTTTTTAAAGTTGTTTAATTGTTTTTGTTCTAAATGTCGTTTAATCTGAAATTTTTGTTCGTTTATCTGATCAAATATAAAGAAGCACTAATAATAAATATAAAGAAGCCATATAAAGAAGCATACAATAGAACAATATAATGCTAATGTTCTCACGAGTACATTAAAAATACGTCTAATAAACCGAAAATAAACAATGTTCTTATGAATACAAAAACTAGATAAACATCCAATTCATTGATAGAGTCTCAACCTGCAAATTTTGAAATAGTGACTGTTAAATCTGATTGTTTCAATATTTTATTAAAAGTTGAAATTGATTAGTAAAAAAAATTAACTACCTCGTGCATCTCTAGCGGCTCTGTTATGTCTTTCTTGTGTATCTCGGTTGGCTTGGTGGCCTCTTCTCCTCTTATTTAGTAAGTCCAACCACATCGAAATCCTGTTGTGTTATCTTCTACCCAAAGAAACATTTTTATCATCTGGAACAAGGACAGGGCCCTCATTTTCAGGCCATTCCGACTTATTTTCATACATAAATGTCCATGCCGGCCATTAAATGACCGGTAATGACCAAAAATGGGTGCCGGCCATTAAATGGCCGGTAATGGATTAAAAATGGTACCGGCCATTTAATGACCGGTATGAATATTTTTATCAAAAGCCAGCAGAGCTAGGTTAATTTCTATTTAACTTTAGATATTAATAAAAATGTCGGATTACACTAGTAGTGCGAATTAGCGAATAGTTCTCTGAATTTAATATTTCTAAATATACAGGTGTGCTTCAAATTTGTACCATCAACAATTTACTATAAAAGTTTGCTCTTGAGAGAATCATTCAAAATAGAGTTTGCAATTTATCATCCCTAATTTTTGTTATTTAATATTTTACATGCATTATGTAACTTATTTTCCAATAAAAACTTAACAAAAAAATAAAAATTCTGCTGAAATTCTCTAATTCGGATTTTTTTTTTTTTATACTGTGGAAGAACGACATAAGATAGTAATCCTTGGCAAACTGATTTCTTGCTTGATTCCAAGATTTTTGCCATACACAAACTTCACCAATCTCAATATATTGAGATCTGTTATTTTCCATAAAATATGAGACTAACGCCCACCTAACAATTGCATAGTAACTATTTCCTTTACTGCGGTAATTAATTCTACTGATTGAAGGGAGAATATAATTTGATGAAGTCAAAATAAGAAGTTATTAATTGAGGATAAAACTAGAATTAATAAAAAAGAAAATAAATTCTCTTCAGCTCTCGGTACAGTATTTTGAGCACTCAAAATAGCACGCCCTTCCGAGCAAACTGAATTGAAAATCTAGGAAATGTGCTAGTTATGAGCATAGTGACAAATCAATAGTTCGGATTCGGTTCGACGAGGTCAAAAATTCATAATTCGGGTATAATTTGGGAATGATTTGGTACAACAAAGAAGCAAAAAAAAAAACCCCCAAAAAAACCGTTAAAAAAATTTGAAAAAAAATTTAAAAAAAATCGCGTTTTTTTCGCGAATAATTCGTCAACTCGTGTTTTTATATGCGTTTTATTCTCAAATAAAACGTATTATATGTTTTTCTGCGTTTTATTCGGAGTTCGGTTCGATAACGTTGAAAAAACAAATTATACCCGAATCTTGTCACTATGGTTATGAGTGCCTACAGGCTACAGATTTATGATAAATAATTCTCTAATTAAGTAAAAGGTACTATAACTCAATCATAACAAAATAATTTATTAGATAACAATTATATTATATTTCAAGGATTGTAATTATGACATTTAAATTTCGATTGGACATCAAGCGTATGAAAAAATTGACATGCATAAATTATTCACATATTTATTCATGCAAGCATCTTTATTAGTGATGTAAAGTTATGCCATGTTTTTGGTCATGCGATATACTATGTCGTGACGTGATTTTGATGATGCATCGTGTAATATTGTGTCATGATCAAGTCAGTTTTTCACATGCATATCGTGTTATGATCAAAATAACAAGAACATTCACGACGTGTGTGGTAACATCATGATCACATGTGACGTAATTGGTCACATTAATCACGCTTAATCACACTTAATTTTATTTTCAAATTTTAAGTTAGCTTAATAGAAGAAAAATATCAGCAAAAAACAACAAAATGTGAATAAATTGTAAAA
Source organism: Carex littledalei (assembly GCA_011114355.1). Taxonomy (NCBI): domain Eukaryota; kingdom Viridiplantae; phylum Streptophyta; class Magnoliopsida; order Poales; family Cyperaceae; genus Carex; species Carex littledalei. Next base: position 1,012,224 of record CM022097.1, on the reverse strand, counting down.
ACATTGATAATGAAATAATGTTGGAAAAAACTATGCGAAAAATAATAAATTATCGCACCACGTTGTCCATAAGCAAGCCATGGATCTAAGTCTAGTCATTTGATTTCAGTTTATTTGGGACGGTTTGACATGAGGTTTGAGGACAAGTTAAGATAACTTGAGTGGTTGCCAGTGGCGTAGTCAGAATTTGAGTCAGGGGTGGACAAAAAAATTCGGAGTTAGTGGACAAAATTAACTTATATACTTGAATCATTTTAATCAATCTCACAAAATTCTAAATCAGATTTAAACAGAAATCAAGAAAAATATTAACACTCAATGACTCAATTTTAGTCAATTTAATTAATTTCAGATTTTCAATCAATTTGCAATTTAATTCATTCGATTGGACTGTAGTATTGAATTGTCAAAGGTCAGGGGTAGGCAATTTAATTTCCAGGAGTAGACAAGCCAACATATTTATACTACTTCATATCCGATTTTAAAATTTCAGGGGTAGACAATTGCCTACCCCTGTTATATGGTGGCTCCGCCACTGGTGGTTACGAAATTGTGTATCGGTGAAGCAAGAGATGCATGTTAGAGTCGATAGAGGAGCAGGGATGGTGCTGATTAAGATAGAAAAATGAATAGGGTGAAATGGTCTTTTTGTGTCTCAATTGTATCTTACAATCTTACCTATATTTTTAAAGTTCAAACAGTTAATTCTAACCGATCAACATAATCTTCATATTAATATGTGTTTGGGAATTTTTTTTATAAAACGTAACTAAAAAAAAAATAGGTTGATTACCCTCAAATTTTGAAAAACCATACGAACTAGGAAAAAAAAAAAGTTCGGTTATCTCATGCCCCAACCGAGAAACATAATTTTCATATTAACATGTGGATCATATTGAGAATTGAGGAATGAAAGACATATTGTATTTGAATCCTACTCTAGAAAAATATGGTTTGGTAAAAAAAACTGTGAGTTGGAAATTATGGTTAATTTTTTTAGTTTAATTCTATTTGTCCACTTAAAATAATTTTGTCCTTTTATTTGCTGCACTGGTGATGAGTATTTTAGATATAGGATTTTTGTACTCTTTTTGCCTTTAATATTTATAAACCTTCGTACACAATGAATAGGTTAGTTGCAAGCGCACAACCTATCGATTGTAGTATTTAGGTATCGATCCGCAGGGAGATAGGGAAATACCAATTTTTAATAAAGAAAACTACTTTTAAAACTAAACAATAAAAGTAAAGGGGGGGTTTTGTTCTAAAATCCTAAATTTGGGTTCAATACCCGGAAGAGAGGAGTTTTAAACAATAAATGTAAATAAAATAAAGAAAAGAAAGATTGGTTTGTTTTCAAGTTTGAGGAGATCTAGGGGCATTCGGTCTACAATTCCTTGCTAATTCTATTTATTCGGTTTGTTTGAATTCATGTTTGATTTGATGAGGTTTCTAACCTAAAAGTGTTAAAAAGGGTCACGGTCGTGAATTAATAACGTGCCTAGATAGTTTCGGACTTCACGGTCGTTCTTCACCCTAGCTATCTAGACCCATTAAGCTCTTGTTAGTCTATCATATCCTCAAATATTGGTACTTCACGGTCGTTCTTCATACCAATATCCAATTTAATTCAAGATGTCCTGATTATGGGTTTGACTTCACGGTCGTTCTTCACCAAACCCTAACCCTAATTTCTGTAGTTCCGGTTTGGATATCAAATTACGGTCGATTCTAATCCAAAGTCTAAGGTATTTATGCTCATAATTTGGTACTCTCCTATCCCATCCTAACTACTTTGATTCTTTCGAATCCAAAGCGGGACTTGTCCAATTCAAGTACTAAACTATGTAATTAGCACAAATGATAAATCACAGAAATTAACAATCAAATCCTATAAAACAATCACAATAAAAACTAATATCCGAATAAGATAAAATTAAACGAGTTCATGCATTTGACCTAAACCCCTAGAAAGAGAACTACTCTCTCTTGGAGAGATCCATAACAAAGTTTGGCAAAAACAATAAGAAATGAAATAAAGAAATGATTACACCCTTTCTTAGATCCAAAACCTCGATCTTGCCGACTCCTTGCTCGAATCTTCTTCTTCCCCTTCCTTGAAAAGCCTTCGGAACTTTGAAAATTTCTGCAGATCTCTCTCTCTCAATTTGTGGAAAATGGATATGTAATAGTGGATGATGAGAGAGATGAAATTCTTCCTCTTTTATAGCCAAAGACCATGCCCAATTTAGAAGCTAGAAGTTGAGTTAGTGGGTGCACTCCTCAGACTGCCATGTCTAATTTTGGCCTTTTAAAACGTGTCCTTGATGTGCCAAAATTAGAAAACCTGTTAAAAATGTAAATTTCTGGCTGTCTGCGGGTCCAGTGCGTCCGCACTGGTGGTGAGTGCGGGTGGTCTGAGCCGCACTAGCTCCAACTTTCCTTTGGTTCCAAGTTTCCTTTCTTGAATTTTTCTGCGTATTTCTCTGAGTGCGTCCGCACTAGCCTCGGACTTTTCTGTTTTCTGAAGAATCTGAATGTTGCAAAAATCAGCTAAGTAGTGAGTGCGGATGATCTGACCCGCACTGGAGGTGACTGCGGACGCATTAGGCTCGGATTTTTTTTCTGTGAAGTTCTGAGATGCTGAAAATTTGTCTAAGTACCGAGTGCGTCCGCACTGGCTGTGAGTGCGTCCGCACTGGGAGTCTTTTTCTTCATTTTTCATCGTTTCCTGCATTGTAAAGCCGAGCGAACGCAGTAACTTGATTCTAGGTGTATTCTATTCACTTTATATTCAAAATACAAGATATTTGGTATTATTTTATGATAAAAACTAGATCGAATGTGTATATAATTTACACCTATTAACTGGCGAAAATACTTGAATATTAATATTAAAGCATAGCACACATGTTTTAAAGCGGATCAGACGGTCTTGAAGCTCATCGGACCTACTCCGCTTTAAGGTAGGCGAGGATTGGGTTGTGCAAGTATTGTTATCTGATTTAGGCCTCCCACCAGCAGCACAAACTATTCTTCATAAACTCTATAAACTCAATAGTAACTACAACAAGCTGATGATCTATCCGGACCAAAAAGTCAAGAAGATCAAATAAACACGAGTTTACATTAACGATAGTACTATCAGGCTATCAGCTATAAGCTATGTACACATAAAGCACATGGATAATACAAAACTTCTATGTTCTACATTTTGTAATAGGTAAGGTAAGATTGTTGTTCTAAAATCTAAACCCTCCAGTCACCAAAATCTCCATTCTAAATTATCTTCTATCAAAAAATTCTACCCATATGAGAAACAATGGACCCACACAATATAATGAGAGGGGAGACATTCTTAATCATCCCAAAATCGCACTAATCTGTTTCACTGAAAGGCCCAATCGCTGAGAACATTGACATTCTCTTGGCAGATGATAGCTGCAGTGTCCCTGTCAGAACAGAGGAGGATTCTGTTGTTGCGAACGAATTCTCTATCAAGCAACAACTGTTTCTGAAGACAAGTCATCCCCTTTGACGAATGCAACTCCTCAGACATGCGCCGGTCGAGGTTGAATCTCGATGCACCACAGCATGGCTGACTTAGCACTCCTATTGCGAACCTTTGCAATTCGGGGCATTGACCCCCATGCATCTTCCACCATGTCACTGCAATACCAAATACACCAATTGAAGTTTTAATTTTGTTACTTCTGAAGTTAAAACATTTTCTTTATTCTCAAGCGGGAAGGTAATTTACCAAGCAGGTTACAATTGTTAACTCTCTCATTATCGATCACAGGAGAATTGGATGCTGATAACCCATTCAAATATCTCTGGTGTGCTTAATTGGACTCACTCAAAATAGGATTTAAGCGACCATAAATAATATAAAATCATGTAATTTCCAAAGAGATTATGATTTATGACCTATACAAATAATGGCAATTCAGATTTTTAATTGACAAAAATATGTGATAATAAAGCCTAGTTGTCCTGTACATGAACACTGCCCAACTATGAAAAATAGAGATAATGGAAGTAAGAAACCAAAGGGATAATGAAAGTGTGAAATTACTGCATAAGAAGAAAAGGATTCATTTTTTTTACCTGGGGAAACAGTTTGGGTTCTGATCATCGCCTCAAAATCTGAAAAACCACCAGAGTGTAACCTGTAGGCATCAAACTGTCTAAACACTTCACTGGCTTCACGCAAGTCTCTGGCCATGCGTGTATTGCAGTCATACAGTCCATTTGTAATCTCCTCATCCTCATCCTCATTTCTATCCTTGTCAGCAAAATCTGCCACATAAGAGAGTGCGGGGTTGAGAAAACAACCAGCCGCATGCATTGAGCTATGCAGATAGTGGTCCCAGATATCATCAATTATATTCCAGTAAGGTGAAAACACCTTCTCCTCACCGCCTAACCCAGATTTTATCACCTCCTTGGCGTGGTCCAAGGCATCATACAGAGTTCCCATGGGAGTTTTGTCAGGCCCAGATATCAAATTCAGAACACCAATTAGGGGGTTTGTGACCTTTAAGATTTTAGAGGCAGAAACCCAAAAGGAATCTCGCTTTAACTTTTCAACTATATTTGTTGCATGGGGTATAGAAGCCCATGAGGCAGAGGTCCATGAAGGAGAGTTAAACATTCCTGTCAGATCATCTCGGTGTAAAACAATACTATCCAAAGTCATGAATTGTGCGATGTTCCTCCAGCGACCCGGCTTGATGAGATTTTTACCTTTGAGGTGCTTATGCAAAAGTTGCAGCGGGCCCTCACGGCTATAGATGAAACAGATCAGGGCCTTTGCTAGATCCAACACCTGGCTTACACGCTCCATCTCAGTTATTTTGCCGAGCATCAAGTCAATGCAATATTCTGCGCACAAATTCCAATAAATTCTATACTTCTCCGTCACCCTATGACCTGTGGCCTGCATGTGGGGTGATCCATCGTGCGTAATCACCTGAACGACATTCTCCTTACCAACCTCTTCTATAACTTTACACATCAAAAAGAACATGGCATCCACATCTTTAATGTCATCTGAGACATCTACTGATCTCAAGAAAACTGTGCCTTGAGCACAAGATGCCAGAAAGCTGATTAGACTCCTCCCAGCTGGATCGACCCAGGTGTCAAGTAAGATGGTGCACCTAGTCTCCTTCCAGCACTCCCTCATGCGGTTAGTATGAGCCAAAGTTTCTCTCACTTGCAGTTGTAGGATCCGTCCGCTGATACCTTCAGAAGATGGAGCCCTGAACTGAGACCCGCCTGCTATTGCGGCATCTATCATTTTCTTAAAGGAGGGTAGATTTACCTTGATGGGGTCAACCCCTGCCTCAAGAAAGAAATCACCAACTGCTTTCTCCGCAAAATTTACCAGGTCTTGGCCATTAGCTTCTCTTTTGAAAACTGGTATTGTTTCACCTTGTTCCATTCCCACCACAACATTCATTTGTGCAGGTGTACATGTGATAGGTGTGGTAGGTTCAGAGAGAATTCTTTTACCATTCTTGTGAGATGTTGGTGTGGCGTTGGTTTGGCAGCTAATACGGAGAGGAAAAGAAGAGGATGAGGAAGAAGGAAACGACAAATGACGCTTAAGGGGAAGGTGAGGATGGGTTAGCTGGTCGACTTGCTTACGCAAACGCTCTGTTTTTCTTAAGCGAGACTTGATAACTTGGGGGGCCTCAGAGCAACAATGCAGTCCCTTTCCTGATGCAGTGAGGTGGCGTCTGAGGCAGACAAAACCACCATTGATTTCCCGGCCACAGTAGTTGCACTTGACTATTTTCTTTTCTTCATCAAGAGCCATACCATGCTCCTCCATCTCTAGCACATCTTCATCCTCTAATGTTCTGCTCATTTTCCTCCAATTCTTACTTATACCTATGCAATCAACTACACACACACACACACAAAAAAAAAATGTCAGTAATTGTACTCAGAATTAGTGATCTTCAATTCCTTTTTTTTTTTAAATTATTCACATGCATGCCACATGTTTCAAACATAAAAATAGTTTCAAATGACCCTGTATAATATGAGAATTATGAGTGTAAAGGTCATGACACAGAAGCAAGGCCTGATCTAGACCAATTATAATAGGAGGCTAAACATGCATGCAGTTGTTCATAACTTGTATATATTATAAAATTATTCTTCCAATAATATGATATGCAAATGCATTTTAACCTCTTTTTTTTAAAGTAGTTCAGACAAAGCAGTCATTAACAAAAACTAGAGATGAGAACAGTCTTGTCTGTCTAAGTTTCACCAAAAGAGGGCAAAGCCCAGACATCTTTGGGCTGGGCCATCCCATCAGGTTGTGTTGGGTAGGTTTAGGCATGTTGGGCTGAAATGGATATCTGTTTCTATTTAATTTATCAAAAACTAAAAACTAATTTCATTTTATTTTTGGTAATTGGAAAAATGTACAAGGAGATTTATTTAACACAACTTGCTATTTGCTAAATAAACTATTCATATCTAAATATAAATTTGATAAAACATATTCATAATTTTGTATATGACAACAATAACAATGCATCCATATCTAAATTGTTTTCAAAAAACAAACAAGGGCTGGGCTGCCACAATAGAGGGAAGTGGAGAAACAGTGGTGTACCTTAAGACAGGAGTAGGGGGGTTTCCTGGGTTTTATAATTTGCCAATTTCGGGTCGAGCAGGATATGCACAAGACAAGCATGTAACTACATAAGTTGATAGTTGATACACCACGCATGCCAAGTGACACTGAATCAGTAAACCTATCTGGATCATAATACATGACAAAATCAGAATAAATACCAAAATAAGTGAGGTGTACAAGTGCATATTATATCCTAATTAAATCGCAATTCTGTTTTTAAGTTTTAATTTTTAAGGCAAGTGTATTGCTCATCAAATTTCCATCACAATTGTTCATTTAAAATAGCCATCAATTAAAATCGACCAGCCATAACACCAGTTGTATTGGGACTAAAAGCTCTGCTCACTTAGACCCCTAATTGGTACGCTTTTCATGAACAAATAAATAAATAAATTTCCAACTTTAGAGAATACCCACAGCAAGATTTCTCTTCTTAATTTTTTTTTTTTGGGTAGAAACAGTGAAATTTGTGTTTTAGAGATATCTAGGATATTTACTGCAGCACACACAAAATCAAGGATTGCAGTTGTGGAGAAATTACGGTATTTGCATAAAGTGTAACAAAAATCAAAACAATGCTTACTGTTATACAAAAAGGAAAAGAAATTCAAATTTAAGGGATAAATCTTCTTCTCTTCTACAACAAAAAGGTAAGGGAATAAAAATAATAGTATGTAAGAGAAGGCACCTCGAGTCGCGCAAATACAGCACGAGATCTTGATTTACTTTGGGCTCTTTTGATTGACAAGGAAACCGGAGAAGAAGGGTAGGGGAGGGGGAGGGGGAGGGAGAGAGAGCGAGGGGGTCTGTCTGTACTCGAATTCAGATCCTCCCCGGTACCGTAATAGGGAATCTTTTACAATTACTTGATCTGGGCCGTTCTTTTTAACTTGGCACGAATATCAAAGCCAAATAATACTACCCCTCCGTCAGTCCGAATCTCAAAGTGACTGAGAGTTAATCTTAAACCGTAAAGTGAAGGGAATCTTTTACAGTAATGGAGAGGATATTTGTCCGTCTGTACTCTGTAGTCTGTAGTGGTTAGAACTTAGAAGAAAGAATTGGGGAGTTTTAAACGGAGTGAGATTTATCGGGTTACAAAACGACAACAGAGGGTAATTTCTTAAATCACACCCCCGAATTTTACTGTTTTTCAAATAAATAACCATATTGTCTCCCAGGACCCAGTCCACTGGATTTTTTTTAAAAACAGTAAATAAAATAATCGAAGTTAAAAAAACGACATGATGACAGCGGTTGTTATAAAAACAGCAAAAACCGAATCGCGCATTCGGTTAAGCTATTTTTTTCCGCTTCACCGAATCGCGGATTCGGTTAAATCAAATTTTCACGCAGGAGATCCCTGAACCGTGTAAACTCCGTGTAATACCATCCTTAACCGAATTGGGAATTCGGTTAAGATTTTTTTTTGATTTTTTTAATGGTTAACCGAATAGGGGATTCGGTTAACACTTATTTTTGATTTTTTTATTGTTAACCGAATCACGTATTCGGTTAAGATTTATATTTTGATTTTTTTATTGTTAACCGAATCCCCTATTCGGTTAACAATTTTTTTTTGATTTTTTATTGTTAACCGAATAGGGGATTCGGTTAAGAATTTTTTTTTGATTTTTTTATTGTTAACCGAATTGGGGATTCGGTTAGGAGTATTTTATTATTTTTTTTTAAACAGAATAACCTATCTGATTGGCTGTATGATTTGTTATTTGTTATTTTGTTAAATGGAATTGGCTATCTGATTGGCTATCTGATTGGCTATCTTGGGGCTATCTGATTTGCTATTTGTTATTTTGTTAAACTGAATTGGCTATCTGATTGGCTATATTGGCTATCTGATTGGCTATATTGGCTATATTGGCTATCTGATTGGCTATCTGTTGTTTTGTTAAACCGAATTGGCTATAAATTACATTATTCTCTCTTCTCTCCTTAATCATCCCCTCTTCTTAATTATTTATTTTAGAAACAGAGAGACAGAAGAGACAGAGAGACAGAGAAAACTTCATTTCTCTCCGAGACTTTCGTGGTTCTCCAGTGTAAACAGTTTCAGTTTTCCAAATCACATATCGGACCCTTCATTGTGTTTATAGACTTCGTCTGAAGATTATAGTAAGTTTTTTTTTTCAATTATGATCATATTTTTGCTGTAAAATTAAAAATTATCGAATGTTGATCGTGAAATTTTTGTTCAGGAAATGTCTCAAGTATTAATAAATGTGTACCACAGACGCGAAATTACAGACGCACCGACCTGTACATTTTCTGTTACTAACTCAACTAATCTTGATGAGCTAAGAAGACAGATATATGTTGGCATTCGTTTGCTCCCTAGCCGGTTCGATCTGACAATCAGCGCGCGTTTGAACACGGCACCACTTGGCTTAGCAGAAAAATACCAGTTGTTCAACGTAGACCACGAAGCGATCTGGGATATGGTGCTTGCGAATGCCACTCCGGTACTGAATTTTAAACTTCTTGAATTAGTGGTTGAGTCAGTACCAGTTGTTAGTCAGACCAATTATGACCCGTACCCGGGTAGTGTACCTGGAACTAGCAGAGGCATACCGGTGAATGATTCACCCATACATTGTGATGAAACCACCGAAATACCACCCGGTGATTTGCATGATTATTTTGACCTACTGAATAATAATACTGGCTCAGACACAAGCTCTGACTCTGGTGAGCCGGTTGTCGGGGAAGAGGATATGGCCGAAATTGAGGATCAGATTAGGTTGGAAGAAGTAAGGAAGGAGTGGCAATCGTCTATTCCTTTTATTAATCGGGGACAATGTTTTCCGAGTGGCTCGCCAACTGCCTGTAACGGCAATAGTTGATCGCACATTCTATAAAGTTGTGGATTGGTATGTCAGAAGAGGTGCGGTTGCTCGAAATTGGCATCGAAATGGAATGAGATTATCAGGAAAAATCATGTCAGCATTAGAACATCGGATTGCCAAAGCAAAGGAGCACCGAGTGATACCAATGGGTGGTGAAGTTCCCGTCTACGAGGTCGTCGATCATGATGGAACCCAAAGAACGGTAGGTCCGATATTTACAGAAATTTAGTATAACTTTCTCAATTTGTAATATTTAAATAACATGATTTATTGATTGTAGGGGGTGAAGGGAGACATGAAGTACGAAGTTAGATTTCCAGAAGGGGAGCAGGGAATGCCTGTTTGTGACTGCCAGAAACCGCAATTTACTGGCATTCCCTGCAACCACGTCTTGGCGGTGTGCTGTAAGAGACATCTAGATCCGATGAGATATGTAAGTCACTATTATAGCGTTGAAAATTATGTCAACACATGGAGAGGTGGGTTTCACAGCTTCGGCGCCGCAGAACATTGGCCATGTGATTTGTTAGCGCCTAAAATCAAGCCGGACAACGATAAAATTAACAAGGGTAGGAGGAAGCACAAGCGAATTCCTAATGCTATGGATGTTATGGAAGCTCGATGTAGGCCACGCAGTGGAGTACAACGTCCAGAGGGATCCGGTAGAAGAAGACCGTCAGGTTAGAAATCGTAATTGTGAATTAGTGCATATTTTTAATTAAATTAAGATGTTACACACTTAATTATATTTATGTCCGCATTGTACAGGGGCAACTGTTGAAAGACGGAGAAGCGTATCTGGCACCCGGCCAGAGGCATCTGCATCTGCTAGGTATACAGAGGCATCTGATCCACAAGAAAGACGGAGAAGCGTATCTGGCACCCGGCCAGAGGCATCTGCATCTGCTAGGTATACAGCGGCATCTGCTCCACAAGAAAGACGGAGAAGCGTATCTGGCACCCGGCCAGAGGCATCTGCTAGTAATGCAGAGGCAACTGGCAGTCAAGCAGGGCCATCTGGTAGCCGACCATCTGTTAGTCGGACGGCTGGACGTCTGATAAACAAATTATTCAGACGTAAGGAACGATGAATTTTTTGTAATGGAAAACTATGTTTGTTTCAAATGGAAGACCATTTCCGAATTTCTGTAATGTAATGTAAAATTTCTGTAATGTAATGTAAAATTTATGTAATGTAATGTAAAATTTATGAAATGTAATGTAAAATTTATGAAGTTCTGTAATGTAATGTAAAAGTTCTGTAATGTAATGTAAAAGTTCTGTAATGTAATGTAAAATTTCTGTAATGTAAAATTTCTGAATTTATGTTTTTCTGTTTTTATTATTTCTGACCTACATCGACAAATCGTCAAAACTGTAGCAAACCGTAATATTTTCGTGAATACAAATTATATTATCTGAAAACTAGACTTCGACGCCTTTCTTTTGATATAAAGAACCCAAAAATCCATGTAGCCATTTAATCATAATTGAATTTTCAATCTGGTCGAATTTCTGAATGGTAAAATCCCTGAATTTCTGTTTTTCTGTTTTTATTATTTCTGACCTCCGTCGACAAATCGTCAAAACTGTAGCAAACCGTAATATTTTCGTGAATACAAATTATATTATCTGAAAACTAGACTTCGACGCCTTTCTTTTGATATAAAGAACTCAAAAATCCATGTAGCCATTTAATCATAATTGAATTTTCAATCTGGGCGAATTTCTGAATGCCGAACTTTCTGAAAGACGGAGTTGCTGTTTTTCAATCTGCTCGAATTCCATGCAATATGACCGAATTTCTGCATTTTTTCTGTCATTTAATTTTGAATGTTATCGGAGTTTCAGATTTTCAGATACGAAGGAGATTTGGGTTGTCATAGAGGTAGAAGGAAGCACGTATTAGGCGTAGAAGAAGAGGAACCGCTAAATTAATCCATGTTTTTTCTACTCATAGTATACATACACTACAAAAACTACACTAAGTCAATCCATGTTTTCCCTACCCCTAGGATCAGCGAAATTTAAGAAGGCCTTTTTTCTTGCGTCTTGGTCGAGCTGGCTCTGATGGCGACGCATCATCTCCTAGTCTGACTCCGTCTATCGTAATATTTTCAATCGAGGTGTAAATTCCTTGCAAAACATCGCTCCGAACAGGTGGAGGAACTTCGACCGCTACATCCCTCGCTCTCAGGTCTGGAATATCATCGCTGATATCGATGCAGCTTATGTCAAATGGAAGTCCGGCTCTCTCGACCATGGCTCTGAACAGGTCAATATGCCCAATATCGGATAAAGTATCGCGACTATTCTCTAGCATTATGAGTCCAAAAGCCTTCTGGCCGGGTGTCTTCACCATCGCAATTCCTCTCGCGGTCGTGTTCACCTGGCGAAATCTCTGAAAAAAAAAGAATGTTCTTAGATAAAATGAAAGATAGTTCATAAATAAAATGAAAAGGGATATGGACCATTAAAATTAAAATACTTACGATCCGAGCTTGCACCAGGCCATCTGAGACATACCCGAGATCTCCTACTTCTCCTATAGCTGCTGGCACTGGCTGGCTCAGAATTTGGTCGTTGTTGTGCAATGGATAAAGCGATGCCATGCCGTGCTTGAAGAACCACTGAATATACTCGGGATAACTGCAATCACCAATTAAAATAAATTTACTAAATTCACTATATCCGAATTCTTATCATAACAAAAAATAACTCGTACCTATCCACATCGTAAGGACCCGAATATGCAAATGAAAATGGTTCTTGCGCGGTATATTCCGACCAATGGGTGCTCCAGTCTGCACTGACTCCGTCGTCGAACAAACCCAAAGCACGGGTCCATCTGCGGTTGGTTTCCATATACCCAAACTCTGGTGGAGCCGGCGGAGGAACTGCCTGAAATAAACCGAACTGCCGCAAAACCCTCTCAGGACAATGTACCTCTAACTCCCAAAAATGGACCAACCACACGCGACAGATAAATATTCCCTGGTCTCTTTCCCCGCGCCAAGGTTGGTGGTGAAGCACGTAACTCACATACGGCATCCAGTTGACAACATCTGCCCTCAGACGCTCAAATTGGTTACGATATTGCAATATACCTAAGTTGTGAACACATGACAAATACATATTTAAAAAAATATTCAAAAATCCATATTTAAATTATATTGAAAAACACAATTTAAAAAAATATTCAAAAATCCATATTTAAATAAATGTACCTCTAATAGGGTTGCCCTCGAACGTATGCGGAATAGTCCATTTTGCACCAAAAGCCATCCTCTCTGATAGGTTTTCGCCGCCGAAGGGTAAATCGCTTTTGGGTCTGGGCCGGCCTATAGGAAATCGAGTCCAAGACCACATCTGCAGCAGTAGTAATGGACCATTAATCGTTTGCGCTGCCGCTCTGGAAGCCCGGGACAACTCGCGATACAGGCAGGCAAGCACAGCACCTCCCCAATTGTAGTCCTCATCCCGCGGTCCCAAATTCTCTAAGAACTGTAGGTACATGATCGGGACAGAACTTGAGTTCGCATCGGGAAACATCACCGACCCAAACAAGTCCATGCAGTATGCCCGTGTATGTCGGTCGACGGTCTCCTGGGGAGTGTACTGTGTCACCTCTCCGTTAAAGTGGTCCTTCAACCATCTAAGGCGCATGTAGTATTTTGATATCCTATAATGCTCGCCTACCTTGCCTTTGTTGTGCCACTGTGAATGAAAAAATCTATCACCACCGTCTTCATTACCGTCGTACACCTCGTGACCTAAGCAATCTTCAATCAAAAGCGACCAATTATCATCTGTGCGTCCAGCAATTGCCTTCCCTGTAAACATAGATTTTAGAGATAAACATATACTTGATATTTATATCGTAATTTGTGTATTATACAATTTATTTAAACTAATTTTATTTGCATTACATTTATTTCCACTAAATTCATTTACAATTTATTTACGCTAATTACTATAAATTACTCTAAACATTTATAGAATTTACTTACACTAAATTACTTGCATTAAATATAAATTAATAACAAAAGTATAAATTAGTAACAAAAAATATTTTACCGGTAACAGGTAGGCCCCACAGACAGCTGACATCTTCCAATGTCACTGTGCACTCCCCCACCGGAAGATGAAAAGTATTTGTCTCGGGCCTCCACCTCTCGACGAGCGCAGTGATCAACGCTTTATCAATCAGACAATCATTCACTTCCGTCATCTGGTACAAGCCTAAATTCACCAGACCTTCTTTCATCTGAGGCTGGTAACGAACGCTAGGTCGGCAAGGACCAGGACGCAGTTGATAATCAGGCTGGAACGATAATTCCATAGCAACAAAAATTAATTGTGGCTTACAAGTTTATTTTGAAATTTAAATACAAACCGGTATTAAATAAATACCTGCGTTGAATTCGCTATCGATATCTTGTGTTGATCTTCACTCAATTGCAACAAGGGTTGTTCGTCAGACATTTTGCACTACGACATAAATAAAATTACAACATAAGAAAACTCCAATTAGTTAACTCATAAAAAATTACATAAGCTAATTTACTCTACATACAAAATTTTAAAAATCTACAAAGTTAAATTATACTAAAAAAATCTAAATTACACTAAAACACCTAAATTATTCTACATTTATTTAAAAAAATAATTATGAGCAAGATTACCCTACATGCAAACCAAATCATTCTACAAAATCTAAAATTACACTAAATACACTAAATTTATACACTAAATTACTATACATATTTACACAATTTATTTACACTAAATATTTATTTATACTAAATTTTTTTACACTAAATATATTTACGCTAAATTTATTTCACTAAATTTATTTCACTAAATTTATTTACACTAAATTTATTTACAATTTATTTACACTAAATTACTCTAATTACTCTAACTATTTATACATTTTATTTACATGATATATTTATATAATTTATTTACAATACAATACACTAAATTACACTACAATAAACTAATTTACACTACAATACACTAAATTTACACTACAATATACTAAAATTCTAAAAAAATCTAATTTATAAATTTACACTAAATAAATTTACACAACATTTTATTTATACATTTTTGACGTTGGAGAATTTATACCATAATTCTAAAAAAATCTAATTTACACTACAATATACCAAATTTACACCACAATACACGAAATTATACTATAATACACTTAAAAAAACTAATTTACTCTAAATACAAACTAAACTAAATAATTCTAGACAAAATAATAAATTTCGGATTTTTTTTCAAATAAAAAATTTAACTACATACCTAACGAAACTTGTAGATCTGAAGTTCTTCTTGTTCTTCTCTCAAAATTATACTAAAATATGTGATTAGAATAAAAAATGATGAAGATTGGAGGTGGAGGAAATTCGGTTTTGGTTTTCTCGGGTAGGGAAGAAGCTCTCTGCTGGGAGAAGGAGGAAGAATGGGGAAGGAAGAAAGGAGAAGGGCCCGGATTTTAACTCCTTTGGCTTCACCGAATCGGGGATTCGGTTAAGGCAAAAAAATTTCTCTTCACCGAAAGGAGCTTTCGGTTAAGCCAAAAATCCACCCCTTCACCGAATGCTTGCTTCGGTTAAGCCAAAAAGAAAAAAATTGTTGATCTTCTGTGGCCATCAACTGTATCTCAAATTAAAAACAGCTTCGTAACCGAATCGCGCATTCGGTGAAGCAAAAAAATAGCTTAACCGAATGCGCGATTCGGTTTTTGCTGTTTTTATAACAATCACTGTCATCATGTCGTTTTTTTAAATTCGATTATTTTATTTGGATTTTTTTTAAAAACAGTAAATAAAATAATCAAATTTAAAGGAACGACATGATTGCGACGTTTGTTATAAAAACAGCAAAAACCGAATCGCGCATTCGGTTAAGCTATTTTTTTCCGCTTCACCGAATCGCGGATTCGGTTAAATCAAATTTTATCAAATTTTCACACAGGAGATCCCTGAACTGTGTGAACTCCGTGTAACACCACCATTAACCGAATTGGGAATTCGGTTAAGATTTTTTTTTGATTTTTTTAATTGTTAACCGAATAGGGGATTCGGTTAAGATTTATTTTTGTTTTTTTTATTGTTAACCGAATAGGGGATTCGGTTAAGATTTTTATTTTGATTTTTTTATTGTTAACCGAATAGGGGATTTGGTTAAGAATTTTTTTTTGGACTCGGTTAAGGCAAACAAATTTGATTTTGTGAAAGAGATCTGTCTTTTCGTGTTCTGCTGACACACGTTCACGTGGAACGATGTGAGGACTAATTCATGTTCAATAATGCTCATAACTTTGCTTTCTAGTTTGGTAGGAAACATTAATCAATCATCTGCATTTTATAAAACTAGTTGCGTTGATTTGGTTGTTTAGATATGTTGACCTTCAGCCCCTTCCCAAGATGCAAGTAGAAGCTCTGACAAATAAGTGCATATGCTACTTTCACTGAAAATTTAAGCAAACAAATCTCACTCTTCACCGAATGGGGGACTCGGTTAAGGCAAAAAGCAAATAAAAAATTACTCTTCACCGAATCGGGGATTCGGTTAAGACAAAAAGCAAAAAAATAGTGATTTTCTGTGGCAACCCACTGCATCGCATATTAAAAACAACTTCTTAACCGAATACCGCATTCGGTGAAGCAAAAGAATAGGTTAACCGAATGCGCGATTCGATTTTTGCTGTTTTTATAACAAACGTCACAATCATGTCGTTCCTTTAAATTTGATTATTTTATTTACTGTTTTTAAAAAAAATCCATTTTATTTACTGTTTTTAAAAAAAATCCCAGTCCACTCGATTCCCAGCGAAGCTAAATGGCTAAATGGGTAATCCATTCATAAATAAATATAAACCGCGAGCACGTTTAACTGAAAAAAATACACATGTAAATGTATGTATGGGATCTGCCCAGGGTTCTAAATAGCTAGCTATAGCGGTTTTTGACCTAAAAAGCTAAGCTACGGGGTAAAACTTCGCTAATCGAGCTACGGCCGCTATAGCGGTAATAGCGGTCCGCTATGCTACATGGGCTTATTATTATTTATTTATTTTGCAATTTAAATGGGCTTTAAGGTCCAAACCGAAATTAAATTAGATGGGTCTATAATATCAATAAACTTGAACAATGTGCGTTGGCCTATATCAATTAAATTATTTGAATATGTAGTAAACTGATACTTAATATATGGTAGTAGGATATTTTGAATAGAAAATATATCGATAGTTTATAAATTAAGGATATTTTGAATGACAATTTGGACTTTGTATTGGTTCAATGTGAATATTAGAATTTCTTAATCAATTTGGTGTTTTTGTTACTTATGAGACTTTAGATAATGTTTATTATTAGTAGAAATATAAAATAAAATTTTTGAAATAAAAAAAACGCTATGTAGGATAGCTTTCGCTATAGCTACGCTATTCGCGATAGCTTTTTTTTTTGTCTCCCCGCTATGCCGCTATAATCGCTATTTAGAACCTTGGATCTGCCTCACGTGCATGCCCATGCACGTTTACGTTTAAAGTTTGGATTTTTTATTCTTTTTTTTTTTTTGTTAAAATCAAATGACGCGCGTTGCTTTGGTGCCGCTACGAAAGAATATATAGCACTTCAACACAGCATCAGAAATACAAACAAAAGGGAAATTTTCTCTATTTTCATTGCAGGAATTAAGAAGATATTTTAAAAGAGATTTATTGTGTAAAATAAACCTACATTAATAATGATAGGTGATCAAGAATAATGCTCTAACCGGTTATCACAAACTGTTTCTTTCTACAAATAACAGCACCTTTGAGCACTTTCTCAGTATTTATTCACGCAGCATTTATATTCATTTATTTCATAAATTTTATTTTTGAAAAGTTGTTGGTACCAAACCAAAAGAAATTTATCATTCAAAGTAACAGATGAGCAAGATTAATATAGTATAAAATTCAATTTACATTTCATTAATTTCCCACGTCATAAGTGCATATTGGCTTGCGCGTGACGCGCGCACAGCTGTTTATTGCGTGTACACAGTGACGATCATTATTAATACGGACACGCGGTGCTATGCTTGGTGCATGGTCAAGCATTTTATAGTAACGGAAGGTTTCGAAAGGATAAATCATAGTGCTTATCATGTACATCATTCTGTGTGGTGTACAATGTTGTGCATCGTCGAAAAGATTTTGATGATAATTAGCACAAATAGAGAAACAATGCACAGGTTTATGATATGTTCAACACAAAGGAACGGACTAGAATGGCAATTCTGATGAATATATATACAGTGTAATATAGAGAGTGGCTAAGGTCAAAGTGGTATGACCAAGGCCTTGGTGCTACCAATTAGTTTTTGCAATTTTAAAGTTTAAATAGTCGATTCAAACCGTTAGATGTTTAATCTATATTAAAATCTGCTTGGAGACCGAATTTTACATTTTTTGGAATTTTTTTACTATTTTTTAAGCCACTTTGAAAATGGCAGATCCGGGTGAACAGTAAAAACAGTGCAACCAAATTCTGGACCATGTGATCAGCAATTTTCAAAGTGGCTTAAAAAATAGTAAAAAAAATCCAAAAAATGTAAAATTTGGTCTCCAAGCAAATTTTAATATAGAGATCACATCTAACGGTTTAGATCGACCGTTTGGACTTTGAAAATCCAAAAACGACTTGGTAGCACCAAAGGCCTTGGTCATACCACTTTGATCTTAGCCACTCTCGTGTAATATATACATATCTATATGTATATGTATATGTAGAGAGTGGCTAAGATCAAAGTGGTATGACCAAGGCCTTTGGTGCTACCAAGTCGTTTTTGGATTTTCAAAGTCCAAACGGTCGATCTAAACCGTTAGATGTGATCTCTATATTAAAATCTGCTTGGAGACCAAATTTTACATTTTTTTGAATTTTTTTACTATTTTTTAAGCCACTTTGAAAATTGCTGATCACATGGTCCAGAATTTGGTTGCACTGTTTTTACTGTTCACCCGGATCTGCCATTTTCAAAGTGGCTTAAAAAATAGTAAAAAAATTCAAAAAAATGTAAAATTTGGTCTCCAAGCAGATTTTAATATAGAGATCACATTTAACAGTTTAGATCGACCGTTTGGACTTTGAAAATCCAAAAACGACTTGGTAGCACCAAAGGCCTTGGTCATACCACTTTGATCTTAGCCACTCTCTACATATAGATATGTATATATTACACGAGAGTGGCTAAGATCAAAGTGGTATGACCAAGGCCTTTAGTGCTACCAAGTCGTTTTTGGATTTTCAAAGTCCAAACGGTCGATCTAAACCGTTAGATGTGATTTCTATATTAAAATCTGCTTGGAGACCAAATTTTACATTTTTTGGAATTTTTTTACTATTTTTTAAGCCACTTTGAAAATTGCTGATCACATGGTCCAGAATTTGGTTTCACTGTTTTTACTGTTCACCCGAATCTGTCATTTTTAAAGTGGCTTAAAAAATAGTAAAAAAATTCCAAAAAATGTAAAATTTGGTCTCCAAGCAGATTTTAATATAGATTGAACATCTAACTGTTTGAATCGACTATTTGAACTTTAAAATTGCAAAAACTAATTGGTAGCACCAAGGCCTTGGTCATATATACCACTTTGACCTTAGCCACTCTCCATACATATATATATATATATATATGAGTAGAACTAGGGTGAGCTGTGCTCACCAACGGTTTTGGTGAGCACACCTCCAAAAAACAGGTTTTCAAAGTTCAAATAGTCGATTCGAACCTTCCAACGTGTTCTTCATATTAATATGTGCTTGGAGACCAAATTTTACATTTTTTGGAAATTTTTTACTATTTTTTTAGAATTTTTCAAAATCAGTGTTTTTTGAATTTTTTTGAATTTTTTTTTTATTTAATGAAAAGCTGATGATTTTGAAAAATTCTAAAAAAATAGTAAAAAATTTCCAAAAAATGTAAAATTTGGTCTCCAAGCACATATTAATATGAAGAACACGTTGGAAGGTTCGAATCGACTATTTGAACTTTGAAAACCCGTTTTTTGGAGGTGTGCTCACCAAAACCGTTGGTGAGCACAGCTCACCCTAGTTCTACTCATATATATATATATATGAGGAGGGATCCACTTACAACAAATTTGAGTTACAACAAAGTTACAACATTCATTTTTTTCATTTTCAAAGTCCAAATCGTCGATCCAAACCGTTCAACATGATCTCCACAATAAAATGTGCTTGCAGATCAAATTTTACATTTTTTTGAATTTTTTTACTATTTATTAAGTATTTTACAAAAAATAGCCATACTTAGACCATTGAATTTTGTACCCATCTTAATAAATAGTAAAAAAATTCAAAAAAATATAAAATTTGATCTGCAAGTACATTTTATTTAGATAATCATGTTGAACGGTTTGGATCGACGATTTGGACTTTGAAAATGAAAAAAATGAATGTTGTAACTCAAATTTGTTGTAAGTGGATCCCTCCTCATATATATATATATATATATGTATATGTGTATCTATCTATATCTATATATATGTATATGTGTATCTATATATATATAGAGCTGGGCTATGGTGAGTTGTGAAGTAAGATGTCATTTTACTTCACGCTCATATTTTCATTTTCAAAATCCAAACAACCGATCCGAACCGCTCAACATGTTCTCTATATTGAAATGTGCTTGGAGACCAAATTTTATATTTTTTGGAATTTGTTTACTATTTA
Organism: Carex littledalei; assembly: GCA_011114355.1. Lineage (NCBI taxonomy): Eukaryota > Viridiplantae > Streptophyta > Magnoliopsida > Poales > Cyperaceae > Carex > Carex littledalei. Next base: position 991,933 of record CM022097.1, on the reverse strand, counting down.
TTAAGCCACTTTGAAAATCGCTGATCCGGTGGTCCAGAAAATTTTACTGTTTTTTACTGTTCACAGTGGATCAGCGATTTCAAAGTGGCTTAATAAATAGTAAAAAAATTCCAAAAAACGTAAAATTTAGTCTCCAAGCACATTTCAATATTTAGAAAAAGTTGAACGGTTCGGATCGGTTGTTTGAATTTTCAAAATGAAAATATGGCGTGAAATAAAACGACGTTTTACTTTACAACTCACCATAGCCTATCTCTCTCTCTCTCTCTATATATATATATATATATATATTGTTGCATGACAATGACAATCATATTCCACATGTAATACAAAACAGAGGATACTTTCACAATTCTACTGCTTGTATGTTCATACAAATGATATGAAAGAATCAAGTTTCTTATAAGAATTAGGAACCAAATTATCAATCTTTTTTTGATATATACATGTCAGCAGTGTTGGAATTTTGGATTAAGGCTCGTGCATTGGATTGTTGTTGCAATATTAATTTATATCTAAATTAGAAAACACAGCTACAGTTTTATTTGTTATTTTTTACAAGTGTTGTGGCGCCTGTTTGTCGATTGCATTTATCAAATTGCCAATTTGTTTCCACATAACTTGAGAAAGGCGCAAAGCAGCATTTATCAAAATAAATAAGCAAAAAAGTAGAGCACCACATAGGATAAATGCAATATCGATCAAAGCAAGTAAAATTGCCATGCAAAAATATAAAAGAACCAAAGCTTCAAAAGAAAATATGTTTTGTCGGCTCAAAAATCAAAATGGATTAGAGCCGGGCACAATACGGGCTTTCAACCTGATTTGGGCTAGAGTAGCCTTGACGGCCTCTTTTTATTGGTCCATATAGCCATCTAAGGACCCAATTGGGCCTATATTTCACGTCCAATTTTTTTGCATCAAGCAGCAGTCAGGCTCAGGCTGCAGTCCATAATGAATGAATTATTCATGGATGTTTCTAATACTATACTACATTCCTTGTATCGCTTTATTCTTCTGGTTCTTTCTTTTTTGGTTTAAGTTACTTTTAATTTATTTAATTATTTTTATTCAGCTGTTAATTACTTTATAATACATGAACATACAAGTTCATCTAGTAAAGAAGGCCCATGCTCCATACAAGAAAAAACAAAAGAAGGCCCATGGGCCTTCTCCAGCCTAAAAACAGAGAAAATTTCATCACAAATTAACTCGGATCAAAATCTCTCAAGTGTTTATCATCTCTAGTATAATGTTTCTATATTCAGACTCTCTAGTTGCATCTGATATTTTCATTTAGTTTCGGCTATAGAGGTGTTCAAACTGTCGGTTCGGTTGAAACCAAAATAAAATATGCGAACCAAACTTTATTTCGGTTTTTGAAAATCAAACCGAACCAACCAAATTAAAATGACCAAAAAAATAAGAACCGAACCGTTTAAACCGAATTAAATTTCGGTTTGTTCGGTTGAACCGAATAAGAGACTAAATTTCGAAAAATCAAAACTCAATACATACACCAATACATTAATAATTATATAGAAATAAATATTAAGATAACATTACACATATTATTCAATTCCATACAAAATATGTAGATATTCATGAATATCCAAACTAAAATGGAAGGAAGGAAGCAATGATTGAACCAAACAAAAGATAAACCATACTTGCATTATTATAATTCGGTTGGTTCGGTTTAGTCGGTTTAAATGGAAGGAAGGAAGCAATGATTGAACCAAACAAAAGATAAACCATACTTGCATTATTTTGTTGCATTATTTAAACCGAACAACCGATCCATTTAAACCGAAATTTTTCGGTTCGATTGAAAACCAAATAAACCGAACTGTTTTAACACCCCTAGTTTCGGCTGCTTTATGTTAGTCAGTCAGTCAGTTAGTTAATGCTTCTGTTGCTGTAATCATTGGACAAGTAATTTGTAGGTACCTTTTGAAACACGAGTAGGTTTCAGACTTGCTACTATCTCATTTAACACTATGATTTCAATGAAATCGGTGGGATTCTTCCACATTTATATAAAGAAAACAAATGTACTGATAACCCATGAGTGGAAAAGTAACAATGATCATGCACTACTGGCTTCTCAATAATGGCTCTGTTTTTTATGGATACTGACACCAATGTGTGTGCTGATAAGATGGATGATGGGCATGGCAATGGACCTCAATTTTAAAATTTTTGAGACTGCTACTCTCTTTTGCACTGTCATTCTCTTTGCCTTTATGCTTCAGTTAACCTACCATTGCCAGTATATTACCCATAGATACATTAAAGAAATTATCATTTGAGTTGGATGCCACACATATATGGTACAAAGGAGAGACTTGAACTCAGACAAATTGATTACGCTAGCAAATAAATCCAAGTCAACCCATAATTGGCTTGTAGTTGTTCCCTTATCACGAATGACTGATTAACTAATATATACAGCAGCTACTAATATTATCACCTACCCTAGGGAAAAACGCAAAACAGTTTCATGATGACATGAGTAAATAAACAGAAAACTTCAAGTTTCAACAGTACTCTGACGTAGAAGTATGATCCTCATGCGGCACAAATGTATAAAGCTTGAAGAAATTACGAGTTCTTTTTCTGCTGGTTTAGCTCATCAGCTTCAAGCCTAGGCCTTTTGTTATCTTCCTTTGGCCGCTCGCAATCATTACCAGAGTCAGCAATGTTATGCTTTTTGGTTCCCTGAGTGGTTTCATTGTTGTCAGGCAATGGGGATTGGGATTGAGAGGGGGATTGGGATTGGAGCTCTGTTGTAGCAGAGGGAATTTTGATAGAAGAGGCTAAGGAATTGCTCGTCTTTTGCTGCTCTTCTAGAATTTTCTGCAAGTATCTCGCATGCTCCTCTATGCGCAACTGCAGCTGCCTCTGTATCTGTTTTGTGATTAGTAAACCATGTCATCTCTGTTAGCAGTCGACTTAAAGAGGTCATATATATTTAAACCAGAATGTAAGGACTAAGGATAATGAAACTTTCGAACAGACCTCGAGTTGTTCATGTAACTGTTTTTGAACCTCAATTTGCATGCGGAGAGCCTCGGTCACTTGCAGGTTCCTAAAATATAAAGAGATGCAGAAATTAGAACTGAACTCAAATGCAAAGTTGCTAAGTAAGTTTGATGCAAAATAAGATAAAGAGGCATACCTTTTCTTGCCAGTATCATTTGCATCAGTTACTGGCAGAGGCTTCTTATCTTCTGAAGAGGAAGAAGAAGAGGATGCCTTTTTGTCTTTATAAATAAGAATTGCATTGTATTAGATATTACATAGAAGCACAGAAAAGTACGAAATTCATAAAAAAAAATTATTCTAGGTTCAACTAATTTCACATAAGGTAAGTAATGTAGAACGTACTGCAGTTTATACCAGGTTTAGTTCATCTGTACGTAATACCAGAATACAGCACAATACATACCTTCTTTTGTCTCAGAAAAGTGCTTTGCCAGCCGATACTTCTGCACGTGATTTTACATAGTATTAGTGAATCCGCAAAAAATAAGGAATCCTTTTTCCATGAAATCTGGAAAAAAATTAAGATTATAACCTGCAAATGACTCTTGACATGATAGATTGTTAAACCCTCCACATTCATGAGCTTCAGCACTCCCTTTGGTGTTGCCTCTGCAATTTCAATTTTATACCAACAATAAGTTAAATACAAAATATTTAGCTTTAACCTTCCAAGCATTCACAAATACAAAAAGATGAAACACGAGAATTCATACTCTCAGGCCCATCGAGCTTGGTAACAGCCTCAACAAAACGCTCGTGGAGTTCAAGAGTCCACCTCAGCCTAGTTTTATTATTAGCACAATTTGCAGACCCAGACGATGACGAAGCAGATCGGGTTGTGCTTAATTGGACTTTCACAACTGACCCTTTTGGCTCCTCAACGGCTCCTGATTCTGGCTGGTTGCAATCTGGCAAAACTTCTAAAGAGGCTGCTTGTTGAGGCACCTCATAAAAATCCTATATGTATTCCAAGGTGGATATCATCGATAAACACAAATCTAATCAGCAAAAAGGAAGAAATTAACACTAAAATGCAGAAACTTACATCCAAGTGAGGACTCTCCTCATTGTCAGTAATAGCAATTCCAAGTTGTTCGGACAAGATCTGAAACTCCATTTGTTCACTCAGTGTCGAGTTATTCTTGCCGCAACTACCACCATGGAAACTGGCATCTGAGGCATCACCTCCACTTAAATTCAGAAAATCTTTCACCTCATCATCAGATTGCTCATCTTCACCAAACCCAACCACCATTTCACTACTTGTACCATCTCCATTGAAGATTAAAGGTTGTTGTTGCCGCTGCTCAGGTTTAGGCGATGGAGATGGATGGGGTAAAAACGGCAAACTGCTCATATGCGTGCATGGTTCTGGGCTTGTGGAAGTGGAAGAATACAGACTGGTACAGAAAGTGGAAGAGCGAGAGAATATTGGGTCAGAGAAATTGGGATGAGACGCATGAGAAATCGGGCTTTCCGGATCAGTCAACATAATGGGTTTGTGGAGAGTTTTGAAGCTGAAGAGTTTGGTTTTATCGGAAGAAGATTCACTGGTCGAAGAAAGACTCTTGTTGTCCGATAAGCTGGTCTTGTGCTGTGATTTGAATAGGTTGTGAAAGGAAGGTGGTGCCGAGGTTTGGCATGAGTGGCTTCTTCTTTCTGGAGAGCTGATATCCTTTACTGTCAGAATGCTTTGGCTGCTCATTTTTACTAATTGTCTCTTTAATTTTCTCAATGCTGCAAATTATCAAATTGAAGTCAGATAACTAGTCCTTATCTTCTATTATCATAATTAAAAAGAATAAATGTAAGAAGTTCAAGTTCAAGCTTCATATGTAAAAGAATTGAAGTCTGTTACAGAAATTAAAAATTAGGGAATGTTGTCGCCTTATTCGGTCTATCTAGAAATCACAGAAAAAACAAAAAAAATATAAATTGTTCAATATAACACAGAGAAGGTTGCTTTTCTGGATCCATATATACCTACAGGGTAATTTAATCCGATCAGTAATCTTTAGCTTTCTGGAGGAGAAGTTTTACAATAAAATTGCCCTTCAATCAAAATTCAGTCTTTCACGAAAGCTATCAAACTACAAATGTGTCCACTCCTTTCCTTTGCAGATTCAAAATATAAAAGTTAAGAAAAATTTATGAAGCTACAACACAAAAAGAAAAAAAAGAATGAGACTAGTAGCAAGAAGGTCAAAGCATAAAAAACAAATACAATGAGAACCCAGCTCATAAATTTAGACTGCCAAAGTTGATAATTTTTCTTTTTTGGTTACAAAAGCAAAGAGTTAAATCAATATTTTAATACGCATTATCAAAATGCAAAACGAGAAAGAAAAACAGTGCAAAGTTCTCGGAAAAAGAGATGGATAGGATGAATCAATCATCATATCTTATTTATATCTAAACATTTACATCTCAAATGGGAGAGCGTGGAACAGCGCAATCAGAGAATATCTAACTATTACAAGAGCCAAATAAAAAATTACAAAGTTATTCAAAGTTCTCACCTTTGCTGATGGGAGCTCCGAGCTCCCAATATAAATTCTCTCTCTCTCTAACCTGAATCGCGCAGATCCAAGAAGAAGCAGGCAACCAATTCCTAACCCTCTGCTCTCTTTCTCTCTCGCTCCCACTATCTCTCTCCCCCTGATAACCAAATGCAAATCATTGGTCCGCTTTTCGTTTTACCCTGTGGAGTACCGTACTCTGTTTTATTTTTCTTCCCTTATTTGTCAATTCTCTCTCTCTTCTTTGTTGCTGCCTCTCTCTTTCGCCACGAATTGGCTTTGCCTCAGCCAGCTCAATTGCTTGGTTGGGCTCTCCTCTCCAATTGTACTGATTGATTGGAGAGGCCTGTCCCCGTTAGATTTCGACATATGGTTAAGTTTTGATCCGACGGTGCAGTTGAGAAGGTGAAAGAAAGTAGAAAAACAGACTTAAATTTGTCGTGAGGTGGAACAACACTGCTGATGTCTGATTTATTTAATTTTGAAAATAAGATGACAAGTGAAGACTACATTCGTTGAACACTCAACTCGTGTGTGCTGTGCTGTGCTCTAAGGATAAATGACATCCTCATATGGATTATGGAGAGTTAATTGCTTATTCAAAGGTTTCTAAGTCAATTATGTCTTTTACGTCGGAAACACACAAATAAAAAAGAGTGAGGCTATGGTGCTATACATAGCACGGATGGCTAGTGTACTACGGCTCAATATGGTACTTTTTAAAATCCTAACGGTTGATCCGAACCGTTCAATGTGATATCCATATGAATATGTACTTGCAAACTAAATTTTATATTTTTTTGAATTTTTTTACTATTTTTTTAGATAGGTAGAAAAATCAGTGTTTTCTGAAAATTCTGGACCATCAAAATTCTACCCATCTAAAAAAATAGTAAAAAAATTCGAAAAAATATAAAATTTAGTTTGCAAGTACGTATTCATATGATTATCACATTGAACGGTTCGGATCGACCGTTAGGGTTTTAAAAAGTACCATATTGAGCCGTAGTACACTAGCCATCCGTGCTATGCATAGCACCATATCCTCACTCAATAAAAAATGCTTCTCTCTGCTTTGTACCTTCTCAAATTCTGCACTAAATTAGCAGTTGGCCATGTGTCAAATAATAAATGTAATATTATACTACATCAATAAAAATAAAAAAACTGGGTTCCAAACTCAGAAAGTGGAGAAATTCTCTATATTAATACATACAGATTTAAAATGTAATATTATACTTCAATTGTTCGGTATACTAATTGATGATCATCTTTGTATAGAAAATCATATAATAAATGTATTTTTGGATATTAATACCAATATGTAAGAAAATATCTAAAAAAAATAAGAAACAAAGGCTACACATAGAATTTTACCATAAAAAAGGTGGAGAAAAGCGAAAAAATACACTCTCTAAAAAAAATGATAGAAAGTAAGAAAATGAGAACTGATTTATTATTTAGTGGCTGAGATAATATCTTCTGTATAAAAGATTAAAGATCGTAAGTGAGAAATTTTATCAAATATTTTTTTATAAATATTAAAATTAAAAAAATTAATTCCCATCTTTTGTCTCAAGAAAAAAAAAAAGATTGCGTGGAACAAATCCGAAGACGGCGGACGAAAGAAAAAAAAATCTCTTTTTATTTTATTTAACCTTCAACAGAAAATGCTCATTAACTAGAGTGGAAAAAACCCGTGCCGTGACTAGCACGCCGTGACTTTGGTCTCGTGCCGTGTCGTGACCAAGTTAATTTTTCACGTGCCGTGATCAAAATGTCAAGATTCACTATTAAATCAATATTTAATGGTCCTAATTACACGTGACTCGCGTGATTACGTGACGTGCCGTGCCGTGCCAAAGTTTCAAAAGATAGGCACAGCACGCAAATGGTCACGGCACGTAACTGGTACGCGTGCTGTGCCATTCCGTGACGGAGCAGGCTCCGCCGTGCCATTTTTTTCACTTTGCCCTTGACCATAAACGGTATAATATTTTTTTTTTGAGAATAGCTCGTAGGCACGCGCGCACACACACAACACCCCACAATCCTGCCCTCTGCAGAATCGAACCCCTGCCCTCCCGTGGGAGAGCGAGTGCCTTTACCGCTTGCACTAGGACCCGGTGGCAATGGTATAATAATTGACATAGATCCGGGCGGATGTGCCCGGCGGATTAGCTGACGTAGACCCTAATCTTCTTGTAAATACTCTTTTTTTATCTAAATTTTTTATTGAATACCCGGAATTGTACCCAAACACTATTATTACTTTATGCAAAGAGAATTTTAAAAATTAGCTAACTTAAATTTGCTTATTTGCTTCTTAAGAAAGAAATATTGAGCATGAGTGTCTTGTGCAAAGTACCTCATTTTAGTTTTGCAATGAACCAAGTTGAAAAAGCATTACAACAGAAATGAGCTAGTACTACCTATTTTACTTAATATACATTTGTTTTAAGCGTTTGCTTTTGCAGTAATTATTATTGTTCGACTGTTTGTATATGAAAAAAAAAAAAACCCTATTACATTCCTCGCATTTTCGGTCGCATTCAATTAGAATCCGCACGACTATTAAAGCGGCCTCGTGCGTTTCACCACAGACTGGATTGGTTTGGATTCCGATCGTACAGCCGTGATCCAAACATAAATATTCTTTATATATGTTTAAATTTCTAGTGCTAATAAAATATGATTATATTTCCGATATATATGTTTAATTTTTTTTTTTGCTAGGCTATATTGATTAAACATAAGGCCGGGTATCCACAAATGTTATATCAATGAATTCATATTGTGAAAATACAAAAATTTAACGGTTCGCGTATTATAATACATCAGACCATTTAATTTTCTCCTGTTCTTGTGGCACCTTTGTAACAAAGGACGTCGACTCTAAAACGGGAGAAAAATATTTGTTTTCATTTTTTTATAAAGATAGACCGTAAACTTTAATGACTTCAGCAAAAAATATTAATCTGCTAACAATATATAAGCAAGTAGCCAAGTAAAAAAAATATTAATCTGCTAACAATATTAATCTGCTAACAATCTGCTAACTATAAAAAAAATAGGAAGCTGATATGAGGACCTGCACTCTAGTATCTGCATTGTACACGCACTTTAACTGCCATAACTGCTTGGGGGATCGCAAAAACTGCAACATTAAATTTTTTCCTAAATTATTTATACCTATACACGAAAGTATTTATATCTATATTTGCAAGTATTTTTTTACATATGACACTGGATTACATATGAAAGTATTAATATCAAGTATTGTATGTACTTATACCTATGAGGTCAACTATTTGTGTTAGAGGAAGGTGGACGCAGGGACGATTGGGGAAGATTGATGCGGGAATACGGGGTCCTACTACTTCATTAGAGGAAGGTAGATGCGGAGACGATTGGAGGACTGGAAAAGGGGATGATCATATCAAGTTATGCATGCAAGTATTAATATCTTATTTTGCAAGTATTAATATCTTATGTTCCAAGTATTTATACCTATAAAGGTTGATGCAGAGACTAGTGCGGAGACTGAGAAATAAAAATTATATAATTAGTGAGGACCATTGTATAACATTACTCTATTGTTGTTAAAGGTACGATACGAGTACTAGAGTGATGGAATTAAAATAATTATTTTAAAAAATAATATGGTGAGAGTATACATGTTTGATGTGAAGGAACAATGTAACACAATTATTTGAAAGCAAAGGAATCAATTACAAGAGGAGAGAGAAATTTGGTAAACATGGCATCCACCAAATAGGCGTAAAATAAAGAGTTAATATTTCGTATATTCTTACAAACTTCTCTAATTTCTTATTGACCCCTAAAAACTTTGAATATATCTAATTTTCCTCTCAACTTTTAAAACTCTTTCCTTTTTACACCGCTCTATCTGCTACCTCCACCTCCAGTTCCCAATTTGCGGTAAATTACCTCATCCAATCATGCACCTCTCCACCAATCAAGCAACCCGGCTATCTAGGTACTCGTCTCACCTCAAGTCCCAGCGTAGAGAAGTGCTTGAAGCCCAGAATGGCCATGGCGGAGATTGGTTTCTCCTTCTGACATCTCGCTCCTCCTTTCACTTTGCCCAAACATGTTCACATCCACCCAATTGCAGCACAAGATACACCAATCAATCGTCCGATTTCAATTTATTTTGGATTTAGATTTTAGTTTGTTAGATACAAATTGAATTTTGCTTAATCTGACTAATAAATTATGGATTTTACTACAATATGTCCGATGGATATTACTACATTCAAAATGAAATGCTTTCGTAGCCAGCATTTTTATCTCTCAAAATTGAATGCAAGCCTATGGGCGTTTATCCTCAAAAAGAAAAGAAAAAGGAAGACAAAGACAAAACAGATAGACAGAAATAGAGAAGTTCAAAATTTAAGAACTCAATCTCAGAAAGTCAGAATATATGCGTTTTAGCCTTCTATGAGGAGAGAATTCTTTATCGTTTCTCTTTTCTGACAAAATATTCTAGAAAATGTAGATTAAGATTGTCACCATGAAAGAGGAAACTGGGAGAAATTATTGTTGTGCAGAGAGAAGATGATGATGTAGAGAAAGGAATAAAAAATGTAAGAGTTAAGAGAAGGGTATAATTGGGAAATACAAATTCTGATATACTATAATTAACTGTATGACTAAATAAAAAATTATAAATAGAGTTAAGGAGTATATTAGATAAAGAGTGTAGGGGTAAATAGGAAATCAAAGAAGTTTTTGAAGGTAAATAGAAAATTAACCCTAAAATGAAATGATAATTCGACCAATTAAATCAGTGACCAATTAAATCAGTAATATGTAAAAGGGTATTATTTTGTTGTTTTTTATTATTTAAAAGAATATTACTTTGTTGTTTTTTTATCATGTTTTGTCTAGTACTTGATTATCTAATGAGTTTAAATTCAATTAGTTATTTAAATACAATTCGTTAAGTTCTTACTCTACCCTAATAAAAATTCTGTATCCGCTTCATTGACCGACATTTTTATTAATATCCAAAGTTAATTAGAAATTAATATTTATGCCCAGAATTCCTGACTTTCGCCAAAAATATCCAAACCGGCCATAAAATGACCGGTTTACTCCTTTTTTTTTTTAGAGACACTATGAAAAGCAAAATAATGAAATCTAACACTGAAAATTTGAATTTTTTGTTTAAATTTTTTGTTAGATTACTTCTTTTGATTTATAATTAGCATATTTATACTAAAATACACTAGATTACTTGAAATTATGTTGAATTACACTATATTACAATAAATTATGTTGAATTACACTAAATTATGTTAAATTACGCTAAATTACAATAACTTCGCTAATTATGCTGAAATACGGTAAATTACGCTAAAGTAGACCGATTTTGTGTCATCTTTCATGAATCATAAAAAATAGTAAAAAAATTCAGAAAATAGTAAAAATTGGTATTCTACAAGTTCATTATGTAACTAATTTACTGAGCTACTTAGATTGAATAATAGAAATGAAAATCTTAATCGGAAACTTCAACTCAAGTTTTTTGGCAATTCTGAATTTTGAAATCCGGCGTAGCGGGCACGGACGCATGCGTCTTTTCGCAAGCTTTCCGAAAAGTGGTCATTTGCTGAAATCGGACACTCGAGCACCGTTTTATGACCGTTTGAAGTTTCGTCATCGTTTTTCGCCTTTTCAGTGAAGATATCGTTCCTATTCATATGTAATTTAGCGTAATTTACCGTATTTTAGCGTAATATAATGTAATTTAATGTAATTTAACTTAATATAGTGTAATTCAACATAATTTCAAGTAATTTAGCGTATTTTAGTATAAATATGCTAATTATATATCAAAAGAAGTAATCTATCAAATAATCTAAACAAAAAAAATTCAAATTTTCTGTGTTAGATTTCATTATCTTGCTCTTCATAGTGTCTATAAAAAAAAAAGAGTAAGTCGGCCATTAAATGACTGGCTTATGGGGAGAGTAAACCGGCCATTCGGTTTGGACATTTTTGGCGAAACTCCAAAATTCTGAGCATAAATATTAATTTCTATTAAACTTTGGATATTAATAAAAGGCAAATTCTTCTATGCACCTAAGGACCTATTTGTAAAATGAGCATATTTTCATTTTCAAAGTTCAAACAGTCGATCCGACCGTTCAACATTATCTCCATATTAAAATGTACTTGGAGGTCAAATTTTACATTTTTTTCAATTTTTTTACTATTTATTAAGATGGGTACAAAATTCAATGGTCTGAATTTGACTAGTTTTGTAAAATACTTAATAAATAGTAAAAAAATTGAAAAAAATGTAAAATTTGACCTCCAAGTACATTTTAATATGGAGATAATGTTGAACGGTCGGATCGACTGTTTGAACTTTAAAAATGAAAATATGCTCATTTTACAAATAGGTCCTTAGGTGCATAGAAGCATCCCTCTTAATAAAAATGTCGGCTCCATTGAACATGTTTTCTCAAATGAAACTCAGGTGAGAAGATGACTTTGTGAACCCTTTTTCTTAGGCAATCCAATCACTCTGATAGAATCACTTGGCCACACGGAGGAAGTCACAGATAATACCACAGAGAATCGGCATCTTCTCCACTAAAAAGATTTGAGTTGAATAGTTGAAGGCTTGAAGCACTCTTGCAGAAGAAGACAAACTCACAAACACCGAAACACCATAATCCCCTTTACATTTTTTAATATATTATTTTGCATTACTTCTCCAGAAATATTCTACCTAATATTTATATTATTTTTTTGAGAAGAAGAAGTATTCTACCTAATCTTCGTATGATATAGCATGTAAACTATATATTTAAATCCTTTCTTCGTAACTAAACGTTCTCTCTTTCTTGTTTCCTGTTGAGAAAGCCACGTGTATCTCAAGTCGGAGGAAAGTAAAGGCAATGATGAAGATCAAAACAGAGTTTATCTTTCATTTTCTTCTGCATAATAAAAAAAGGAGAAAAATCGCCAAGTAGAAAACTACAAGGAACTATAGGAGAATGAACTGTCGTTCTAACAAAACTATTAAATTAGTAGCGGGGTGATTAAGTTTCAACAAAGATTAAAGTTTAATAACTAAATTAATATATTAAAATTCAGTGACTAAAAGAAATCTGATTTAAAGTTTAAGGGACTAAAAAAGTTATTCTAAATTAAATATATAAATGATTGAGGTCAGATGCGGAGTATTTACTAGTCAGCAGTCAATTGTTCTCTTTCATCAAATTATCCGATAGGGAAAAATAAAATAGATGATAAATTTCACTCTCTCGGAGTGGAAAAAACGTGTTGTGTCGTGCCGTGTCGTGATTAACACGCAGTGATTTGATCTTGTGCCGTGATCAAAATGTCAAGAAGTAATCACGGCACACAAATAGTCACGCCGTGTTCAAACGTGACTCGCGTGACTCATTTGATCATAATTTATGTTAGTTTATTCAAGATCTCACCATTTGGTCAAGATCTAACGGTCCTAATTATACGTGACTCGCGTGTGACCATGTACCGTGCCGTGCCGTGAATAGATCTTTCGTGTGCCGTGCCGTGTCAAATTTTCTAAAAATGGTCATGTCATGCGAATGATCACGGCACGTAATCGATATGCGTGTTGTGCTGTTCTGTGCCGTAACCGTGCTGTTCGGTGACGGAGCCGGTTTCACCGTGTCATTTTTACCACTTTAGACATAGGACTCATTTTTGGATCGAATGAGCTCCAAAACTGTTTGATCCGCGTAAGATCTATGCGCATATAAATTAAAGCAGATTAGTACGGATGTTAAAGCGGAGCGCACAAATCTTAATGCAACAGATCGGGCGGTAATTTAGTCCATAAAATTAAAGTAGGTCTGGATAAACTTTTGCATCCAGTTAAAAGTTACGTCTAGAAAACAAATTGTTTCTTTTGCATCCAGCTAAGAGCTAACACGTGACGTGACCCTGAGGTTCCCAGTAATGTTCTACCCTCTCCATTGCAACTTTTCCTCCTTTTCTCAATTTTTTTCCCCTCTCTTTTCTCGGAAAGTGGATACACTCCGTTAGCATATTAGGAGAACTGGAGAAGCAAGTGCCTTTGTCATGTGAATTTAATTTTCTAAATAAATAAAAAAAACTAAGGTATCTTTTCCTGCTTATATGAAAATATTAAAAGACGAGCGTCGTATATGATACGGAAGTAGCATCCGTGAAGTGTAAACTATGCGTAGAATACCAGGTGTGGATAATAATCGGATAATGCGGAAGAAAAGATTTTGCCCAATAGGATAGGAGGAAAAAATTAAATAAGGAACGAACTCTTGCCTAGAATCTTATAAGTTGGGTCTATCTGATTTAAATACGGGGCTTTCACGCTAATCTATTAATTACGAGTTGATTAGATCTCTGCACGCAATTTGTCTTTTACTCTTTTTACCACACTTATCTTGATCTGTCCTGGGGTTTAGAGCAGCTGTATCCAGACATCTGTTTTTCTTTTGATTTTTCTTTCTCTCATGATTTCTCTTTTTCTTTTGATTTTTCAAACAGATTGCAGTACTGTTACTGTACATCAAATTCAACGTTTCTTTCTTTACTGATTCATAGGCTTAATTAATTATAATATTTCTAATAGCCACTTGTTCATATTTTACTCAGCAGCGACTATATAATTTATTGATGCTACTTTTGCTTAGATACTAATAAATGTTGAGTGAGTCTATGGTACTATGCACAGCACGGATTAATATGTACTACGGTGTCATATTTTTATTTTCAAAATTCTAATGGTCAATCCGAATCGTTCAACATGATCTCCACATGAATATGTACTTGTAGACTAAATTTTATATTTTTTCAAATTTTTTTACTATATTTTGAGATAGGTAGAAAATCACTTGATCTGAAAATTCTGGACCATCCAAAAACAGTGATTTTCTACCTATCTAAAAAATAGTAATAAAATTCTAAAAAATAAAAAATTTAGCCCACAAGTATATTCTTATATGGAAATCATGTTGAACAGTTCGGATCGACCGTTAGAATTTTGAAAACAAAAATATTGATCCGTAGTACGGACCAATCCGTGCTATGCATAGTACCATAGACTCATAAATGTTTATTCAAATCTTTAATTTTTGTTTTTATTTTGTGTTAAACAAATGAAACTGCGGACACCTCTTTCCAGAAAGTTCTACAAAGAATGCGAAGTTCCGATTATGATTTGACCTTTTTAGATCAAAATTAAATTAAGAGAAAATGTAATATCTCCTAGACTATCATTCTCGGAAAATCTCTCCAATGATATGGACCACTTCTAATGCGTTTTCAAAAACATGGTTTACATAGTTATGTTTACACAATTCAAAGAAACGGTTTATAGTATTCAACGAAATAGTTTACAGAGTTTAAAGTGGTCCCGAGTTAGTTGCTAGTTTTGAAAAGTCATTAGAGAATTTTTATAAAGTGGTTCCAGTGGTCCTGGTCAAAGTACTACATGGGGTTCAAGTAGTCCTAATCAAAGCAGTTAGGAAACTGGAGGTTTATTGGGAACCACACTATAATGAAAATCGTTAGTTTTTGCAGAATTCATTGAATCAATTTACATGATTGAGTATTGAAACTTACAAAATTAATAGAAGAGGTTTACAGATACTTTTCAAATTTGAAAAGTTGTTAGAAAAATTATACAAGTGGTCCCAGTGGTCCTGGTCAAAGTACTACAAGTAGTCCAAGTGGTTCTGGTCAAAGCAGTTAAACTGGGGGTTTATTGGGGACCACACATTGGAAAATCGCTAGTTTTTGCAAAATTTATTGAATCGGTTTACATGATTAAGTAATGAAGTTTACATAATTATTAGAAGAGGTTTACAGACACATTTCAGTTGCGTTCGGAGATTTTCCGAAAATTAATATCCGGGTATTGTTAGCAGTTTCCCTAAATTAAACAACACACCCCCCCGGATAATAGATATAAATATACGCTTGCAAGAAATATTAGCACTTGATTAAAAGTTTTGAGAAAAAATAAATCTGTTTTTATGCATCCTGAAACACGTAAGAAGGCAAGTATTAGTTAGAAGTGTTTGGAATCCATTCTTTTTTAGATTAAAATAGAAGGTCGAGTGATTTAAATTATCAAATTTGCTGATTACTGAACACCAAATTATCACTTGAAGTTTGGTTATCACATCTTCATAATTTAACCACCAGATTTAATCAAGTGACCGTAGCACTGGAGACTTAGTTTGGCTGCAATAAGAATTTTACACACACACAGAGTTGGACTATAGTGCATTGCAATGTATATGCGCTCTTGTACATCTGCAAACTGTTGGGTTTGAAGTTCAAATAGTTGATCTAAAGGGCTCAACATGTTCTCCATATCAAAATGTGCTTGGAGATCAAATTTTATATTTTTTGAAAATTTATTACTATTTTTATATAATTTTTGAAAATCGTTGTTTTTTCAGAAATTTATGGACCATAGAAAAACAGTGATTTTCAAAAAATTTCAAAAATGGCAAACAATTTCAAAAAAAATATAAAATTTGATCTCCAAATATATTTCAATTTGGATATCAAATTAAACGGTTTAGATCGGTTGTTTTGAAGTCAAAACCAACAATTTATAGTACAATGTACAAGATGATCACTTATACATTACAATGCATCATAGTCCAAGTATATATATATATATATATATATATATATATATATCTCTTGGCCACAGTACCGTTACCATCTCCAAAGCTGTCGACAAATAGATTAAGAAAATATAAAACAATATTGTACATCGTTCCACGGCACAACTTGTTCGTGTACGATAATTGATAAAATAATGCACAAATTAACAAAAGGCTCGGAGACTTAGTTTTAGAGTTTTTTTTTGTTTCTTTCTAATATTGCTATCACGGTACGGTACTTAGTCAAGCGAATCTTAGCGCAATTAGCGAAAGTCAATAATTTAAAATATGATTTTCAATATACGTGCAGCTCGTCACTAGCATGTACATATACGATGAATATATAGATAGTGTACATGTGCAGGGGCATAATTAGAAAATCATAAAAAAATAAAAATGCATAATGTGATAAGTGACATTTGAATTCAAAAATTTTACTATCACAATGAACAATTTTAATCAATAGGTTACAAACAAATATTTTATATTTTATAAGGGCTGAAATATATAAAAACTTAAAGAATAAGAAAATTGAATTAAATTTTAATGTACATAATTAAAAAAAATTAAAATAATGAGGGTGTCTTAGCTAGGGTGGTAAAAACTCGCATCTGACTTGCTCGCTAACAGCTCGTTCATTAGTGGACCGAGTTGTTAACGAGTCAGCTCGCCACTAGCTCGATCCAAAATTAATGAGTTTGAGCTAGCGAGCCAGCTCGGTCTATATATGAATTTGTGAATTTGTATGAATTTGAGTGAATTTGGTATGTATGAATTTTATTTTGTGGACTATATTTGTATGAATTTGGAGACTTGGTATTTTGGTATGTATGATTTTAGTTGCAAAGTTAATTTATGGTAGTTGACTCTATAATACATTATCTAATACATTTGGATATTTGGTCTACGAGCTTTCACGAGTTGGCTCGGCTCGCTCGATGCCAAAACGAACAAGCCACAAACCACTTTTGCAGCTCGAACTCTAACGTTGGCTCGCTCATGACTCGCTCATTGTCAAAACGAGCGAGCCATGAGCTTGGTCCAACTCGAACCGAGCCGGCTTGTTGCCAGCTCTACTCTTAGCACCCTTTGGAATGCACTAACATTCATCCCTGTGTATATTAATGTGTAGTCTTACAAAAATTAAAAATTCACTAACTAAAAGTTGGTAAAGTACAATAATATACTAGCATAATTTTTATTTATTGAATGATAAATATCATATCATCAATTTTATATATCAAAGAATGTGGAAAATTTTAAAATTATATTGTCATTTAAGATGCAGTGCATGTTCTATACGACTACATTTTAAAACACTACACAATATTATTTACTGTGCGAGAGATCACAATTTCAAAACTAAATATTACTAAAATGATTTAATTTTTATTCTCAATCTCATTATAAAAGAATGATATCTAGTCAAAGTTGTCCCTTAGGATTTTCAAAATTCAAATTTGGATGTAAGGAACTAAAACAAGATACGTGAGATATTCGAATCCGGATGCTTATAAATGCATGTACTTTGTCGAGATTAGGGGTGTCAATGGCATCATTTTATTCGTTTACCGACCCGTATAGTATCGGATAATATGGGTACGGGTAAGTTTTTTTTTTCATAAACTTATCAGATACAGGTACATATCGGATACGGGTACAGTTAAAGATTTTTTTTCGTTATCTAAACATGTAAGGGTACGGGTAAAGTCTATTTCATACCTCTTACCCGATCGGATAATTTAAAAAAAAAATTATATATATTATATATATTTATGAGCATTGAAAATAGTACTTAATATTTGAATAAATGATCATACGCGTGCATGCCGTGCAAGCGTTGAAACTAATTCAGTTGTATCCACAAAAATTCTAGTCTTCTATGAATGAAATAAGGTACCAACATACCACTTTAATTGGTTACTTGTGCTTAGCATTATTAGAATTTTTTTTCAACAAAATACTATACATGTGTGAAATGAAGGTATATGTTTTAATGTTTTTAATTTAATAATTATATTATTATTGTCCGTTATTTACCGGCTACTGTTTCGTTATCCAACAATCATAACGGGTAAGAGTAGGATACGGATAAAAGTAAAATACGGATAAGAATAATTTGTAACGAGTACGGGTATGAAAATGCTTCTGCTCAATTCTTACCGTACCAATTGACAACCCTAGTCGAGATAAGAATAAAAGCTTCTCCTAGTGATCCTAGAAGATCAGACGGTGACAAAGTGTGCGACAAAGTGTAGAAATTGTGATATCTAAATTCCATTTAAGTGAAATGATGTCCACAATCTTATATTTCAATTAATTAATTTGTAAAAGAAAAATATATTGTCTTTTTCAATCTATGTTATTCACAAGTACAAGTGCGACAAAATTTGTCCATATATGAGCTACTCAAGACAAATTAAGTACAAGTGGCCGGTGCAAACTTAAGTTGCGTATCTTTTCAGTTTTTACTATGATGACTGTTTTTCCTTTTTCTTTTTTTCTTTTGTGGTTGGAGGAAAAAGAAAATTTACTATGGTGATTGTTGATAACTACGGTTTTTTTCCAGTTTCACCGCTAACCACTTAACATGCGAGATAGTGGAGATAGTGGGTTGAGGATAGAGAACAAAAAATATAACGTGACATGAATAAAATGGTAAAAGACATTTACGTTATGCAAATAGTCACGTCATGTGTGATTACGGTGACTGATTATGTTTAATTATTATTTTTATATTTAAGTTAGTTTAAAAAAATAATAGTAAAATATATCAAAAAAATAAGAAACTATTACAAAATAAATTATATTTAAGAATATTGTTGAAATTATTGGTGATGTATTGGTCACGTAACACGTTACTTGACATGACGTGACGTGACTAAAATGATGAAAGACTCACGTTACGCAACACACAGTCACGTGAGTAACTCGTCTACTAACCTTTACCTTAAAAAAAACAGATCAGGCAAAAAGTGCTCTCTCAGGCAAAAACTTGTCTACTGCAATCAATGATGTACAGTGACAGTACTGCAATCAATGTTAGTAAACTACGAGCTTTTTTTGTTTTGTTGAAGAAATAGTAGCATAGACAGAGAGGAGTAAAAAAAAAACAGGGAAAAAGAAGATTCAATGCACAAACGTCTCTCTCAGTTGTTGCCTTTTGTATTGTTGAAAAATGCATCCAACCTTTTCCCCTACTAACTTTTCAGTGTCGCTATCAGGGGCCAGGTCACCACGGACGGGACCACCAAAATGGAATATGATGAGGTTGCGCGATTAAGTCCAAATCAGGATCGAAGCGCTACAATTTATATCAATATCATGTCTAATTGAAAACTGCATCTCAAAATATCATCCGTATATTACATGACTGGCTCTCTTTTTTTTCCCCCTTTTGAGCTGTTAATTTTGATAGATCATATTTGAATTCCTCATCATTACTTTGGTAATTTATTGGAAAAAAGCAATTTTAATCAAGATTCTAAATAGCAATTATAGCGCTATAGCTTTTAAGGTCCGAAAAAGCTATAGCGCAACTATAGCTAGCTATTTAGAATCATTATAAAAGAAAAGCGGTTAATAGCGTTATAGCTTTTGAGGTCCGAAAAAGCTATAACTAGCTATTTAGAACCCTGATTTTAATCAATAATAATGTAAAGAAGGCTTGTAACATTTTTCTCAAAAATGAACTGATAGTAATAAATAATTTTATTTTCTTCAGACACAGAACATGACCATAACTAGAAAAATTGTAGAAATCAAGCTTTTAAAAAGTATGATTAAAAGAACTGCGAACTTAACACAATGGCACGAGCTCTGTCTCCCTATAAAAAGACGCATGTCTAATTCTCGCAAAAATTGTTTGAGAATCATATGAAATATGTGACATTTTTAGGACCAAAGTGTAATATTGTGTGTGATTCAATGGGGAGTATCTTGCGAAGGAGATTCGGAATATTCTGGGTGCTGGCACTGTGCACTGATTAGTCCGAGTGGAATATTGTTGCATAATTAAAACAAGGCAAATAAATAAGAGGGAAAGTGATAGCTTTGTCTGAACTCTCATATAATAACACTGCCACCAGCACAATTGAGTTGTTTGTTGCGGTCCCTGTCCCCGTCTCTCCATTCACTGTACATGTACAATTAATTGTACATGTACTGGTACTGCCCCCCAACATAAATTACTTCAGCCTTCAGGTCAGGCACATAAAAAATCATCAGCCATTCAGCCTAATACTAACTACATACAACACTGAATTTCCCCTTGCGGTCATTGTCTTCAAAAAGCTTGATTACTTGGAGATCTTCTACATCCATAATTTCTACAGCAAAACTCATATTTTGAAAAGAAAAAAGAAAGAGAAAGATATCCTACCTTTCAATTTCAATTAGATTTGTATTGGATTACTTGGAGAAAACTTGTTACAAAAAAGGGACATATCATTCCTAGAATCCTAGTTCAATATAAGATCCGCATATATTTTTATAAAGAAACTAACAGGGAGCAATCGGCCATTTACAGGCTTACAGCAGAGTGAGATGCTGTTTTGTGTGGATTTATGGCAACCCCAGATGGGGCCCAATGGTAGTGGTCCATCATAGGGCAACCAATGTCCTTTCGAATTATTGAAGAGTATGATGGATTCCTCGTCCGTCCGATTCACTTTAAGATCCGTGTACACTAGATTTGTACGAATATTAAAACGGATGCACACAGATCTTAAAGCAGATTGGACATACTGGGTATCTATCGGACTCAAATTGCTCCCATTGTCTTCAATAATTCAAAAAGTGTGCAGAGGTTAATTAATAAAATTTTAATTAGAGCATGTCCTAAAATAATAAATACAATAACAGAGTTACAATAGTCAGGGACAATTCAGTCATTAAGAGCTTGAAAAGGGTGTTCGTAGAGGAACCGCAGCTGTCAAATCCGAATCCGTATAATTTTTTATTAAAATGTGGTTCAGTAGTAGCAAAGAAAACAATTGAGCAGAAGTAGCATTCAAAGAAAGGAAATTAAGATGGCATATAATTTTTATTAAAATGTGGTTTAGTAGTAAGAAAGAAAGCAACAGCCAACAGGTGTGTAGAATGCATACGTAATTGCGTATCCCAGCAATTCAATATGGCAATGATGAAGTCTTGGAAGGATGGGGTTAGCCGTTAGCCAGCCCTAGGTCACTCCCAAGAGACGAAATACAAATTTAATCATTAAATCCCACATTCGGAATCAATGGGAAAACAAAACAGAGCGCCGCGTCCCATCCTCAGACCTCAGTCGACCAACTGGACCTTGAAGAGCTCCGCACTCAGCACACCACAGCGTGTCATTTCATCAAAAAATCAGAATGGATTTAATTTAATGGGCTTCCTTCTTTTAAGCCTCAACCTCAAAGATAGCTGAATTAAATGTAGCCTAACAAAATTATCTTCGACAAAGGACTCCAACACACTCACGCACACACCCATGATACATATTCACTTGAATCAGGAATAAACATAAAAACAATGAATAAATTAATTCATTTGTTAATTTCTAAGATAACTAATACTTCTACATTGAACCAAATTAATTTCTGATACAATGAAAAATCAGAAATTATTCAAAGATACCAAATTGATTTAATTATATCTATATCCATATATTATGTTGTTTTTATTTTTTAATGAGAAAAATAATTTGTTGAATAATAAGTTAATTTTGTTATAATATTTGAATTGTTTATTCGAATTATATCCGTATCCATATTTGTATCCGTTAATATCCGATCTGTATTCATATCCGTTTAATATTTGATCCGTATTGTATTATCCATTTAACATCCAATCTGTATCCGTATCTAAAAAATAAAAACGGATACAGATATAATTTTACCACTATCTGATCCGTATCCAATCCGTTTGCAGCCCTAGATTCCTGTCGTCCCCATCCATGTTAGAAAATAAACCAAAAATGTGGGAATTAGTCGACTCCTTTATGATAAGCTTCGAAAGTGACAAGGAAAGAGAACAAAGAGTTAGAAAATAAACCAAAAATGTGGGCAATTAGTCGACTCCTTTATGATAAGCTTCGAAAGTGACAAGGAAAGAGAACAAAGAGGCAGGGAAGACCGGAAGACTATGCAATCATAATTTAGATTTAACGCGGAAGGACGAAACATGGTAAGACTAATTTTAGATTGGTAAAGGTACGAAAATATCTCTATCCAATCTGCACCGTACCAATGTACCAATTAACATAATTGTAACTATCGAAATAGTTTCCCTCCAATCATAATTTGCATCTTTCTGATTCTCTTACCATTTGCTCAAACTTGGCATCCTTCAGTTTTCCTCCCACTTTCTCAATCGATCCAGTCTCCCAATAAAATCAGCACCTTTTGTCTGTTTAAACCCCATTTGTGCTCCAATTCTTCTGGAGATAATTGGTTCGGTTCTTTTCGGGTTCCAAAAATCTGAATCTTAAGGTGGGAATCCCACTAAGGCTCATGTTATCAGCAGCAACTACCGCAGGAATACTCTCGGGCAGTTGTCGGCCACTTATATTATGAGCCTCACTGGGGGAAGGGGGCTGGAATCCTCTGCTGCATGGCAAAAGTTGCAGAGGCAGCTGCAGACCGTGTTGAGGCTCATGCTATCTCCACATGGCCGCAAGGGGGCAGTAAAAATTGTAAAGCACAGAGGTATAAAATCCAACACGGGATGAGATATGCACAGCTCGACCTCATAAAGTTTACCTACCTGAAGAACAGGCAAACTGCAACAGCTTTTGCCCAATATGAAGCACACTAAACAGGCTGTCAGTCAAAATCCTACCCTAGAAGTCTCAATTAATTATCAGACATCAAAATTGCCTCAGATAAGCTATCATATTTTAAATCTTCACTAAACCAACGCAAGAAAATAAATGATTTTTGGCTCTTTTGATGGCACGGACAAAACCCAGAGACGAATTTTAAGACCGATCATATAAGGTATGACACACCCAACCCAATGTTAGAAAACCATGTGCATAAATACTGAAATATTGGAACTTAAATATTGCTGAAATGAGTCTTACCCCACACATGTCTTCTCTAATTAAAATAAAGACATTGCAACTTCATGTAGCACAGATGAAACTAAAATTTGCAACTACTGTGGTCTAAGCAATACAAATATTGGGGAGGTCAGACTATTAATTGGTGACTGACCCTACCTATCCTTGAGCTCATCTTCAAACATATTCAACTTCTGACGAATAGGAGTGAGGAAGCTTCTTAAATCCTTACAAATCCTCATTTTGTCATCTGTTTCAAGACTCTTCTCATCACTAAACCTTATTTCAATCTGCAATATTTAAGAGCAATCCTTATGTCACAGACAATACTTTTGTCCAGAGAGGGAGAAATAGAGAAGACGAATAAATTCTTCATACCTGCAAATCATCAATTTCTCCAAAAGAAAATTCGGGTATATCCAAGTGGCCCTTGACCTTCGTATCCTCATCCTTAACTTTCCACTCCCCTGCAATTCCATTGGCAGGAAAATAAACATGTAAGATCACCAAGTGTTCACTAAGATAGGCAAATAGTGAAGACAGCAGACATACATTAGCAAGGATAAGAAAGAAGAGAGAAAAGAACGGACCTTCGAATTTCAAACTCAATTCATAAGAATAATTCACCTTTTTCTTGTTTCGTACAGTAACCAGGAATGCCTAACAGAAAAAATGCAAAAGCAACACTGCGGTCAGTGCAGAGAGTTTTTTAGACTAAAAAATGAACTTGAAAACACATAACAACAACAACAACTAATACAATTAATACAGAAAAAAAAAAAAACTATTGCATACTCACATCACCAGAACATTCGGAAACTCCATCAATACTTGCATTCCCACTTGAGAACTCCAATGTTCCCAACGATCCCAATAACTCCTAAACAATGTAGTCAACTCGTGAATCGTCAATTGAATAAAATTGTTAAGATTCACTAAACTTTCTGAAATGAAGTAAACAACTATTTACTACATAAAGTAGATGAATTTTATTACAAAATCATCACAGCATGCTATATAATATCTAACGTAAATATGCGCGCTACTTAAGTTTACTTAATTAACACATGGCAAACATTAGTTAGGTGCAACATTTGTTCACAGTTGACCAACTATCTAATGCTTCTTCTGCTGTATTTTCCTATCTAATGCTTTTTGTTCACATTTGTTCACAGTTGACCAACTATCTCATATGTTTCTTCTGCTGTATTTTCCTATCTAATGCTTTCAGAACATTTGTTCACAGTTGACCAACTATCTCATATGTTTTTTCCTATCTAATGCTTCTTCTGCTGTATTTTTTTTCTGGCACAAAGAACCAGATGAGATAAAATTGGGAGGCAGAAAATCTAAAGAAGATCCATGACATTGGCATTCAACAAATTTTAGTGGATCTGACACCACCAACCCAAACCATGGATCATGGACCATAAATTGAATCACTAAACCAAGTGAACTGAATCAAATTGTGAGATTTGAACCTTGAATTGTAGCATTCTGACTTTGTCACTCCTGAATACATATTTTATTTATTCAACTAAATTAAAATGAGGAAAAACGAATTAGCTATTTGACCTAGCAATGCTATTAATACTAAAGTAATGTACCTTTAACCTATTACTTGCCCATGAATTCAGGTTCTTCTCCTCCCACGTTCCAGCCTGCCCAAAAAAACAAATTTCATATAAGCAGAAGTTAAATCAGCAGCTCATTATTACCATAAATTTCAGTAACAAGCTGCTAACAGTAAATTATTCGATTGAACCATTAGCACCATTAACTGAAGCGGCATCAATTAAACACGTGTGCAGTATTAGCTAGAAATGTGTTCGCTCTATATAATTCCAAGGAAAGAGGATCAATCAAAGACGATTGTTAGTAAACAGCGTGCATAGGTAGTGGATTAATGAGATACTAGAGAAAAAGATGAGGAAGAAGGACCTGATTCCAGACGGATCCAAGAGAAGAGGAATTGGATTGCAACTTGGGAATGTCACCGGCAGAGAGCTTACGCGGAACTGGAGGTGGCGCTGCGTCCTCTTTGGCATCGCGAACCCAATACCTATACGACGCCTTGTTAGTTTCCTCCGCCACCTCCGCCGTCGCAGCTGTTGTCACCTCCTCCATTTCAATCCTCTTCGGATTTCTCCTGTTCGATCGGGACAGGAACACAAGAGAGAGCACGGCGATTAAACAGACAATCGCCAATGACCAGATTAGATCCAGCGCAAGCGAGAGACACGGACGATTTTAAGCTCTATTTTGTTGACCGACTGCCCTGAGCCCTCCCAGATGAGAACAGCTTGGGTCCGATGAGTTTAGTAACCGTCTGATTTACTTTAAAATTCGTGCGCACGAATTTTAAAGCATAAGCGAAATTGCGGGCGCAATCTTAAAGCAGATCGGACGGTCATTGAACCCATCTAACTCACTTTGAGTCCGATGGGGATCGGACCCAAATTGGTTCCCTCCCGGATCCCTCAATCTCCCATGTATTTGGGGCTTTTGGGCCTTTTGTCTTTTGTGGTAGGCCTATTCGAGAGACTTCCGGATGCTTCCAGTGCTGGAAGCCTGGGACTAAACCAAACTTCAAACCTAGCTATATTATCCCGATACTCCATTATCATCTCTCGTATCGTATCTCATACTTATCTTGTTGCATTTCTGTAACCGTGTATCTTGCCCATCTTGTGTACAAGTTGGCCTAGTTTTGATAGCCTGCAATAACCAAATAGATGCAGAGTTAGCATACTCGATCCCTGGTTTGCAAAAATAATAGAAGGAGAACTTCAATCTATTCTCCGGTACTTGAGCCCACGCCTTGTATGATCCCATACCCATCTCTTCAGCTGCACTCATCTACAAATGTTCCAAAAAAATTGAAACAAGAAAAATATGGTATCAAGTTTTAGTGTAAAACCACGTCAATGCTAGTCTTCTATTATTCCGGTCTACTACCATATGGTACATTGTAAAGTGGAAAAATAATCAGAAATCTTAAAAAATGGGACAACTCCCAAAGTTTTGTGCCCATCTCTATCTGACTGCAAGAACCTTCATGCCAGCTCCTCAAATCATTTATGTTTATATCAGCCAACAGAATATGATCAATGAAACAAAAGAACTAAAAAAAAGTAGGTATTTGCATATTGATGCCACATGAGGATTCACATATTTTCGTCTCTTCTCATTCCCCTCCCTACATAAGTTCACTACTGAATCATATACAATCCATCGAGAGAAATACTAATTCGAGTTCAATTTCAGAAATTGAGAGAGATTCCCTAAGATTGTATCCAATCATGGTGAAAATATAACCATCAAGGAGGCGAATCCCTGTCAGCCTCACTTTGTGGAAAGAGAGAACGCCATGCATTCGGGACCTCTGTCCTCGACGTAAGCTGGAGACGGATAAGGCTAAAAATTCCCATGGATGAAGATAGTGAGAGATATTTGACCAGGTCTCAATTCATAATAACCACCACCATGAAGCAAATTATATTTAAATCGTCACATTGAAAAAATGGGCACAACTATTCTATCGGATAACGTGCAAATTTAAAAATACAAGTTTAAAAACAAACAATGGCTTTCCTTAAAATTAAATCTCAATACACTGATTGCATTAGCACTAATACACCATAAAGCTCAAAATTTGTTTACTTCCAAATACAACAACAAAACAGTCAGAGACCTTGCAGATTCCAACTCAGAATTTCTCTTGTGACAAGGAAGAGGCAACTATCAATAAATAAATAAATAAAGGGAACTCAGAGCCCAACCCAGTAAGATCGGCCATTGCTATTATGAATGGGAGATGGTGAAGGAGATGTTACGCACCACTCATACCACACCTAGGTACAATACCAGAGAAAAGTTCTGTTTAGCATTAAGTAAAATTATGAAAACAAAAACATCAGAACTTCATGCATGCTTGGATGATGCATTAAACTGTCACCTACACCCCTGCAAAATGGTAAAGGCCTCACAAAGCTCTGAAGTATGAACAATATCAAAAGTTAAATAGTATACCAGAGCCACCAGCTCTTTCCTCATTATGTACAAAAAATAAATAAGTCAGCAGCCCAGCAGTATTTTGAGCATATATTTCCAAGCAAATAAATTTGACTCAAGGATTCTGTTCTGTAAGGTATTCATGTTATGTCTTGTGCAGGTGCACAGAAAATATTCATCTCCCAGTGTTAATTTATAAAACAACCCCAAAATTAACGTAAATCGAGAAAGAACATAAACAGGAGAACCTTTGTGGGACCACAGCACCGCCAGAAGTGGACTTCTAGAGGACATTGTACTGGCACATGAATAGGCTTCCTCAGTGGAAAATATACCGGAAACCTATCAAATGGCAATTTTTATATCAGACTAGAGGTCGAATATTATCAAGCTTCTAATAGAAAATAGTCTATCCATCAATAGTCTCGCATGTGATTGGTCTCTGAACCCAATGCCACACATGATGAGATGGTTCCACTGTCACAAGTTGACACTATATCTGGTTTGAATTAATATTTCAAAATTTAAAATCCAAATGATAAATCCAAATCATTAATTTTGTTCTTCATCAGGGGAAGCATCCACTTAAAATTCTATGTACTTTTTAGTTTGTTTTGTGAAATAAATAGGTCAAAAGACAGACACACTAAAACTTGTGTATTACAGATAACTTGTTCCGTTCAATCCCCTGAACTTTTTGGTCTTTTGCAAAACAGAACAGA
This sequence comes from Carex littledalei, assembly GCA_011114355.1. NCBI lineage: Eukaryota > Viridiplantae > Streptophyta > Magnoliopsida > Poales > Cyperaceae > Carex > Carex littledalei. The sequence goes on along the minus strand of CM022097.1, from coordinate 963,891 downwards.
TTTTAAAATTTCATGTGAATGCATTTGCTCATGTAAAAAACATGATCAATTGTTCAGATTTTTCATTTGGATTTTGCAAAAGAGGTGCCAACTTGTGCTAGTTGTGGCACTGGAACCCTGCTCGTCAAACAAAATAATGGCTTACTTTTCAGTTTAAGCTTTTAATAAAGCTGTTTGGTCAACACTTCTCGTCTTCAAACATTAAAGAGATGCATAATAGTAAAAAAAAAAAGTCAGAAAAAAGAGTGTGAAACAGTACCAGCTAAACATGTTTGGGGTCGCAGTTGATGGTTCTATGCCTAGATGCACGTCTTTATATAATACTGCATCGAAGTACCCAGCAAAGCCTGTAAGAAATTTAGAATGTTTGAATAATAGTGCCAATTCACCACTAAATGCATTTTATATGAAAATGGCATTTAAAAAAGGAGCAGATATACAGAATTTAATAATTAAATTAATGGGACCGATCAATTGCCTACCATGCACTAGTGCAGATCCTGTATCTGAAGGCAGCTGAAACTGCAATTTCTTGTACCTTTGGTTGTCAATTTTTGGCAATAAATTTGGATGAGTAAAAGTAAAAACCTGAAAAGCAAGATAAACATTCATTATCATGATAACCTCAATTAACCAAAGTTTACTTTCTCCAGCTGAACAGCCAAACTTAGCAGGAACTAACACTAGCGAAGCTTAATAGCAAAATGAAAACATTTAAACCCCTGCATCAGAGTAGATTTAAACTATACCAATTTTCAAAAGAATAATATAAAAACTAACAGGTTGAGGAGGAGCAAGTCTTGCAACCCGGTGTAACTTGACAACATATGCCGTCTCAAAATGTGCTATGTCTTTGTATGTCTTAACCTGCACAGCATTGTAATTTTTGTTGGGAACTCATCCGTGACAACTTAAATGTAGGAGAGTAGATTTACAAATGCTTACATCATTGTACAACTTCGATGCTGTTATTGGTTGAATGAAGCTTGTATAACTGCAAATAAACATAATTAACAAAGACCAACTACACAATAAATGCTGGCTAATCTGCTTTCTTTGACAATATACATACCAGGATGGAATAGAAATCCCATCTGATTTCAAAAATCTTTGAGCTCCGTCAAGGCACTCCGGAGATAATTCATTGTCGCCAAAAGATCCAAGCAGCTCACTTACCTTAATCATGTTTTGCAAAAAAAGTACAACTTGTCAGCATTGGTAGTATGAAGAACTCAATAAGTATGAGAAACTTTGAACATACCAGGATATCAGCTTTTTCAGGAGCATTCCAGCAACGCATGTCACTAGAGACAATGGTCACGAAGCTCTCCCACCCTTCCAACTTAATCAAGCTCTGCCATCACACAAGTTTAATACATAATAAAATGAGATTTTATTAATTTTTGTCATGACCAGCATGACAAGTCAAATAAATAAATTGTTTTAACAATGTTGTCTTCATTTAATTATTATTGTGTAAGAATTACAACAAAAATGTTGAAACTCTTCGGATCCAGAAGGTGTGCAACAACCGGCCAAGCTAAGCCCAACACGAGAGAAAACCCAAGGCCAATAGGCAGGGAAAGTGCCAAAATAAACCAGGTAATATGGTAAAATAAGGAAGACAAACAATAGATATATTTCGTGCTAGCTTGGGCACCAAGGCATGAGAGGTAGAGAGTAGCTCATGAGAGAGGGAGAGAGTAGCTTAGGCACTAGTGTGCATTGTATGTTCAGGAGCTATGAATCTGGTGCTTAGACGTTATTAGTGTGTTTTGTTCATTTCTTCTTGGGCTGAAAATTGAGAATCTGGATTGCGTTGTAGATATACAAAAATACCTTAGGGGTGTTTAGTGAATTCACAAAAACAATAGGCATCCGAACACAGCACCGGTACAGCACGTGTGCCTTGTACATGTTGTGCCGACGTGTCACTTACCATGCCTTTAGAAGTGCATGTCCAGAAACCGGCATTGTGACGAATGGCATGTGACACATCGAAACACATTGGTTTTTTTTTTTTTTAAATTGATCTGGATTTTTTTTTAATTTTCGGCATGAGAGGGGGGAGGAAACAGGCAGAAGCCAATTAGGTTGAGGGATCAAGCCCACGAATCCTTATTTTCTCCCCAATCTGGACCATCAATGATGATCTGACGGCTCAGATTAAAATCGATACAAACACTTGTAAGCACATTTACGCATGTGCTGTTCTTACAAGTTTGTGCCCGAATTCTGCATGGCATGTGCAAGGGACATATAAGCCGCAACATGTGCCTGCATGGCACGACACGTCTGATAGACTTGTGTGCCTGGCACATGCAGACACGGCAAAGCACAGGCATTTCACCCACTAACTCCACACATCACCACAAATCCAAACGAGACTTATTCCTTGAATTGTCTACTTCACCTGCTTGACATGAGCAGGTTGCAATAGAAGGGCACCTTTTTGCTGCCCTACTGCTCCTCTTGCTGCCCCAGATTTGCTCAACATCCATGCTTACCGCTAAATTCTATTGCTACTTCTTTATTAATTTTCTCTATTCTTTTGTTATTTATGCCCTAGATAATCTATGGACTCAATTATGCAATATTTTCAAAACAGATCAATACTTCTCTATAGTTATTGCCTTCATCTTTATTTATTATACTTTACTTTCTTTTATACCAGATAGTACCAAAAAATCCACCACCAGCTGCCGTCTGTCCAGCCACGTACAGCCCCCTTTCCGGCCAAAACCACTTCAAACCTCAACAGATCCCATATTTCAATTCCTCACATTTTCCCCTTTCCATCAAGCCCAAGTTTGGTCAAAAACGCCCACAAAACCCTAAAGACAGACCAATCCCTGCTGTCTAGAGCAGACCAGTGTAACACTTTTCCTGAGAAATGAAACTGAAAAATGTAACTAGTAAGGACTCACATGGAGAGTTATAACTGCATTTGGATTTTTTTCAACAGCGTACACTTTCAATTTTCGCCCTGTTTCTTCAGCTGCCTGAATGGGAGAAAAATAGTTGGTTAACATAAAAAGAAACTTAACACAACATAGAACATTAAAAAAAAACCATTAGCACCTGAAGTGATGCTCTTACTAAAGGTCCTCTTCCCGCACCAACAACCATTAGCACCTTTCATAAAGTTAGGAACCATACAGTCAGACACCAACATTCAAATTGAAACAGAAAACTTTCAGAATCATGACAACTGTTGCAAGATAAATGAAAAACATACTGTTGTGGTAGTAGAGGCACTTTCATCAGGCACTCGATCAAGCAAAGCTTTTGATACTGCTCTTTGATACTGTACAGTCATCACAATAAAAATGCAATACAAGTCAACTAAATGAATATTTTAATGAATGGAGGATAAAACAAACAACACACAGACCTGGCTATACTTCACAGTATCTTTCTCAAATGTTTCATAAGTCTGAGCCTCAAGATTATCCATCAAAGGCTGCACATATACACAATTATAATTTTGCTACATATTAGCAAGAGAAATAAAAATGGACTAGCCAGAAAATAACTTCAACCAAACTATCTAAGCTTGCCTGCAATGGAGATTGCAGGTAGTCTCTGTAACCAAGCTGCAACCAGCAAAAGTAAAAAAAGAAGGAAAGAACAAGTAAGCAACAATAGCAGAATTTCAACAAAAGATGAATATTAGAAAAAGAAAAATAAAGTGGCACCTCAAAACGCTCCTGCTCAGGAATTGGATCCAATTTTTGATAAAGGAATGCAACATAGTCTAGATATGGCCTCAGCGAATGTTTATTAACAGACCCTAGCAGAGCAAGAAGTTTCTTTTTCAATCTTTAGTTTATATCAGTTTGGAAAAAGTGTATGCAGATAGAAAGAGAGAGAAAGGGAGAGTGAGTGAGAGAGGGAGAGAGAGAGAGAGGGAGACCTTCAGAATAGTTCTCATTGTCACTGTCATGCATGTTGTCATTAGATACTTGTTGAGAAACATCATGACGACACTCCCCAGATATTACCATCTAATAAACAAAATGTATGACTTGAATTAAAATAAAAATATGATGAACATAAATTAGAAATAGGTCTTAATATGCATCTAATTTGGTGAGAGAGGGAGGGAAGGAGTACCTGGACAGAATAGTCAAAAAAGTCCGAAACCAGTCTCTGATGCCGCTTGGATAAGCATGGGTACCCTCTTGCATTTGTCATAAATGACTGCATCATTTAATATAAATTTACATTTTAGCAAAACCAAAGAAACGACAGCATATATTTGCCTTTACCATGTACCATGGGCATTTGAAGTCTGGGAGTAAGCATTTGTTAAAAAAAATAGCCATGGTTTAGAAAAGGTAGGAAATAAAGATCGGAATTCAAGTCCTGATGGTACTAGCAAAAATTTATTGAGCTGACCTGGGACTGAACAGTTCCCCCTCCCCCCCAAAAAAAAATGAATGAGATAAAAATTACATCTGTGAGTAAGATGGCAGCTCTAACAGGTTCGCCGAACCAACGACTCAATGAGTTTAGAGAGGGAAGTGAACTCCTGAAAGAAAGATAACAAGCCCCTTGGTTTTTCTAGAAGAATAAAGAACAAATTTCAAGAAATGAGAAGAAAGAGTTCACACACAGACATACAAAATATCAAGAGCTACACAAAGTTGGGTGTGATGCTCACAAAGTAGCCTAAAGGAATTCCACCATTCCCATGTGTCTATTGTTCTCCCTTCCTATACATGAAAATCAAGTGGAAAAAATAAGACTATCCATTGTGAAAATGTAATTTCTCAGACAAGTGATAATCAATCCCAAGCTATGTACTTACATGATCTGCTATATTGGACTCGTCATCCATAGGGTCAGCCTTCTCTAGTGGAATCCTCAGCCATAACTTTTACCAGATAAAAAGAGAAGAAGCTTATAAGAAAAGACAACATGTGGAGATATTTGAAAAAAAAAAAAACCAGCAGACAATGTCTAAAAAAGAGTGCACCTGCATGTTGGTTACTCCTTGTAAGATTTGATTGACGCACCGTGCATAATTACCACACGAGGCTCTTTTTGGCGGGGGAAGAACACAAGCCTACAGTTAAAATTATCTATCAGAACCAAAAGAATGTTCCGGACATCAATTAGAGAAACGCAATCAAAATAAAAACAAGGAAGGAAAAAGAATTGAAGTGAAAGAATAAAAGAGAAACCTGGAGAGAAAGATGTGAAGCCCAAGCAATCTCTTGCTTGAGAGTAATCTCAGAATCGATGCGAAGTTGCTCCTCATCTGAGTCCAAGTCAATCCACGAGCTCACCTTTCCGACGACGTGGCTGCTCCACTGAGAAGGGCTCAGAATTAAATCCGAAGCGGCTACTGGAAGCGCGAAATTTTCATTCCCACCTGTCCCAGCGGAGCTGGGTCTATAGCTTGGGTCAATGAGAGGGGCGAGAAGGAAGTCGAAGCCGGAGGAAAGGGAACGGGTTAGGAGGCTAGGCATGTCGGGTTCAAAGCCCGACTCCACGCCGCAGTACCGCGACTCGCTTTTGTCTCCTGTTCTTTGCCCAAGCGGCATTTTCGCTTCCTTTCCTGTATCTCCCTTTCTCTCTCTCTCTCTCAAGCTCCTTGAGGGGGAGCTGCAGTAGACGACGGTGAAAGGTGGGTGAGAGAGACGGCTACTGGAGAGTGGAGAACAGGAACGACAAATTTCCCGCGATCTTGGGACTTGGGTTTAGGGTTTTTGCTTCTTTCTGTTCGGCTTCAGGTTTTTAGTTCTGGTAGAGTTCAAACCGCTTCTTAATTGCAATGGGCCTAGTTTTAAACTGGGCTCCGAATTCACTTTTCAGACGGTTATAAAAACTGGGCTCCGAATTGGCTCCCATCCCATGAACATGAAAATCTGCAAATTAATTTATAAATTTATATTCACAAAACTATACGGGAGCAATTATAAAAATGTGTACAAGTAAATGTTCAATACGTATCTTAAAAATTATTATGCAACCTTTTTAAAATGTTGATATTAATATCAAATTTCTTATTGGTAATTGTTGAAATTATTTAAAATAAATACTATTTTGCTTTATTAGAATATTTGAAAAAAAAAAAAAAATTTGCGAAAGATCTTTGAAAAAGTTGGCAAAAGGTCTCCTATCAATTTAAATAGCAATTATCTAAGACAAATTGCAAAGGAGGTCGATGAGGTGATAAACCAACTGTTGCTTCATGAAAAAAAAAACAGAGCTTTTATGTCTGAGTCATTGTTTTCAGACTTTTTTATTTATATAAATTATATTAAAATAATATAGGGTATTAAATACATTGCATTCATATTTCAATTTCTTAAGAAATCTATACCGTCTATTGCGCATTGGTCAGACGAGTTTGATTTGTTTCTCTGTAGTCATTGAACTTTTTATCTGTTCCGATCAAATCACTCCATAACTACTTCGTCTAAAATTCTAACGGAACACGATTATTTATCTCATATCACTTTGTAGTGTTTTAGACCGAAAATAGTGATAGAGTAGTTTGATTGGAATTAATGAAAAGTTTAATGATTATGGAGAAACAAATCAAACTTGAGTGACCAATTTGTGAGAAAAAAGTCAAAAGACAAAATTAAGTGACCTCGGCAAAATTTATCTTAAATATTTATATAAGTAAGAATTTTGTTCATTGCTAATCTGGGTCGCGGTGTAGATTAAGTTGAATTCATTTATAACTTCAGCTAGATACTTGTACACCATAAAAATTGAATATTTTGTATATGCTGAACGATTATCGATCTAAAATGAATTATTGATAAAATATAGGACCACTTAAAACTTACAACATGAACGATTATCGATCTAAAATGAATTATTGATAAAATATAGGACCACTTAAAACTTACAACATATCGGATGTATTCTCGTCAGCATGTAAAATATAAGTATTTTACAAAAACTAGTCAAATTCAGACCATTGAATTTTGTATCCATCTTAATAAATGGTAAAAAAATATAAAATTTGATCTGCAAGCACATTTTATTGTGGAGATCATGCTGAACGGTTTGGATTGGCAATTTGAACTTTGAAAATATAGAAAATGATTGTGGTAACTTTGTGGTAACTCAAAAGTATTGTAATCGGATCCCACCTCTCTCTATATATATATATATAAAAGATGAAGAATTGAATGGTACCAAAAGCCACAAATATACGCAAACATGATTTCCTCCAAAAGTGGATGAAAACGTTACAAACATCATAAACGTTGATAACTTGAGAGGACAAAATCCTATAGTGAAAGAAAATGGGAAAAAATGAAAAAGAAAGACAAAATTAGGATTGCTCATGAGCCGAGTTGAGTCCGAGTTGCTAATCCAGTTCCGAGTCAGAAACTCTAATTCAGAATCAACTCGCGAGCAACTCGAGTTGAGGTGAGTTAACTCGTGACTCATAATATAGTATATAGTGAGACAATCTAATTTAATTATAACAAAAGAAATATTACATAGTTTACCAAATAATACACAATTAAAGATAATACATAATGAGACAATGACCAATACATAATTACAAATTACAAAAATACCAAAATACCAAAATAGTACATAATTAAAAATTATCAAACAAATAAAGTCTAACAAAACAATACAGAGTCTAATAAATTAACAAAACAACAAAAAATAGTACATAGTTTATCAAATTACCAAATACTGTGGAAAACAGTGATAAGGTTTGGGGACAAAAAAATTAGTAATATTATGGATTAGGGTTTGGTGTGAGTCCAACTGAGTTGATTCCGACCGAGTTGGAGGTAACTTGAATTCGACTCATAAATCAACTGAGTCAGTAAACTCGAGTCAGTTTTGGCTCGAGTCAATTTCAACTCAAGTTATTAGCGAGTTGAATCCGAATTGATTCCGAACTGAGTTTCGAGTCGTGAGCTTTTTGTGCACCCCTACCTGCGTCATTCCTATCACCGTTTTTTGAGTTAATCTGGACCGTCCGTTTCAATTTGATGGAGTCAAGTACCCGGGAGGATTCGGATTCGGATTCGTAAATATCATGATCGACCCATATCGATATTTGATAACAATTTTCGTCTATTTAGTAAAGTCCAAAAAAGAAAATGAAATAAAAGAGTGCAGATGTTCTTTTAGTAATATAGGTGAATGTAGCAGTTCTTAGCTCATCAATTGTAATTTCTAACAGGGCTCAAGTAACGTCAAAATCAAATAAAGATTTGAAATTAAATTTAAAAGGAGATTATCAGAAACCCAGCGCTTGGGGAAGGTGGAGACTAGAGTTAAGAGTTAAGAGGGTTAAGCTTAAGTTAGGGTTTTTAGAGTGCAAAGAAGCGGGGATAGCCCGCCGGACCCTTTATTGTTTTAAAAAACTTGAAACCCCCCCCCCCCCCCAAACCCCAGACGCGACTCCGGACTCCGACTCCTCCGCCAAGCTCTCCGCTGCTCGCCACTTCTCTCCGTCGATCTCTCTCCCTAAATCAGTATTTCCTTATTTCCTTTAATTCGTGAAAATAAATACTCATAGGGACTTAACTGCACCTTTATGGTTATATCCTCTCTCTTGTCAGACCTTCACACCAAACTTTCCTCTTCGTAGAAATTTAAATAAAGTTTATTCATCACTCACTGATCTGTTAGCAGTTAATCAAAGTTTAGTTCATCAATGGCAATGTGTTCAAAGTATATTTTGTAGAAAGATTTAACGGGTCAATGCATAAAAAGAGTATAATACGATAAATTAATTGTTGTTTTGTTGTTTTTTAAATGTAAAAGAATACTATTTTTGTTGTTTTTCAATGTAAAAGCATATCTAGGATTTTTTTTTGTTTTTTAATATGTAAAAGAATACTATTTTTGTTGTTTATTATTATGTAAAAGCATATCTAGTATTTTTTTGTTTTTTAATTATGTAAAAGAATGCTATTTTTGTTGTTTATTATTATGTAAAAGAATACTATGTTTTTTTTTTTTTATCATATTGATTGTTTTTTATCTAGTACCCGATTAGCTAATGGGTTTTAACCTGATTATTCGTGCCCTACCCTGTTGGAAATCCTGGGGCCGCCCTGCCAGCGAACCAGGATCTTTTACTGCTTATCCACCGAATCCAACCAACCATAACTGAGTTTGAATAGTTGGGCAATTTTTTTCCTCTATTATCTTATTTTGCATAATTTTTGAGCTTATGTTTTGTTCGTAAATTCCCTTCATTTATTAATTTTAACAGCTAATAATATTACTTCAGAAATGGAAGAACCTGAAGTTGCAGCCAAGCGCAAGCTGGAAGAACTGGATTCTGGCAAATCTAATAAGCCTCAAAACCCTGAAATTGCACCTCCTAAAAGAAGAACCCTTGCTCGAACTTGCATCCACGAAGTTGCTGTACCAAATGGGTATACCTCAACAAAGGATGAATCCATCCATGGCACCCTCTCTAACCCAGTATACACTGGTACGATGGCCAAGGATTACCAATTTGAACTTGATCCATTTCAAAGGGTATCAGTGGCTTGCCTCGAACGACAAGAGTCAGTACTGGTGTCAGCACACACCTCCGCTGGTAAAACTGCTGTGGCAGAGTACGCCATCGCCATGTCGTTCAGAGATAAACAACGGGTTGTGTATACATCACCTCTAAAGGCTCTAAGTAATCAGAAGTATCGTGAGCTAAGCCAGGAGTTCACTGACGTGGGTCTAATGACTGGTGATGTGACACTTCATCCAAATGCTAGTTGTCTCGTCATGACCACAGAAATTCTCCGTGGGATGCTGTACAGAGGATCTGAGGTGATAAAGGAGGTCGCTTGGGTTATATTTGATGAAATACACTACATGAAGGATAGAGAAAGAGGGGTAGTTTGGGAAGAGAGTATTGTTTTCTTACCACCCGCTATAAAGATGGTTTTTTTATCTGCGACCATGTCAAATGCAACTGAATTTGCTGAGTGGATTTGTAATTTGCACAAACAACCCTGCCATGTTGTGTATACGGATTTCAGACCGACACCTCTGCAACACTATGTTTTTCCAATGGGGGGATCAGGATTGTATCTGGTAGTGGATGAGAATGAGCAATTTAAAGAGGAGAATTTCCTAAAATTGCAAGAGACGTTTAACAAGCAGAAGATGCTATCAAGTGGGAAGAAGGGTGGCGGGCATAAGCCTAGTGCCCGAATTTCAAAAGGTGGTTCAGCTTCCAGTGATTCTGACATATATCGAATTGTCAAGGTATATTTTGTTTGTTTTATTATGACTGTCTTTCTATATTTTCTTTGTGGTACAGCTTCCAGTGCCCATAATTAACACCAATGCTGTTTATGGAACAAATGAACAAAATAATAGATGATAATGGAGAGGCAATTCCAACCGGTGATAATATTCAGCTTCAGCAGGAGAGAGTGTGAACACCATGCCATGTCCATGGCCAAGCTTGATTTTAATACCCAAGAGGAGAAAGATGCCATAGACCAGGTCTTTCATAGTGCTATCCTGTGCCTTAGTGAAGAAGACAGGACCTTGCCAGCTATAGATCAGATGCTGCCTATTCTCCAGAGAGGCATTGCTGTGCACCACTCTGGACTATTACCCATAATCAAGGAACTGGTGGAGCTTCTCTTTCAGGAAGGACTTGTCAAAGCCCTTTTTGCCACCGAAACTGTAAGCACTGATTGCTCTTTCCATATTTACTAAATAGGTAGTCTGTTATTCGAAGAATGATAAGCAATTTTGTTGGTGCAGTTCGCAATGGGACTGAACATGCCAGCAAAGACTGTAGTGTTCACGTCTGTAAAGAAATGGGATGGTGATACCAATCGCTACATCGGATCTGGGGAGTATATCCAGGTAGGTCCTAATTAAATCACCAATTCAATTTTTTGTTAAGGAGTTATAATGTATATTTAGATCAATGCTGGCATTTATTACATCTTGGTTTCTTACTTTCTAATTTGGAATTGTATTATGATTTTCTCAATCCTAATGGAAATAACTAACAACAAGTATAGATGAGCGGGAGAGCTGGCCGGCGTGGCAAGGACGAGCGTGGAATATGCGTTATTATGATTGATGAGGGGGTAAATTAATTTCTTATTTCTATCTTTTGCATTCATAATAGGGTTAATGAGTGCCCTCCATCAAACTTTTGATACCCCGCCCCCCCAAATGTAGTGACAAATGTACTCATACGGAAAACTAATGTTTCAAAAAGTGAAGAGCATTACACTATTGTTTATTTTAAATTTTGTTATTTCATGTGATATGCTTCTATCTCTTTGCCACATATGTTTTGGTAAAAAACTTCTGAACTCAGCAAAAGTGAATTTTCTTATCAATAATTAAAAAAGATATATTTATTATCTTTATTAAGACCCAAAATAAATAATATAAGAATTTGGTAACACAGGTTTAACAAGAATAGGGAGGATGATTGTTGCAGAATTTCGGCTTTAAAATTTTTAGCCGTGTTAAAAATTAATGGTAAACTTGGATAGGGTGATTGTTGCAAACTTCTTCCTTTCTCTTGTGATGGTAGGAGAGGGGGGTGGTTATTTGGGGCAGGATAGGAGAAACTTGGCTCCTCTCCGATTTTACGGAACTCGTTGGACCATCCAAGGCAGATTTGGGCTGTCCATCTCAGTTTGAACAATCGAGATCTTAATGTGTCATGGGCAGACCAGGCAGGTGTACGGTCTGGGTTGATTTCACGTCTGATTTGAAATGGACCGCCCAGATCTGCTCGAGACAGTCCAACGGAAAACATACTGGGGGACAGACTTAGGGCGGGGGGCGGGGTGTACCACAAATGGAAAGTTTAGGGATTGTGATGCCATTACTCTTTCATAATATAACTAGTCTGAGATATTTTTTCTAATAATGTGAATTGTTTGCAGATGGAAATGAATGTATTGAAGGAGATGGTATTGGGTAGACCAGCACCACTAGTTAGTACGTTTAGATTAAGTTATTACACCATTTTGAACTTGATGAGCCGTGCTGAGGGTCAGTTTACTGCTGAACATGTCATCCGCAATTCATTCCACCAGTTTCAGTATGAAAAGGTTCCTTTTACAAATTTTATTTTACTCTGTTTTTTTTCTTTCTTGTTTTCTTTGAACCGGAAATATGAAGGGGTGATCAATTGTTTATACCTCTGATCTAGGCTCTGCCAGAGATGGTGGAGAAGATTACTAGGTTGGAAAAGGAATCTGGCTTGCTTGATGATTCCTATGCTGAGGTACATACTGATGTCTTTATATTTAACTCCTGATTTTTATCTTACAAATCTGAAATATATATCGGTACTACTAACTTTTAACCTGTCAGCTTGTTCATGTGTTAGGACTTCATTTCTCTTTAAGGACACTTACATCTCTGGGCTAGAACCTTTGACTAAGTAAAGATGATAGGTCCATATAGACAGCATTTTTAGGTAGAAGGCCTGGTTTTGGCAGTTCTCCAAATCAACTTATTCAGCGGTAACCTTTTGTTTTGATTTTGTTAACATGTACAGACAGGGCTTATGGAGTATCACAAGCTGCAGCTAGATGTTGCTGAACTAGAAAAGAAGATAATTCTTGAGATCATTCGGCCTGAAAGAGTTCTTTTATATTTGGTTCCTGGAAGGCTGGTTTGTTCTTTTATATGTTTTCTTCTCAATACTTAGCTAATTGCACTGTGAACCTTTTTTTGTGGAAATAATAATAATGATAATTATAACAACAACAACAACAACAACAATGATGATGATGATGATGATGATGATGATGATAACAGGTAAAAGTGCGAGACGGGGCAACTGAATGGGGCTGGGGGGTAGTGGTGAATGTGGTGAAGAAATTGCCGTCGTCGACTGTTGGAGCTGGAGGGGTTGCCAGCAATTACGTTGTAGATACCTTGCTTCACTGTTCTACCAGTTCATCAGGAGAGAATGGTTCCCGTTCTAAGCCATGTCCACCTTGTGCTGATGAGAAGGGTGAAATGCATGTGGTTGGTTTGATTTCATTTGATATATGCTTCATTTTTGTGTAACAAGCTATTTATGAGCTTGTGTGAGACTATGAGTGCAAATATGACATAATAAAAATGGACTGACTACATTTAACAAAAATACTGGGCAGGTGCCAGTGCCAATGCCTCTTCTGTGTGGTCTTAGCAGTGTCAGGATAGCAATTCCTTCTGACTTGCGCCCTCCAGAAGCAAGACAGAATGTCTTGTTTGCTGTGCAAGAGCTCACCAAAAGGTATCCGCAAGGCCTTCCTAAGCTGCATCCATTAAAGGTACTTCACTTTTATTGTGTTATGTTAATTTCTTTTCTGTTATCTTTTGTCGACCCCTTCTTCAGGTTGGTACTACTGTTTTTTTTTTGCTGGGAAATTGCAGTCTTAGTAGTTTGACTGTAGAACCAACTAGCTGCTTTGATTGTTCTTGGTACTTTTGTAAATGTGGTGGTGGTTTTTGCAGGATATGGGCATTAAGGACGAGGAAGTAGTTGATTTGGTTCATCAACTTGAAGATCTTGACAAGAAATTATGTAGCCATCCTTTGCATAAGGTTATTTTTTTTTTTTTCAGTATTTTCACTTCTGTTTGCACTTAAATAATATTTTGTGAAGTGATAATATAGAAGCCCTTTTTTTTTTTTTTATCGTTCATTTTTTTACTATCTAGGTTGGACAAAGTGAGCAGCAGTTATCATCATACAAAAGAAAAGCGGAGCTGAATCATGAGATCCAGCAGGTTAAATCTAGGATGCGAGATTCTCAGGTTGGTTACATTATTTGTACACAGTGATGAATTCACCTTTTCTTCTAGACTCTAAATCTCCTGGTCCTACAGGAAAGAGTGCCATTTCTTCAGGGAGTGTTTCCCCACTGGTCATAACTGATCAGTTTTCTTGACTAAATTACAAATAATAATATGGCTGTGCATTTTCTTCTTATGCTGTTATTGTGATCAGTTGCAAAAATTCCGAGATGAGCTGAAGAACCGGTCTCGAGTGCTGAAGATGCTGGGGCACATAGATGCTGATGGAGTTCTCCAGTTAAAGGGACGTGCTGCCTGCTTGATCGATACAGGGGATGAGTTGCTTGTGACAGAGCTCATGTTTAATGGCACATTTAATGACCTGGATCATCACCAAGTGGCGTCACTTGTCAGCTGTTTTATCCCATGTGACAAGTCAAATGAGCAAATCCGCCTGAGAGGTGAGCTCAGCAAGCCTTTACAACAACTCCAGGATGCTGCTAGAAGAATTGCTGAGGTACTTGGTAGCTGTTCCCTTTGTTGCTTCTAGGAATGTACATTTATTGTACAGTATAGCGCGTTTTGCAATGTGAGAAATGAAGTTTCCAATTCGTGATCTTGTTTTGTTTTGTCCAGATACAACGGGAATGCAAGCTTGATGTGAATGTGGAGGAGTATGTCGAGTCTACATGCAAGCCATACATGATGGATGTTATTTACTGCTGGTCAAAGGTTTGTCTTTCTGTGTTTACAATCTTTTGCTATTTACTGATGACAGTCTGGACATATTCACATGCATTTTCGACCATTCCAGCATTCATTTAGTTGGTTTCTAAGAACAGAAAGAGAACTGAGTTTCATTATATATACCATTTAGTAATCCGTGTATTTTCTGATTATAGATAGCAACCAAGTCAGTTGGGACTTGTTGTTGACTTTTCTGCTCATTTTTTGTTGCCGCTTTACATAAAATCTGACAGAAATGGAGTGTCATTCTGTTCTATGTAGGGGGCCTCTTTTGCTGAGGTAATAGATATGACTGATATTTTTGAGGGGAGTGTTATCAGGCTTGCCAGAAGGTTGGATGAGTTCTTGAATCAGGTACTCAAAAAAGTAGTTTACCTTGGGATTTTCTATGTTGTATGCTTTACTATCAAGTGTGATACTATTATCTAAACTTGTTCGTGCTGGTGCACTGCTTTAGATAAGATGATGACTTTTATGGTTCCTTGTTCTCGAAATGGTACCAGTATTTTTTGATAGGTTAGGTGACATTTGTTAGAGGGATTTCTGCTTTACTATGGAAGTAATTCATTTTTTTTTTCTGTTGTGTCAGTTGCGTGCAGCTGCGCATGCAGTAGGAGAATTGGAGTTGGAGAAAAAGTTTGGATCTGCAAGTGACAGTTTACGCAGAGGCATCATGTTTGCCAATTCGTTGTACTTGTGATCTTATTACTCAACGTGGCACTTATCCAGCACCATTTTTTTGTTACTATAGATTGGATAGAGTAATTGTTTTGTAGCTTTTAATCATGTAAAAGGCTAGTCAGTTGATGCTCAAATTTTTGGCAGTGATAAGATCTAGATTATGTTTCTTTAGTATTCTGTCTCTTTGTTGGGCATGTGTTGTCAATTGTTCAAGACCTTGACTGTTAATGTGTTTTCACAATGATACCGTTTCAACATCAAGGCGCAAGAAACCCCTGATGCCAGTATTGTCTTGGCACCCACACCCGGCATCCTTAAAGATACTGAAACTCTGACTGACCCATTTGTGAGCCAGTATTAAAACTTCAGCACACATGTTTCATCGTAGACCTGGCATCAAACTCAAAGTCCCTTGCCCCCTAAAAAATCAAACAAACATCAGCTCTTAAACAAAGAGACTGAACCTATAGTATAGCAGTATGAGGTGATGCGTACAATACCAGAATGTTTGAAAGGCATGCACCACCTACTTATTAAATTCAAAACTGAGCAAAGCTCATGAAAACCAAAGGCAAAACAACATCAATCAACAGCTGCTATTTGAATTATTCTTGTTGAACATCTCTTTAAATTATTTAAATTATAAATAACGAACTAATTTTAAATTATATTCATATTATATTTAATAACAATTTTTCGACCATGCCAAATCACCAGTATGTCTTTGAAGAGCTGCAGGGCGACTACTTTGATAACTCAACGATTGTTTCGTTTCATACACGATGAGGTAAGAACCGTAACATATGCATGCCACTATCTTTTTTACAAACATAAAGAAACCAAGACATTCTAGTGATCTTTTTACTGGTATCCTCACGCACACGGTGTCACCCACTACTAATGTTATAAAATATGTTTTTTAATATACATACCATTTACCATTGATCACTGCATAATGGAAAAAGTATAGGTCGGATGCTCATAGAAAGTTAATTTGGATCCGATGAACATCAAGCCACGGCCGGATTGAAGAATAAGAAATGAGAATCGATTGACCTTTATTTTTTTGTTTTTATATATAATTTAGAGTAAAATGTCATGGTATTGCCAAATTAAACCACATTCTCTGTAAGAAAATTTTTATATGATTAATCTCCATATATATATTTTGACCACATACTTCGAAAATCTGAGTCCGTCTCTGATCAGAGCCGTCCGATGTGTTTTATGATTCATGCACGCCTCGCTTTGAATTCGTAAGCACAAACTTTAAAACGCATCAGACAACCCCGATATCCATCATGCCAAAATTATTTTCGATAGCCATCCAACCTAAACGACACTCCTGCATAATACATAAGCGGTATACCCGACATATATATGTGATGCAATATTCTGACACTTTTTCTTTTCTTACTTGCGAACTAAATATATTTTTTAGAAAATTATAATTAAAAATAATAAAAAAATAATGATACTATCATACTAGTATCATATTAGATTTATTAAATGATAGCTAGAGAAGTGTTATTGATTTTATATGATAGAGTCATGTTATTGAATATGCTGTACATGCAGCTTGTGCATGCAGATCTGCACGACATAAGTATATACTGCCACATTTTAAATTAGAGACTGAGACGTATACATGTATTAATCTATTATTATATGCAAAATCTAAATCTGCAAAAATAGAAAAAGAGCGCTTAAATTAAATAATCTGTGTACCCGCGCAACTGATACCATTCATCACCAACTGTCAACAGAAAAGCTAAAAATCCCAACCCCAAAAAAGAAAAGGAACCAGAAAATTGCACAACCGCTTTTCCCTTGCTCTCTTTTTTCCTATCATCTCTGGCCGCAGCGCCGACCAGAGACGCCGCAAAACTGGCGTTCTTTATCAAGATGGGGAACTGCTGTGCTGCTCGTTCCTCCAAAATGCGACCTGGAAATTCCCAAAGCACCACACTACGTCAGTAATTTCTATCTTGTTTGAATTTTTCTTCTTTTTGTTTAGGATTTTCATTTTCCCAAGGAATTTCATAGAGGACCCGGTTCCAAGACTTGAGCTTCTCACGTTATTTTATGTTTCAGTTTCAATTTAGTACTGCTATTTCTAGCTCGGATCGGCCGTTCGAATTGAATTTCCGAAAGAAAAATTTGAAGCCAAAGCACTGGCCTAATGGTGCTTTAATTTGCCGAGCAGCACCTTAGCTTACCAATAGTTCTCTCCGAAGCACCGCTGGCCTGTGGTTCAGCTCCAAATCTCAATTTCCAAAACCTGAGGCGCCTTGTACGCACATTCATATGAACAAAGAAATATCATTTGCTATATAATCATATATATATATATGCACCTATTTTAGTTAACATATACACTCCCTTTAATTTAAAATGCTTCTTCTCTTTTTTTCATACATTCCAGCAAATAAGAGCCGGAAATCCACATCATCATCAAAAAGGATGAGCAAGGTGGAATCAGAGATCAGCAGCCAGTCGGGCACTATACCTTTTATGCCAAAAGATATAGAAGATTTCCGATTAATGTCGGGTTATGGGCACATACAGATATTCACATACAACGAACTTAGCACAGCCACTAAAGGATTTAGGCCAGACTTGGTCATTGGAGAAGGCGGGTTCGGGTTTGTGTATAAAGGAGTTATTGATGAATTGGTGCGGCCGGGTTTCCCCGAAACCCATGTCGCAGTAAAGGAATTGAACTGTGACAGTTTGCAAGGCGACAAAGAATGGTTGGTAAGTATTTGGTCTCTCTCTCTCTCTTCCTTTACTACTGGCTGGAGTCAGATCATCATACCTATCTTTTGTTTTATATTTTTTCACTAATTTTCAGACAGAGGTGAATTTTCTGGGGCAATTTAAGCATAAAAATTTGGTAAAACTGGTGGGATATTGCTGTGAGAATGAACACCGCCTTCTAGTCTATGAGTACATGGCCTCTGGAAGCCTTGATAAGCACCTTTTTTCAAGTATGCCTGACACATTTAGTTCTTTACTTATGTTAATTATTATTGTTAAGTCAGGTGTAAAGTTCCCTACAAAACAGTAGTATAGCTCAAGAATGTGCGAATTGGTCATTCTAGATCGATCAGATATGAGTATGTGAGCTCTTTTGCATGAATTGAATTAAGCCAATCAATTATTGTGTTTACTGAAACTGTGCTCTGCTCTTCTAACCATGCAAGTATGAATCTAACCAGAGCTAATCTGATTGGTGCAGCATCAAGCATATAAAAATACAATCCTTTTGTTTATATAATTATATATATGCCTTTCAAATTGAATCGGAAGCACCAGTTTAAACTGAGGAAATAAGAAACAATAAATGAGTGTTAGTCGTATTACCTTCTTAATTTGTTTTCAAAATTATTGTTCAAGCAACATTTTTAATGTTTGGATAGGAATGTATCCTGCTCCACAATGGTCAACTCGGATGAAAATAGCCTTAGATGCAGCAAGAGGAATTGCATTTCTCCATGCGGCGGAAAGACCCCTCATCTATCGTGATCTTAAAACCTCTAATATTTTGCTCGATGAGGTATATATATCCCCTTCCAAAAATAAAAAAACAAGAAAAAAAGAAAAATAAATTAAACTCACAACCACCATTTTCAAATTTCAATTCGTTCTGAAGCATCTAGCTATGAAGTACTCATATATTTGTGTTAATGTAGGAGTTCAATGCAAAGATATCAGACTTCGGGCTAGCAAAGGAGGGACCCACTGGAGAAAAATCACATGTTTCAACAAGAGTCATGGGAACATATGGATATGCTGCCCCTGAATATCTCAATGCTGGTACCTACTAATATTTTTAATTAATCAGGATAATTCATTCTAGCATAAATCCAGATTAATTAATTTGAGGGTACATCCCACCTTTTTCTTTCCAGGGCATTTATCTACAAGGAGTGATGTTTATGGTTTCGGTGTATTACTAATTGAGATTTTAATTGGAAGAAGAGCATTGGACAAGGCACGTCCAGAAAGGGAACAAAACCTGGTCGATTGGGGCCGCCCCCTCCTTATCCGTCCCTCCAGGCTTGTCAAAGTAATTGACCCCAGACTGGAGGCCCAATTCTCGACCACCTGTGCAGAAATGGTTGGTAAATTGACCTATGATTGTCTCAATCAGAATCCAAAAGCACGGCCCACCATGGCCCAAGTGGTTCAAACTCTACAGACCATTGTCAACTCTTGCAAAGATATTGAGATACTACGACTGGAGGCCTCCAATGCTGATGTCTCAATCTCAAGCAAGAGGTGACCAACGGCACAACTTAATTGGTAGTTTTAACACAATATATAGGAGGGGATGGATCCATGGTTTTACATAAAAGAGTTAAAATGACAAGCCATTTGACATATATGTACACTGCATCAAGTAAAACCATAATATCCTTATATTGTGACTGGGTCAGTTTGCTTGACGTGACATGACGTGCGATTTTAAATCAATGGAAAATACATCACGCGAATGGACACGATACACGAGTTACTTCACGTGACCGATACACGTGTCGTGACGTGCCATAACGAAACTGGTAACATGATCAGAGATGTCATATCAAATTATTGCCTCAATCATGGGTACTGAGTGTTTTTTATGAAATCATGAGCCTCATGCTGGGTAGTTGCATACTCTTCTAAAATTGGAATTTAGAAATGAGATTAATGTACCTCCTTTTTCTATCTTCCTTCACCTTGTCCCGATTAACCTTCTTTATCAAATTCAAAAGCACATTCTAAAGAATACATCATTTGACATTACCACTGAAAAATAATTGGGGTGAGACTATCGTATTTTGCATATAACAAATCGACTTGTGCTATTGAATCGATATCTCTATTTTTTTTTTAAATTCAAACATCCAATTTGTATCATTAACCATCTCCATATGAAAATGTACTTCGAGATCTAATTTTATATAATTTTCTTTTAAATAATTATCTTTTTAGACAGCTAGAAAATCATTTGATCTAAAATTTTTGAACTATTTGAAAATGATAATCTTATACTTATCTAAAAAATATTATTTTTTTTATCCACAACACGTTTTTATCCGTAATAAGCGTATTACCGTAGAGCCTCACTCAACATAATTTGCATAGTAAACAGCAAAATCACAGTAGCAACCTATGAAATGGACTTTGCTGCTTTTTTTAGAGAAAAGCAGGATTCTTCTATTCTGATCTCAACCATTCAAATTCGTTGAGATTTGTGCATGAAATTTTTTTTTATCGAGATACGTGAATAATTTTTTTTGAATGATTGAGATTGGAAAAGCAGAATCCTACTTTTTTTTACTCTGGATCCGTAACCTACGCCCTACGGACTTGTCTTTATAGAAAAAATAACTTAAAAACTCAACAAAAAAAAAAAATGTCCTTTTAAAAGATTGACTGCGTGGTTCTATTGAAGGAGAACGGAGTAGATCGGACTTACTTTTAGGTTCAACGAGCATGATGACCGTCCGATCTAATTTAAAATTTGTGCGCATGAAAATTGAAACAGACCAGCACGAAGTTTAAAACATTTCGCACGAATTTTAAAACAAATCAACAGTGATTAAACTCATCGAACAAAAACAGGTCCGATACCCATCGGACATATTCTCAAGTAGTATTGAAGTGTATCCCTGTCCATAACCATAACAAACAAAAAAGTGAAATGACAAAAAAAAAAAAAAAAAAACCAGTCGATAGTAGATAGTCGATAGTCGATAGTCGATACCCAAGAGGCAAGAAGTCAAAAGCAAACCAAAATCCAAATCCGACCCAACCTCCTCCCTCCCTCCCCTCTTTCTTCGCAACACTCAACCACGCAAATACCCAATTCGAATGGCAGCGTCAGAGTCAGACAAGAACCCCTCCTCGAGTGACCTGATAGAGCTCCTGGACCCCACATCGGCCGCTCCAATCGACATAGATCGACTAGTGAACCACGTGCGAGACCCAGCCGCAGGCGCCATCGCCACCTTTGAGGGGACCACGCGCGACACCTTCGATGGCCGCCGAGTCGTGGAACTGCGCTACGAGGCATACGAACCTATGGCAATCAAGCGGCTGGCCGCCACATGTGCTGCTGCACGGGAGAAGTGGCAACTGATCCGGTTAGCTGTGTCACACCGACTGGGAGTCGTGCCAGTCGGTGAGGCTAGTGTTTTTGTGGCAGCATCGGCTGTGCATCGGGCCGATGCCATGGAGGCATGTAGGTACGCGAGTACAAATTACAAAGCATAACTTGTTAATTTCAGTAATTCAAAGAGGCCTTTATTTATTATTACTTAATTGAAAATGTTTTGTAATTGATACTCATCGTATCATGCCTGATGTATAAATTGGAATTCATTTACTTACTTTAGCATCTCAATCAATTTCACAGGTTTGTGATTGATGAGATAAAGGCAGGGGTGCCGATATGGAAGAAGGAGGTGTATGAAGATGGGGAGGTTTGGAAGGAGAACAAAGAATTCTTTGCCACAGTAGGAGCAGCAAATGACAGTAATAGAAAGAATCGTTGTTGTTGCAGCAGCAAGGTACGGGTAGTGGCTGAGGAAGAGAAGGCACCGCATGCGCATCATATCAATGGAGCTTGAGGGATGTTTCCACATTCCAATTTTCGGTTCAAAATTAACGTCTGCGATTCTTGTTTCATTATTAGTCTGTGTTAAAGGTGTTTATTTATTTGTTAAAGGATTTGCTCTACAAATGCATCACAGCGTAAAGGGAGGAAGGTGATTGTAAAAGAAGAAGAAAAAGAAAGAAATAGCCGTTCAATTTTAGTTCTCCTTTCTGATAGTTGTTTTGTTTACTGATTAATCTTTTCTTAATGGCAGTTGATCAATTTTCATTTTCCTTGTATGAGGTTGGTTCAGACTAATTCGTGCAAACATTACTCCAAGATCATGTATTTAATTTAGGTAATGTGTTTACTTGCTAAATTGTGTGCTTTTAATTAATATATGGGATTTAAGTTCAATTGATATTTGCATCTGAGCTGAGCTTGTTCTCGGTTGATATCAGTCAAACAGACGTGTGACAAGTGATTTGATATTTACTTTATTCATATTAAGTTTCATTTTTAATCTTATTATTTCACAAAACATGTCTTTCTTAATAAAATTTTAAATATTCATCCCCCGAACAAGCCCAAATCTAACCTTAATTTTGCAAGGCCATGCTTTGGGAACAAAATAAGCCCAATTATTCCATCTTCTAATAATTGGGCCGTTGGCCCAAAATCCTCATCTTTGCCGTTGATCTAATCTATTTATCAGAGAATGCTTCATAATCGTCCCGTGAAATGATGAATTCGGCTTCCGGAACGCTTCTCCGCTCGCGGTTTTGACTCGGTTCGTCTCCGATCTTTACTTTTCGCGAGTTGTACATCTACTTTTATTATTTTCACCCTTGAAAGCGCGAAGAGCAGTAGAAAGAGGAAGAGGGAGCGATGACTATCGTGTCGGAATCCCAAGTATGGAATCAAATTGACGAGGCAGAACGGTACTTTCTTTCTTTGCTATCCCTTTTCTCATATTTGTAGGTTTTATGCGAGCAATTCTTTCTTATAGCCACTGAATATGATGTTCCTACGAGCTTCTCAATATTGTTTTCCCGAAATTGTTGTTTTAGTTGTTGTATGAATACCGAACTAAGTAATAAGCTTTTAGTAATGTAGAAAATTAATTGAAATATTGGGATAATTTGCAATTTTTGTAATTTATTAAATTGATTGAAATCTGAGGCCATTAGTGATTGTATAGGTATTTGGTGCGTGGTGTGTTTGAGGAGGCTGCATCCTTGGCATCATCTACCATTCACACGATTCGAAATTCCGAATTTGAAAGGCCCATAGGTGATACTGAGCTTGCTGATATGATGAATTCAGCTGGTATGGTCATTGTTCAGTCTTACAAAGAACTTGGGAGGTAAGCTGTTTACTTGTTTTGTATTAATTTTTATGTTTTCTTCGATCATGTTTTACTATGTCAAATTTCTAATTTAATTGGATTTTTCTTGAATTTATGACAGGACAAAGCAAGTATTTGTCAAGCTGAACGAGATATATGGCTCAATCTGGGCTATCCCAGTTCAAGTTTTCCTGACTGGGTACTGCTAAACAACATTTTTTTTCTCGGCTGAGTCATTAATCTGCAATTGGAGCAATTTAGTGTGTATTTGTAAAATCTCTATGCATAATTATCATGTCAAATGAGAAATTCCCAGGCAAAGGACCCTGGGAAATATTCACTACTTTTGAAGGGTATGTGAGAGTACTTGAGGTTTTTTGCAGGGCTAGCTTATAAGGAAACTGGCCCCTTTGGAAGCACTTCCCTAACTTCCCTTATTTACATGATTTTTTTTTTTACCTTACAGGGCTAGCTTACAAGTGGCAGAAGGGTTTGGATTCGAGCTGAAAGAAAAAATGGAGGAGTACCTATCAAAGTGGGAATACATGATTGATGCAGGGGTTTATGTTTTACGAGAAGACGAAACTGAGAAATCGTCAGGCAACCCGTTAGAAAATGACCACATAAGACGGTACTTTCTAGCATGTACATTTTACTTGGAGGTGGCAGAGCTTTATACAGTTAAGCTGCTCGGCATGTTTTTGCACAGAACTGACCTTGCCATATCTTGGGTTGAAGCTGCTAACTTGCCTCAAGACGGCCGTCAGGTTTTTACCTATCCTTGTATTTTTCTCATTTTGGAATAATTATTAGACTTTTTGCATGGTGTGCATCTAATTGAATTCACTTTGGTGCTTGATTGCAGATTATCTCTCAAGTAGAAACTTATTTAAGGATATTTTCATATTGTGCGTATATAATCCAGAATTAGGTATTGCCTATACATCTTAAAGAGTCAGGATCCTTTAACAACAAAATAACTTGACAAATCTCTACAACATTTTTTCTAATTAATCCATCAAGTTCATAAATCAAAATTAAGTTATAGGCTTATTCGTAGAGATGTAGATAGCCTATCTAGGAAATTTAGGCAATCTGTTATTTCATGATGAACCAAATGTCCTTCAATTAAAATCGATGAAATGAGATAGTTTGATGACTGGTAAAGTATACTCCAAATCTTATCATTTCTTATATGCACAATTTAACTATCAGATAATTCCACAATATTGGATTTCAAATATTGTTTATGATGTATCAATCTGTACATTGTCAATGAACCACAATACCATATTAAATGTGCTGCATTGAATATCCTTAATCTGGGTTTGAATTATGTTTTGGGTGTATGTATATTCGAAACACAAAAAGTAGAAAACTGAAAAACAAGAGAGCCCTGGAAAGCTTGAAACAGACTAATTCAGTATGCTTTATACTACATTGGGTAGCAGATCCGATCTGACTGATAAGGTTCTTATCCAATTTGACTGAACTGTTGTTGTTTAAAGGCGTTGTTGAGAAGACTACACTCTTTACAAGCTATGCAAAAGCAGCAAGTGGCACAGAGGGCAGCACCAGGGCCCACCTTGCCATCATCAAATGATGATTCACACGAAACAGGGAAAGAGCAGTCTGTGGCATCAAAAGGGGACAAAGAAAGGCAAGACTTCTCCCTGAAGCTCATCCAACAATCAATCCAACGTGGCAGTGACCGTCTCAACCCCTTCTGTTGGTGGTTTCGATCAATGAAAATAAAGATTGGAAGACTACAATTCGTCATCCCAAGTGGAAAGCTGATGCTTTTCTTCTCCTTGTTGTTTTGGATGTCCTTCCTTCTTCATAAGAGAGGTGGTGTTTTCAAGAGGTTCGTACCTTTTTATTTTTAATTTCTTACATTTTTGCTACTGGTACATGGTTCTGGTGGTCGGGTTGTCTAAGAGAGCATATATTCAAGAATTAGAAATTACTAATATAATCAAATACATATTTTCAGTCTAGCAACAAAGCAGATGAACTCTTTAAAGCAAGCGGTATTTGATGCACTGAAGCTGGCCTTCTCTGTGCAAATGAATCCGTTAGCTTCTGTACAACTTCCCTGAGCTTGATTGGGCTTTTTATCTTTTGTCATCAATAAAGCTCACAGACGTTTCTGATAGTTAAAATTTTTGGGTTGGAATCATGTATTCTAGTCTGGATTTGACAACAGTAAGGTGCTAATTTACTTGCTTCATTTGTGAATACAGTGTACTTTAGATGGGTGAAATATCTACTGGACAAAGTGTAATGATTGAAGTTCTGCTGTGCAGATGATTTTTTTTTTCAGTTTGGAAGTGTATTAGTTGCTCTTTTTTGTTTTTTTGTTTTTTTTTTAAAAGCTTCGTAAACTACACTTATATTTCAATGTTCAAGTCGAAACTCGAAAGGAACCGAGGAAAAATAAAATCGGTAAATCGGGTATTCTTGTCTAAAGTTTAAAATTAGATAGTTATCCATCAACTAGTATTGTAGCTCTGCGTTATAACAGGAACACATTATAAGAGAACAAAAAATTTATATAAAATGACATATTTTTATTAAAAAAATTTAGACTAAATAACAAATAATATTTCTTAAATGACATATTAAATAACATCTACATATAAATAACATTTCCTAAATGACATATTAAATGATATATATATGTTTATTTTTATTTTTTTAACATATTTTCATAAAAAAATCTCATACAAAATGAGATATTAAATTACAAATAACAATATTTATATAATATAAAAAAATAGAAAGTAATGAAGACATGACCAATCAATTATCAATTAATTTAAAAGTTTTTTAAATGATATTTAAAAAATAAAAAGAAACTAGGACTAATCAGAAAAATAATACAATTTGCATGTGGCGAATACATGTCTAAATAAATTTGGACTTCTACATATAAGAAAACATAAAAAAGATGCATAGAATCAAATAAATGCATATTATTTGATTGAAGGGTTGATATTCAATCATTATTTTAGATATGTCAGGTTTTTCATAAACTAATTTAAATTGAAATAACTATAGTTAATTTTTAAGTTATATAAATATACAAAAAGGAAATTTGTCCTTGTAAAAGAGGTGTCTTTTCCTCTATAGGGCCTATATTCATGACATTAGCGTTCACCTCCCCCAAGTCCTTCCGTATTACATTGATTCATTGATTGAAGATAGTAACACAAAATAACATTTTTTAGATATTCTTTATTGCACACTACTCGGTTATCTCGTTGCCAATCAACTAATTAACTCTCGAGTTGTTAAATGATCAGAATTTGAGAATTGTTAAATGATTATAAGCCATCTGTAAATAATAGGCGTAGCTAATAAAGTTGCATATTCAAGATAAACAAAAAGGAAACTAATTGGAGGACAATGGTCTTTACATGGTTTCTTTGCATTGCTTGGTAAAAATTCAAAATTGTAATGGGGGTTAAATACTAAATTTATGGACTATACATAAGATTTAAAGCAATGTCTGACGAACACAAGTAATAAATATCAATTTTTTGTTTAGATGGAAAAATATGGAATATCTTGATGAGTATTTTTCCCTTAATTTTATTAATAAAAAAAATTCTAAGTGGGCCGAATTAAACTATTGATATTTATTCGGGCCGGGCTGACCCGAACAGGAACCTTTTATATATATTTTTAAACTAATGGTGCTTCTAGAGTCTGAGCTTAGGACACGTATGCACTCGAGAGATATCATGCACAGTGCCACGTCAAGACCTAGTTACAAAAATTAACATGTATAAAATATTAAAATATATAGTCACCTTCTCCCTTGCTCAAAACAAAGGAAACGAGAACAAAGGTTTATTCGAAACAGCGAATCCAAATGGGAGGAGGTGAGGAGGTAAAGACCAGACCCGAACCAAAGGTCGAAATCCAGGTAACGTTACGTTGAATCACCGATTCATGCTTGTTGCACATTTGTATTTAATTAGCGCAAAGTAAAAATTCGTTAGTTAAACGTTGTAATGTGGATTCATAGGAGAAGGGAGAAATATTTTTCTTCTATAGGCCGAAGGTAAACAAGGAGGAAGCTCATGGCGCAGATGATGTGCAACGCATGTACATAGTTATGCGCACTGATTCTCAAAAGGAAGAAAAACAATTGTCTGATTCTCCAAAGGAAGGGGAAAAGGCTTCTCAGAAGGACGGAGATGAGAAAATCGGTGCCACAAGCGGCGCTCGTGAAGGCGGCCGCGGTGAGGAGGTAATATATATCACTAATAGCAGAAATCTATTGTTACTTCAGATAATTTTAGGAGAAATTTGGAATACGGTAGGCAAGGAATCTCTCATTTACAAACTGTGCAAGTCTGAGTACAAATTATCTTGCCAGAGATTGCAAAATTGATCCCATTTGGATAGATTTCAGCTGTTCATAATATGTCAATATGCATCTGTAGATGCATTGTAATTTTCTTTGTTGTGTTCAAATGGTTGAAGGAAGTGAACATTAAAGAGCAACCATTACTTCGTCTGGCAATAATGGGTAAGAAGAGCTTGCCTGATCCAAGCAAGAGAGGTCGTCCCTTCTGGGGTCATATCGACCTTGTCACCACCAAACCTGACGATATCAAAGCTGCTTTGAAAGGAGGTACAAGATGTATTAATTATTAATTTATGTCAAAATTAATTGAGCCACAAAAAATGTGGAATGGTTCTTCAATTTATTTTACTTGCTCCTTTTTAAAATACTATGCCAAAGATTTAAAATTATGTATTTCCTTTTGACAGAGGAGTATGACACCGCAACACGTGGCCACCGCCACACTCAAGAGGCAAGAGCACTAGCAGAAGGTGTCTACAGGATCCTACGCCACCAGTCTGGCAAACAGAACCACACACACCTCATCTACAAGCTGGAGTTCCCAGTACTAGATGCAGCCGGCGTCAGTGGGCCCCAGGAGTCGCCCCTTGAAGCACTAAACATAGACCGTGAGGCCTCCTTCCTTATCCAAATAAAAAACCCTGAGCAGCCTAGTGGGTCCCAGTTCAGGGGCCTACCAGAGAAGCGCAAGGCAGCTTTTCCGGCAAGCCTGCAAGGTCAGTTTGGTCAGAAGAAGTACTCTCCAGCCGATCCGCCAGACTTTCTGAATTATGAGGGTTGTGAGTTCTTACTGATCTCTGCTTCTGACGACATAGAGGAGGAACTAGGGTTGGAGTTGAAGACCGAGTGCGATGATGAGAAGTGCTCATCAGATTTACTTCAGATGTTTGGTGATGCTGTCTCTACTAAGCCACTGCTCAGTGGCACTTGGGAATAGATGTTATTGTATAACAGTTAGGTTTTGCTTCCTTCCGTGTAGTTATCAGGTGTAGTTACGGTGTGTTATTGTATACCTGTTAGGTTTTGCTTCCTTTCGTGTAGTTATCAGGTGTAGTTGTGGGGTTCTAATGGTTAAGGGCAACATTTTGGGGGCTATTAGGGCAAATTTTGGAACCATGTATATGTATGTGTATGTGAATGCAAGCCATGCCTAGCCTAGCCGTGCTCGTGTAAAAACTAGTATCTTTATGTTATCCTTGGTTCTAACTGCCTGGAGTGGGTCCGAGTTTGTGGAGTACTCCAAGTTACAGGACTGGCCTAACTGAGAATGTAAATTGTCAAATACTGTTGTGGTTATGCCGTTTGTCAAAACTGGGTGTAGAATATCTGGTATATCCTAGGTTCATTGCCAACCCTTTCTAGGATAACTGAGGTTGAAACCATAACCAAATTTTAACTACAAAGAGGAACAAAGAAATAAGATTTACATGCTACGATCGATATAATTATGGTTATGGTTATTGATACGAACTCTAAAGAGCAGTATTATTACTGAATTGCAGAAATAAACAAGTCATTATGGTTATGGTTATTGATACGAACTCTAAAGAGCAGTATTATTACTGAATTGCAGAAATAAACAAGTCGAGAGTCATCCCTCTCATTTATCCGGGGGATATATTCATGTTTGATTTTTTTCCAAAGCATGGTGGTTTTGACTTTTCACAATATGAATTGTAATTGTCATTTTGTATTTACAAGTTTAGGGAACATGAATTGCAATTGCCATCATGTATTTACAACAAATTTAGGGAAGCAAATCACATATCTGACGAGGGATCTTCTTTGTAGAAAGATTCATATGTTTCCACTCGGGTCTTAGTGGAGTCGGCTTCCCCCAGTATCTCCTTAAAATCCTTTGTCATCTCCAAAAAGCCTGTCATGTGCAATTTCTTCCATTCCTACAAATTTCATCAGAGTTAATCTATTACAACAAGGATTAAATGGGAAACGCATTTTGCTGTTCATGCCTAACAAAATACTGTGATATACGATCAATTTCCGATCCAATCAAAAAGGTAATGAGGGAATTGATGCAATCAAAAGGTAATATGATAGCTTGTGCAGTTCGAGTGGATTGACAAATAGGGTTGTATGTTGTTTGTCAAAATGCATTTGCATGGAAGTAATATTTTTACCTCGAAATCCCACTCGCCATATAAGTCAGGGTCGTCTTTGTCACTCCATACATATGTCTCGGCAAGCATTTTTTCGGACGTGTCCTGCATTGTTAGCATAGTTAATATTATATTTTTGTTCTTCACATTTAGGGGATAATCTAGTTTCTTAAATTGTGCTTAAGAATTAATAGATTTCATGTAAGTTGTTACTGTGATGAAATCAGACTTACAAGCAAAGATATCTCAACTGATCTCCTGACATACTCCACATCTTCAAAATTATCTAGTATAACTAATTCCTCATCAGTTATCCCCATAATTACCTAAACACAACAATGTAAGAAATGTCATATTATAGATTACTGAGGATAGATAGATTGACTAGGCCAATACTTTCTCAGATAAAGGAAGGTGGATTATCTCGCGTTATTTTGCCAAATTGGTTGGATCCTTACGAAGTTGTAGCAGTTTGGTTTCACACAGGCATACTGGTCGATACTAAAACCAGCATCACTTTTGACAATAGTTGACTAGTGAAGTGAATATAAAGTTTGAGGTTGGTGCAAAGTCCAGTATCCATAGGAGATGGAGATGGGCTTTGACCTTCATCTCGTGTTAAAAAACAAATGTCTCAGCTTAATTGTCAGTAAAAAAGACTTCAATACAGCCTCCAATCCAGCTAATGTGAACTTCATTTGTTCATACAGGAAACATAGCAATTAGCAAACTATTCTCGACTTTTATAGGAAGGAAACAAACCTTTCCAGAAACAGCCTTATTTTCTACAGGTAAAATTGCCGGGTAAACACGTCCCTTTATGCTAAATCTGTGGCTGCACGCCATTAAAACATGTGTCAATTGAGTTGTAAGTGGATAAACAAGAAGCATGCACGATTATGTAAAGAACTGATAGAGGCAGCGCACTAGTTGGGAAGGAGAGCGGGTGAGGAAGGGGGAACGCGCGTGAGAAGCACGTGCACTACCTCGTCCGCCATCAGGCTTCCGTATACAAACACGCTGTGCGGGCCGATCGCCGACGAAATCGCCCCAGCCATGCCCGACCTCTCTCTCTCCGAAACTTGGCAGTGGCTGCCGAGGATCTCCTCTCTCTAACCCTTGACTCCCTCTTTCTGTGTCTCACCAGGAGGCTTTTCAAGGAACAAAGTCAACAAACGATGTCTCTCTCTCTTTTGTGCCCACCTTTTATTTTTTTTTTATTTTTTTTTTGGAATTTTCAGCCTTTGTTTCTCTGATTATTTTGAAAGAGGAGGGTTCAAATGTATCGTGATTTTGTACTTTAATATGTTCTATATTTTTTATCTCTGTTTTCAAAGTACGAATAGTCGATCCGAACCTCTCAACATGATCTTCATAATAAAATATTCTTGGAGACTAAATTTTATATTTTTTAGAATTTTGTTACTATTTTTTTAACATGGGTACAATATCACTTTTTCGGATGGTCTAGATTCTCCTTAAAACAGTGATTTTGTACCTATTTAAAAAAATAACAAAAAATTCTAAAAAATATAAAATTTGGTCTCCAAGCATATTTTATTATGAAAATCATGTTGAGCGGTTTGAATCGACTGTTCGGACTTTGAAAACAGAGATAAAGAATATGAAGCATATTGGAGCACAAAATTATGATGCATTTGAACCCTCTTCATTTTGAAAATATATCTCATGTTCAGTTAGCTCCAAAATTATGATGCATTTGAACCCTCTTCATTTTGAAAATATATCTCATGTTCAGTTAAAAAAATATGTGTTACTCAACTCAATTAAAGTAGAACCAGAGTCCTCTTATAAAAATATATCATAATTACTTCAAATAACGAAAAATTAATTTAGTTTACAAGTGAGATGTTTGCATATCAAATTTATAAATTTTCAATTTAATGTATTATTTAAGTAAAGTGCTAAAAACTAATTTATAAATTAATTTTAAAGCGTTTTTTCATTATGTTATATCTCTTGACTTTGACTTTGTACTAAATAAATTTGATAATATATATAAATTTGATATGTAAATGCAATATCCATAAAATAGATCGGTTTTAACGGTTTGAATTTGTCATTTAAAATATACTCAATATATTTTAAAGTTAATTTCACCGAAAAATTAAAAAAACACTCTAGTTATACTCCATGTAAATTTGTTTTGCAAAGGGGAGTCATTTGGTCGTCTATCACACCGTGCGGTGAACTTTCTCATGCTGAGTATGACAAATGTATTCGAAATTTGTATATATTTATAATTAAATTTAGAGGAGAGTTCAAATACCTTATACATTTCACATCTCATTGTGCCTCATAATTTATTTTAATTTTCAAAGTTCAAACGACCGATCTGAACCGTTCAATATGATATTCATATTAAAATGTCTCTGGAGATCAAAATTTACATTTTTTTTAAACTGTTTTTACTATTTATTTAGATAGATACATAATCGTTATTTTTGAATGGTCTAGTAACAGTAATTTTGTAACTAACTAAAAAGATAGTAAAAAACTTTCAAAAAATAATATATTTGGTCTCCATGCACATTTTAATATGATATCATGCCGAAATTTTTATTTATACCATAAACAAAAAAAATAAAGCATAAAACCATGATTTCTGGGGAATTCGAAAACCACCCCGGCCACCAAAAGCCTGTGCGGCTCCAAAGACTAGGGGTCGCCCAATGCCTCTGCGGCCCCAGTCTAAGGGCCGCCCAATGCCCCTGCAGCCCCAGTCTGTGTGTCATCTCTGAGGCACCCACCCTGACAATTTTGTAAGTCACTGCTACCACATCCAGACACTTATCAGCAAATGGAGGAGTGAATGGCATGTGTATGACAATCAGTCGGAATGGCCTGAACACGAGGGTCCTGTCCTTGTTCCAAAAACAAAAAATGTTACATTGGGTAGAAGACCACACAACAGGATTCCGCAATTGATGGATGTACTAAATAAGAGGAGAAGAGGACACCAAGCCGGCCGAGATACACATGAAAGACATAACAGAGCTGCTCAAGATGCACAAGGTAGTTAATTTATTTTATTATTCAATTTCAACTTTCAAAAAATCATTGAAACAATTAGATTTAAGAGTCGCCATTTGTTTGTAAATTTGCAGGTTGAAAGGCAATCAATGAATTGGATGTTTATCTAGGAGTTAAATTTATATTTTTATTGTATTGTATGTTTTAATTGTATTGGTAAGAACATTATTTATTTTAGGTTTATTAGACGTATTTTTATTGTACTCGTGAGAACATATGCATTATATTGTTCTATTTATGGTTTTTATATTTATTTTTAGATTATTATGGCTTCATTATATTTATGTCTTCTGTAACATATTTTACTGAAAAATAAACAAATAAATAAATATTAATTTAAATTTTTATCTAAATACAACAAAACCAACAAAAAAAATCAAAACTATAAAAGTTTATCAATTTGTTTATTCAAAAAAAAAAAGGGCCGCAGGGACATATGGCGGCCCTCAGTCTTTGGGGACGCTATACCATTGTGCGGCCTGAGAAAATGTAGAATTTCCTCAAATTTGTGATATTTTGGTTTTTTTTTTTATGGTATAAATAAAAATTTCGGGATATCATGTTGATTGCTTTTCTAGTAAAGCAGAACCTTCCAAGGTAAATGGGTATTTTGGAGGGTTTTTGTTTGGTTTGGCCCGAAATGCTTTGAAATTTCCAGTAATCATTTGAGGTGGTCATGAACTGCTGCAGTAGACATCCTACTAGCGCTAAAATAAAAGGTTTTCTGGTACCAGTCTGACCTACTATACATTCTTCTCTCTTGCTTATAAATTCTAAACTCCGTTCCGGTTCACGAGGAACCCTCGTCTTCGGTTCATCAAGGATCCCTTAAGTGCATGAATCGGCAAAATGAGGTAGCAAAGTCAAATGCAGAGTTGGAACAATAATAAGAAAGAATAACACGTTACGAGCCATACCGTTACTAATATGATACAGATACTTGATGGTTAATTCTGACTTTATGACAAGATGGTATTTACGAAAATTTTACAATGATGGTTCTAACTTTATCATGGTTGCTGCTCGGATCTTTGTCTCAGTCATGCTCCTCCAATGCGTTCCATGAGAACCTAGCTTTGTCCTTGCTAAATAATTATCTATGTGCCTCAGCAAGCAGCTTTTCTGATCCGTCCTACACAGAGGCAGAGCCAGACTTTCAGACTATGGAGGTCAAGCATATAAAATTTTCCTACTACGAATGGAGATCAATTGCATACTATCCATAATATTTTACTTTAAACTATATTAAAATAAGATATAAATAAAAAAAAATTCAAAATAAAATTGACCCCATTCATTGAGTATAGATTCGCCCCTGATCCTACACAACCAATTTTGTACCAATTCATATTCCTTTGATTTTATTTATTGCACTTCAAATTTACAAGTCTAAATGTTGAAAACTGATTTTTCAAAGGGTGCTTTAAATCAAGTCATTGTCACAACCAAGTTGTAATTATATTGGGGACATGGCTAGCGTGCTACGCGTAGCATAGAGCACTCCGTGCTACGGCTCACTTTTTGAGTTTTCAAAATTCTAACGGTCGATCCGAACCATTCAACATGATCTCCATATTAATATGTACTTGCAAACCAAATTTTACATTTTTTAGAATTTTTTTACTATTTATTAAGCCACTTTGAAAAAACACTAATTTGTACACAACAGTAAAATCTGCTGGACCATTGGATCAGCGATTTTCAAAGTGGCTTAATAAATAGTAAAAAAATTCTAAAAAATGTAAAATTTGGTTTACAAGTACATATTAATATGGAGATCATGTTGAACGGTTCGGATCGACCGTTAGGATTTTGAAAACTCAAAAAATAAGCCGTAGCACGGAGAGGCTCTATGCTACGCGTAGCATATTAGCCAAATCCCTATATTGGAAATAAGAGACTCACAAGCAAAGATATCTCAACTGATTTCCTGATATACTTCTTATCTTCAAATTTATCTAGCATTTCTAACTCAGCATCAGTCAATCCCTTAAGTACCTAAATGCATCAGTAAAGAGAAAATCAAATTTTACAAATTTTAGAGTATAAAGAACAAAATGGAAGAATGGATTAAATTACCTAAAAATCACTTGATCAAATGGCATAAGGCTTACATTAAAATCTTAATTTACCAATTGCACGAAAGAGCAAACTATTAAGGAGTTGACGGAAATAGCAGTACAAGTTGGGAAGGGGTGAGGAAAGGGGGACGCGTTGTTGGATTATAATCAAACGGTTGAGCATATATGTAATATAATTATGAATTGTATATTGTCATGTATGATTGTTCTAATTAAGTGATATAATATGAAATTAAGGTATTTGACAATCTATGTATTCAATAGGATGTGGACGTGTGGTCCATAAATGTGTAGAACAATTTGAGCAAAGATCAAATCATTGATAGACTGATTCTGAGATTTGTAAGTAAGAAGAACTGTTGTCTGGAGAGTTGTGCGGGCCGCACAAAATATCTCGATTAAGTTGACTGATAACCAGAGAGTTTTGCGGCCACACGGATTTTGTGCGGACCGCACAAAACACTGTTAAATCAGGAAAGTCGGTTATTCAGAGAAAAGGCGGTTCTATAGACACGTCTGGACGTTTGTGCGGCCGCACGCGCAGTGCCAGATGTGTTACCCTATATAAGGATGGGTCCCCAAGGCACAAGAGACAACACACAACTCAGTTTTCTGAACAGCAGTTATTTTAGACAAAATATGAGTGTCTTCTTTTTTCTTTCACCATCAAAGACTTAAGAGGAGAAATCCATTAGAAAAACTTGAAAGAAATTTCTCAAAGGCATGTCTTGTTGTCTTGGAAGACTTAATCCACGACCATACGACGTAAAGGCGAGAAGAGGGTTTTTTGCCATTGAAGACTTGTCTCGTGTACACAGAGACGGTTTTTCGCAATTGAGGATTCCATGACCAACGTTATGGAATCAGGTATTGTATTCCACACTTATGATTTATGTTTTGAATCTCTTTGGCATAAGACGGTCCTTAGGTTAAGATGAGAATTGTTTCTCCTTCTCCGGAGTGTAAATGTTTGACTCCTAAATGAGATGTAATTATTTAATTTCTAAATAAGACGTAATTGTTTAGTCTTTATGATTTCCCAACACGCGTGTGAGAAGCACGTGCACCACCTAGTCCGCCATCAGGCTTCCGTATACAAATATCTTTCATTGATGCCTCTTGCCGGTTGCCACATAATGGGCTTTCTCGGAAGGGTCTTTCAGCTATACACTTGAGCCTCCTCGTCCCCAAACGCTCCAAACTTTTACATGCATAGATTATTTATCATTTAAGGTCCTTTAAAGCGCAAACCCAATCCTACTTGCGCTATTATTTATCATTTTAGTACCTAGTGCAAATTTTACAAGAACTTTAATCCGAGACTGCGTAAAGCAAAACTTCATATATTCATGCTAATTTCAGAAGTTTTTTTAAGAAGTCATCTCGGCCTCATCAAGAACAATTAATAATCAGAGACAATACAAGGCAATAACAAATCCATGCAAAAGCAAAACCCTCCCCGAGGTCAATCTTTGGTTCTGGAGCCTGGAGGCACATTCTTCTTCGTGGAAACATGTAAATTTGTACATTCCGATCATTCAAACTGAACAAGCAAGCGTGGATCGGTGGATGTATATAAAAACTTGCTGATTCTTACTCTTGAATCATCACCGTAGGTTTAAAGCAACATGAATTAATACAGGACTACATCCGTGCTTCATCTAACCTCTGCCATCAATGACAAGGTTTCCCTAGAAATAAGCTAGCAAACTACCAATATAAACACCACAACTCAATCTATCAGCATCACTTTTTACCCCCCTAGCTACTACCTAACTCACTATGAATCATGTCATTGTGTCATTGTCATTCTTTCTATAAGACCTCAAACAGAATTCACAAGTTATCCATTCTTACTACCTAATTTGGCAAGGCAAAATAAGTAGCAAAGGATCCTTTCTATAAATATCATCTCAAGGTCAATCGAAATGGTCATAGGTAATAGGAGAAGGATTGCCAGAGTTCGGATCACACCGACCGGTGCGCCACATATTGCCACCATCAGAGCTACTGCAAGCTTGATTATTGGCAACAGCATTATTGTTGTTGTTGTTGTTATTGTTGTTGCCACTACCAACAAGATCCCCATCAAGGCTCATTTGCTGTACCTCTTGTGGGGAGAGTATCCTTATGCACCTCACACAGTTCACAAACTCCCTGTTTATCATTTTGAAACAACCATTGTTATATACAAAAACAAACAAGAAAGAAGGAAAGATGGGCATCAGGCATAAAAATGGTCGAAGAAAAGAAAAGGAAACATACTCCCAGGGGTCGTCGCCAACAAGAAGGATGTCATCTTCATGATCCTTGTAAACAAGCTTCCAACCGATTCTACCACGGTCTTCCAACTGACCTTCTATGCTAAACATTCGCGCTAGATCATGCTTTAAATCTTCATACCCTGAGTAGCGTGCCATGTCTATCGACCTCCCAACAGCACCTCTTTTGTACACCTATTGTATGTGTCATGAAAATAACATTGACGTCCAATCAATTGCATTTTCCTTCATTTTTTCTTTTGATATTTAAAAAGTAGAGTAGTAAGTTGTGAAGTACAAACCTTGGTGTAAGTCCGCATGCGCTGTAGGGGAGCTGCCTGGGGCGGCCACGAGTTCCTATTCAAGAAAGTGTTTTCATTGATTGTAGAATCAATGGAGTTGAACCCCATGTCAGAAACACCAAATGACTGAGAAACCATTGAAGAAGATATCTCTTGTTGAGCTTCTTTTGATCCCCTGTACTCATTCACAACATTGTCCGACAAATTACGATTATGCCCACCATCGAGGCTGGTATTATTCACCAACAAAGCATCAGTTGTGCCAATAGGCAAGCTTCCCAATGTCCCATTCTCACCGTTTAATCCAAACATAGAATTGCTGAGAGGGGTCAAATCTTTGAACACATTCAGAGGAGAAACAGGTTGAAAACTGTTACTCAAAAGCCCATCAGCCGGGGAGAGAGATACTGATGTAGCTGAAGAACTTGTATCCAAACAATCCAACTGCCCCACATTGTTATTCATGAAATTTTGTCCACCACCAACTAATCCCTGATTTTGCGACTTTGAAATCGGCATACATTGTTTAATATTATGGTTTGGCTTTTGTTCGACTACTTCGATGGGGTTGGGACACAAATTTGTGAGTCCAGCCAGCTGAGGTTGTTTTTCTGGGTTTGTATTAGTGGCATGTTGGGCCCTGGTAAATCCGGATTGGGGTAAAATATTGCTGTTATGAGTGGAATTAGGAGAATTTGAGCTAGAAGGGATGTCATCAGTAACAACTGACTGTGGAGCCTGAGCCAGAGTGACACTTGTTGTGATAACATTGGACTGTGAAGCAGAGGGGAGAGCAGCTGTTGTTATAGCATTCTTATGTGGCTGTTGCGACGGCATCATCATCTGAGGTTGGAGAAGCTGCTGTTGCATTTCCATAAGCACCTTTTGCTGATCCTGGAGATTAATGGGCAATTGTGAAACAGGCAACATAGACTGTTGTAACAAAGTTTGCTGGTTTTGTTGCTGTTGTAACAAAGTTTGCTGGTTTTGTTGCTGTTGCAACAAAGTTTGCTGGTTTTGTTGCTGTTGCAACAAAGTT
Source organism: Carex littledalei (assembly GCA_011114355.1). Taxonomy (NCBI): domain Eukaryota; kingdom Viridiplantae; phylum Streptophyta; class Magnoliopsida; order Poales; family Cyperaceae; genus Carex; species Carex littledalei. The sequence goes on along the minus strand of CM022097.1, from coordinate 925,564 downwards.
TGCTGATTTTGTTGTTGCTGCTGGTGCTGCTGCTGGTGCTGCTGCTGGTGCTGTTGCTGGTGCTGCTGCTGTAGCCTTTGCAACAGTTCTAACTTGAGTTGATTGTCAGAGAGTCTCATCGACTGATTCGATTGGCCAGGCATGATCTGTTGTGTTTGCATTTGTGGAACTTGCTGTGTTGTGGCTCCCTGAAGCTTCTGCTGAGACAAACCTTGCTGGTTGTGAATTAGAGGTGGTTGTAATTGTTGTTGCGGCAGCTGAGGTTGCTGCAGCTGACTCTGAAGAAGAACTTGTGCTTGTACCGGGTTTGCTTGAGTTTGGTTCAATGGTAGCAGTGTCGAGTTCATCTGTGGCTGGGGCATCTGTTGTTGCAGTTGGGGTCTACAAAGAGCCCCAAATTGGTTTAGTGAACTAGACACCTTGGTGGGATCATCAACAACAGGTTGGGTTTGTTGTGGTAACCTCGAGGCAGCAGCACCAAACTGTATGTTGGTCATACCGGTATTACCCCCGTTCTGTTGTATGAACTGGTTTTGCAACGCGAGCTGCCTAGATATGTCTGTCACTCCAAGATTGTTTGCCATGGCAGATCCAGCTAGGGAACGCATGTAGTCGGGTTGCATTGTGGCTTGGTTGCTGAAAGAGTTTTGTTGCATATTCATCCATTGGACAAGGCTTAAACCTGGCATGATTGTGCTCTGGCTTTGTGGGTCCTTAATGCAAATTTCCTCACCTAGCCAAGGCATAGCTCTTTTCAACAGATTTTCCATCTCCAATGACTCTTCGTCTGTATAACAGTTTTTTATTCCAAATCAGTTCATCATAACTAGAGCTGACATCATAGAGATCAACCAATAAGAAAATGAAAATAAGAGGTATTTCATTTTTCAAACATATTACCTGGTCGGGAACGCTTACTGCCAAAGAAAGGAGGGGGGCATATAAAAAATGGAGCAGCCACAGGCTCAATCTCCCATATAGAAACTCTATTTCGTCGCTCACCGGCTGCTGACTCATCCCAGCCAACCTATCAATAATCAAATGAACTCACTTGAAAAAAGTTCACATAACGAAGTCAGACATAAAATCTTCTTCATGTGGAATAAATTTTACCTGCAAATTGCGCCACTGGGAGCTCTTCCACCTAACAGGGTCCAAGTCACTAATACCAGTTATAGTCCCCATGTACCTGAGTTGCACATAATAATTGGAAAGAATTAAAAAAAAAAAAAAAGATGTGAGAAAAATAGACTAAAGAAAACCAGTAGATTTGATTTTAATCATAGTGGCTCAATAATTTATACATACTTTCTCGTTCCTAATTCTTCAGTTTCAAACATCATCCGGAAGCGCATGCCTAGAGATATCTGGTTGCCATAAACTGCCTTCTGGTACTTTGCAAATGGAATTACAAACTCAGATGGGCTAGCTCTGAAAAACAGAAACAAAGTTTACTGAAATCTGATGATGAAAATGAGATTAAAATACGCTTCATGGAGACAAGCTTTTGCATGGACATACACATAAAAAACATAACTGAATAAATAATCAACATGAAACCTGGGGTTATAAAAGATTGTAAAAGGGCTATGATTGGCAGCAGCATGGGCAGCTGCCGCGAGAATGCCAATATGCATGCTATCGCTCGAGAGAACTGACGAAGATATGTTTAGCGGCTGTCGATTTGCCCGCCTTATTCCCAGTAGCAGCTGCTGTTTCTCATCCCTTTTTATAAAACAAAAATCTAGTAAATATACTTATCAAAAAGAACCAAACAAATGTTTTCTCAAAAAAAAAAAAAAAGAACCAAGCAAATTATTATGTCCTGAAGTGTGTAGTGACCAGCTAAGTTTACAGAAATTTGTAGAGGTTTTCAACAGGTACCTGACAAATATAACAGAGTCGCCAGCGAAGAGCCTCTTCCCACTCACAAAGAGACTCCAACCTGTTGTTAGTAAATGGCGTTTCGGCTGACCTGGAAAAACCCGAAAAAAAACATTGACAAATATATCTCCGAACTACATGCCAAAACAACACTAAGTAATAATATTAGTATGAGACAGTATATTCTTTCAATAAAAATGGCCAATATGCTCACCTCGATATATGTGACGGAAGGTCCACACATTGTCATGCAAATCTTTAGCCTGTAGTTCTTGAGCCGGTGGCTGCATTGAAAAATCCTACAATACCGCGGACAGCATATCCTTAAGAAACTAAACAGTATGAAGATTGGAGAAAGTACTTACTGAGAAAAGACCTACCAGTGGAGGAAATATTTTCTCGGCAGCACGGCGAGGAACAGAGAAACCTCCATGTGTGCTGGTATCACTTGCTGTTAGGGTTTTACAGAAGAATTCAGTTTGCGGCCTTGCTTGCTTTAGAGCTAGCTCTGATAGTTGCAGTGCCTCCTTTTCATACTAGAAACAGAAAAGATAAATTAATTAGTTGTTTGTTCATAGAATAAAATATGTCAATAAAACTACATACAAATAAATAAATGGAACTATGGAAGGGAGAGTTGCTTACTGAGTTAACAGGTTGAAGAGTCATTTGTGCATACACTTCATCTGTCTCTGGATCCGCCTAAGAATCAACAAGAAACAGTATTAGTCTTTCGAGCTAACATAAAAATGGCAGAGAAGGCAAACAGAGAAAGGGCACATAAGGAAATGGCAAGCATACATGCAGAGTGACATTGTGAAGCAGACATATTAATTTCGAAGGAAGATTCGGATAGCTTGGTACATGCGAATCTATATCCTTTTGCATAGAAGCAGCGACCTGTCAATAGATTTATAGTTAGTTCAAGGCAAATTCCTTCTAAAGGAACTGGCATCATAACTAAAAAGGAAAATAACTTAATTGACAACATGACTGAATGAAGCTGCTCATGAATGCATTAATTCTTTGGCTAACTAGTAAACTGAAATATAACACAAAAAGCATTAAAGAAATGAAATTTGCTAGTTAAATGAAAAAAACCTACCTGCTCACTATGACCCTGGGGGAAATAAACAACAAGGCTACCAACAGGCGGTAAACTGACAAGCGGGCCCGCACATGCATGCCACAGCTCAGAGTTTATTGTCTTTTTCTCCGCTGCACATGTCAATCCCTCGTTAGACTCCAAGCAAGAAAACAAAATGGGAACAAGCAGAAATTAGTTTTATTTCTCTAATATGATATCCCCTTCTTTACACCTGTCCTTCAAAAACCCGTAATCTATGGAAGAAAAAAAAATAAAAAAAATCCTATGTGCATTCCGTACCAATAGAGACTAGAAGAATGTTATAGTGTTCTCATTGAAGAATCGACTTGAAAGCAATAAAAGGATGCATTAGATTGAACTGGATGTGATAGCTCTTTATTCTAAAGGCCCTTGAAATTTTTTAATATAGTTACGATGCATCCTAAATTTAACGACTTGGTCAGCCAAATCTAATCAAATAGCAGGGCAAAGACTATATCAATCCAATGCAGAACAGAATCCGTTTCATATAAAATTATCCACTGCGAACCAACATAAGGAATTGATGATTTTGCAAGGTCACGTATTTTTATCCAGAAAGAGAAGAAGAATACACCTTCGCAGCCATGAGTTGAAGCAGAGGCCGACGGGCCACAGTTCGTCGGAGCTTTCATACTGTATGAGTGGTCGGTAAAGAGCAATCAGCCTCTGTTAAGCTAGAGAAATATTACGCTGAGTGGAGCTGAGGAGTGCCACAGCATGGGCTCCGGCGAACTCGCCGGAAACCGGCGCTGGAGGAGCAGAGTAGGGTAGGTGTACTGGGGACAGAGCGAGAAAGAAGGGGACTTGTCTTCCCGACAGGAGAGAGACAAGGGAGCAAGCCTTAAGCGACCAGGCTCACAGAACTCAAAAGGGTGAAGGAGAGGGAGAGAGAGAGAGAGACGCCAAAAGGAGGAGACCTAGAGAGAGAGAGAGAGAGGCGTGCGTGTCTCTACTCTCTGGGAAAGAGGTGGCTCTTTTTTTTTTAAATCTTTTGCTTCTTCTCATTGCAACTTTTACTGCTTCCCAGGAAAAGCAGAGGATGGTCTAAGGTCAGCTCGAGGCCCCAACAGATAGTCGATTCTCTGTGATTGATTCCAAACAATACATTGTGTAGCAGTTTATTAAAAACATATAATAAGTGATAGCTAGTTAGCTACATGGAATTATATAGAAGTAGAAGCTGGAGACCTTGAGTTCAACTAGCACAGATTATTACTATTTGAAAGATCCCTTTGTATTTGTTTTCCTTTTCTTTTCGTAGGAGGGGAAGTCTAAAGGTGGTGGTTTTCCTTTTTCTATTTGGATTTTTTTATACGGAGAGCTTACGTTGGTCAGTGCTTTAGTAAATTAGTCTGCCAAGTTTTGATTACTTTCAATTCTGATCCAGATTTACTAAAGTTACCTTCTTGATCATTTTAATTATGAAATTCCTACAATATCTAATTCCAATTATCAATTTGAATTATTTTCTTATGAAATTTATTTCATTAGTATCGTCTCGAATCTTGTAAGCCTTCGTTTCTATTAAAGAATAAGTTTTTTTAAGTCAAATAAGTTTATTCGGATTTTAAACTCAGGACATATCATGCAGACGACGCTGACTTTTGTTACTAGATCTAGTAACAAAAGTCAGCGTCGTCTGCATGATATGTCATGAGTTTAAAATCCGAATAAAAAAATCTTATATATATCTTCATTCTTATATTAAGTCTCTTTTGATCTATCTCATAGATCTTAATGTCTAAAATATTTAGATTTTTTGTTGAGCATGTAGATGTCCTGATCCGTCAACGGCTTTGATTAAAAGATAAAATTTCTAATTGAATATCAGTCTTTTAATCAAATATTATGATTATATGCATCTTTTTATGTTTGTTTACTTATAGAAATCTAAATTTAATTAGACATGTACTCGCTACACGTACTCTTCACATGCAAATTATATCATATTTACGATTAGTCATATTTCTTTCTATTTTTTAAATATCATTTAAGTAATTTTTTAATTGATTGATAATTGATTGATCATGGCTTCATTTCTTTATATTTTTCTTGATATTATTTAAGGAATGTTATTTGTCACTTAATATGTCATTTTTTTTAGATTTTTTATGAAAATATGTCAAAAAGATAAAAATAAATATATATGTTATTTAATATGTCGTTTAAGGAAGTTATTTATGTGTAGATGTCATTTAATATGTTATTTAATAAATGTTATTGTTATTTAGTCTAAATTTTTATAAGAGTATGTTATTTTGTATGAGATATTTTTTATTCTCTTATAATATATCTCCGTTACAACGTACGGCACAATACTAGTTAAAATATAAAATAGCAGGTCACAATACTAGTTATAATTTATTTGTTATTTTTTAAATAGCAGGTCAAAATATTTCAAATTACGATATTTTTAGAACCTTTTAAATGTTTTTGTTAGACTATTCATACTTTCGCAAAAGAACACATGAATATCTACATTTTCTATTATCTATCGACGTGGCAGTCAGCAATAATTTTTGTGAAAGTAAAATACATTTGTTGAGATTAGACGGTAGCACAGTTGGCTTGGAGAAAATGTCCTAGGATTTTGGTTACGCAAAGGTCGAGAGTTCGAGCCTCACTCGCGACTTCTGCAAAGCTTTCAAAAAATAAAATACAATTGTTAATGATGTAGAAACATAAATTTTATTGAAGAAGTTCAATACACTTCAACAATTTTGTAGATACTATTTTTTCGAAAATTTAAAAAAGACGAAACCCGTGACACTGCATTGAGGAATGAACTCTGCTATTTTTTTCTAAGAAAAGCAGTCCTGCTTTTCAGATCCCAACAATTCAAGTTCGTTGAGATTTGTGCATGAAAAAAAAATTTATTGAGATATGCGAATGAAAATTTTTGAATAGTTGGAATGTGAAAAGCAGAACCTGTTTTTCTTAAAAAAAAAACAGCAGAGTCGGATCCTGCATTGAGCCTGAGTTTATATATTTAAATTTGACTTAATATATGAATTATTAATATAAAAAATAAAGGGTGAACAGTTGAAGGAAAAAGGACGGACAAATGCTTTTAATTTGACATAAAAATGAAGCCTGCGAGGTGGTGTAGTAAGAAAGCACGCACTGTTTGATTTGATTTGATGTGACGGGAACATATATATATGCTTTTAAAATTAGTCCAGATTAAAATAACCTTCGAGTGTTATGTTATGAATTCAATCGGACAGCACGATAGCTCTGTTGCATATTTCATCGCTTTCTACAAATTCATTACCGTGGAGAATAAAATATTGTTTCTTCATTGCACCTTTTTCATAGATGCCCCCTGTGATTTGTTATTATTCTCCGGCTGTGCCTTCCAAGTGGCAATTTGTTATTAGAGTACTTAAAAGTTAAAACCAACCCAGAGGATAAAAGAATCCAAGGCGGTTCATGGAGCAAATACAAATCTCTGAGACAGTGGATTGCCACACAAATGATATAGAAATTCAGGCACAGGTACAGACAGGATGGTGGGTGGGACCCAAAAGAGACAGGGTGGATTGGGAAGGTAGGCTGCTCCAAAGTCCAAATACCGATAGGCAACTGCCCAATTGTATAACCCATTTCTTCGATCTTCTGTGACTTCCTTTCTGTAATCTTATCTGCAGCCATCATATTTAATTTAGTTTCATGTATGCACTATGCAGTCCGAGGTTATGAAAAAAGGTAGTTTTTTTCGCTAAATAACGTGAAATTCAAAAATCCTATAAGAAATAATATTTAATTTTCACAAAATGGCTGGTGCTTGATTGACATTGTTGTTGGCTCATAAGCTAGAAGGTTGTTGCATGTACTTGTTTTGAATTATTAGACATTATGAAGTAGGTACAAATAAATTTAGGTCATTATGGAATTCGAGCTGATTGCTTAATAATAACGTGGGCTGTTAAAAGCACCCAAATTAACAAAAGATTAATAGAAGAGAATATTAAGGAGAGAATAAAGGCAAGCACCCAAATTCACACATGTTTTCACAAGAAATCAGTCTAGCAGGTCAATGAACCTGTCTATCTGTGTCGATGACCCTGCACTTCTGTTTCTGTGCGCCGCTAAATATTACATCGACGGGTTAGAATGTGCCACGTGGTTCACACGACGGGGATGGGTTATGGTTGGGAGGAACCGTCTTGGGGCCATGTGGAAATTGTAATTGGATGGAGATGGATGGAGATCAATACTGGCATTTGTCTTCTTCTCTCGTGGGGAGGAAGGGGCAAATCGGTATAATCTAAATTTAATTTTTTTATTTTTTTATTTTTAATGCCACACGTAAAAAAATTCACGAGTCCGTATGTCTTGCATTTGAGTTAAGCTCACAAAAAGACTTAGTGAGCTTAAGAACACCTTAGTTCTACTTCATATTATATATATTTTTTCTGTCCTTTGATGTTTTTTTGTACAGTATAATGGTTCATTTTTTGTATTAGATTAAAAAACAAAGAGTTGGACTACGTGTTTTGGAAGTAAAGCTCGTGTTTTTGTTTGTATTTTGTAATAAGGTCCAAATATTTGACGTGAGTTGTTGTTCAACATATTTTCATATTAAAATGTGTTTGGAGATTAAATATTACATTTTTCAAAACATTTACTATCTTTGGTAGGTGCAAAATTACTTTTTTTTACGGTCCATAATTTTTTTAAAAATAGTGATTTTCAACCTATTTAAAAGAATAGTAAAACAAATTTTAAAAAACGTAAATTTCGACTTCAATCACATTTTAATATGGAGATTGATCATGCTAACCAGTTCAGATCGATTATTTGGACTTTGAAAACGGATATTTGAACGCTTTCCAAAACATTGTAGCTCCATCTCAAAAAACAATATATTATATTTCCATAAGCTTCTTTATTACTGTGTAGGGTCCACTAAATTAACGCACAAGTTAAATTACTATCTCGTATGATTCCTTATCGAATTCTTTTCATATTTCAATGCTGAAAATTCAAATTTTCAAAGAAAAGGAAAGGAACAACGACACCTTTAGGGCCTGTTTGGCGTAAGAAGGGGAATGGGCATGGGCACAGAAATTGAACTAAATTTTACTGTGCGCGTGGGAAAAAAAATTCAATCAGAGTGAATTTTTTTTTTCCACGGGCAAAGTAACGTGCCCGAACAGGCCCTTATTTTGTTTACATTTCGATTTGGAGGTAACAAAATTCTGAGCATTTGTACAGCGAACTCATCATCTCTCTCCTCTGCTCCCCTCCCCTACGCTTCCTCTCTGATTTTTCTCTTATGAAGCAGAAGAATTACCTCGATCGAATCCGAGCTGCTGGCCTTTTACCTCCGCTCCCTTCCCTTTTCTTTGATGAGCCATATATTAACTTCTTCTAAAGCACAGCCTTAGTTTTTAACCAAAGTCCAAAAAACAGTCTTAGTTATAGTTTAAATGGATTGAACATGGCAGAGCGCATTTTACCATTTTAGAACCGATGAAATTTGTTTCCACATATCATATTATGGAATATGATATGTGGAAAACAAATGACTCAGTATGTGGCGAGTTAGTTTATAACTAATTTATAACTTATACACAAATGGATACATAAAATGTATGTATAATATCTCATATTCAACACAATAGTTTAGAACGGTTGGATTTTCTGAATGAAAGGCTAAGAGCTTCTCTTGACAGATACACCATTCAGTCTCCTTTATTTTAACGTGCTGTTATAGGAGTTCTGATATGCATCGAAAGCTATGGCAAGGATAATTTAATTAATAAACTAAAAGGGGTTCGGCACCAGAGGTCTTTTTATGTTTTTAAGCTCTTTTTATGTTTTTTAATTATTAAAAGTTCATTTTTAAGCTTTCTTTTATGATTTTATGGGAAAGGTCCGTACTTGTTAAAGAAAATAACTAAAAGCTCTGAAACCGTACTTGAGAAATAATTCAGCCATGCTACATTTAATAAACTCAATTATTAAGAGCCATGTGGAGAGCAATAGTGCTGTATGATTAGCTACATATATAACTAGCCCTGTATGATTAGCTCTATGCTATACTATATTATTTATTTGACTCAGCTTATTACCAAAGATGCATATTCGGTATCTTCATATAAATTGATTCGCACCTCCTACAAATCTCACTTGCACCTCCTATGTTGTGCTTTTATTTCTAAAACTTTAATAACTCACAAGTTGAAACTTAATTCTCAAGATAATGTCGTTAGATATGACTTGCATCATTTTCTTTATGTACATGTAAAATATTACGGCATTTCAACTTTGTTTTGATCGTTATCAAAAACTTGCAAAAATATACTGATGTTGAAAAATCATCGAATTCACATAAAAACAAAACTGAAAAGTGGGAATTTTCTATGTGCGTGTAGAGAAATAAAATAGATCACATCTAACTGTTTTCTTTTAGCATATAAAGTTTAGAATTTTTGTTATTAGAAAATTAAAAAATGGAGACATGATGAAAGCACAAAAAATGAAGGCATTTTAAACCTTGGTCAATGAACAACGGGTACGATACAGGTTGGGTAGAAATATTTTCATACCCGAACCTGTTATACTAAGGAAAAATAATTTTACCCTTACTCATACCCGATAATCTAACTAAAAACATTCTTACCTATACCCACCTTGTCAAATACGATACGAGTGGGGTTAACGAATAAAAAGGTGTCATTGACACTTCGATTTGTGTTTCTGGTAAATAAAATTTGAAAGCAAATAAAAATTAAATACAGTTAATTTCTCTTGTGAAATTTTGGTAATGTACAAAATCATAATAAATTTTTAAACCGTCTCATAGGAATTTGGATTAGCGATTGAAAAATTGATAATAAATAAATAAATTTAAATTTATATTATATATATTTACATTTATATCTATAATTTATTTTTAATAATTACCCTATAAAATAACGAACATAAAATAGTGTTTACTCGTTAAGCAAAAGACAAAATTTTACTATTACCAGTACTCAATAAGCTAATGAAAAAAAATGATCTATACCTATCTTATCAAATATGATACATGTAAGGTAAACCAATAAAAGACTATGATTGACATCCAATATAACTCAAATTAAAGAGCAGGGAGAGGTTAATCAAAACAAATATTATACAGAATGCTGACGTGGAAACCTTGTCGGCGGGTGGGGCCACACTCCATGTCCATGTGATAGTGGTTTAACGACAGATTTGTTTATTTGTTTTCTCTGTTGTCTTGGCTCTATTGATGTATCTTTTCTTTGGTGGCTTTAAATAAATATGGTAATGAAACTAGAAAAGATGATGATTACAGATTACTGATAAAGGATAGAGGGTCCCACTCCCACTATTATATTATAATCTAGCTAACTGAGATGAATTGCAATTGGAGATAACAAAATATTATATTATATTATAATCTAGCTAACTAAGATGAATTACAGAGTTTAAGAACAAAATATTAACTATGATGTAACTAAAATGTGAGAACCAACTTTTAATCGTGTAGCTAAAGGCAATGAGATTGTAAATTTGAAATTCATATTGGTCTTTTATAAATATATACCTCTCATTTTTATCAAAATAATAATAATAATAATAATAATTGAATGGTTATGCACGAATTATTGTCGTATGTATATATACATTGGTTAACAATTGCAGTTACGAATTGTGGGCTCAATGCAGTGGCATGAGTCATATTATCTCTTCTAAGATGATGCAGGTTCAAGTCTTGAGAATAACATCTAAAATATGCTGGAGTGTATCGGGTCCTTCAATAAAAAAATATTCAAAATTTTAAGAAATGATAAGTAATATGATAAAAGATTAAAAGTTTATCAATTTACATTATATTTTATTTCTTTTATGTAATTGCGATAAAAGTTGATAGGAAATAGAACAAGTTTCAATCTGTCATAATTTTGTATGTAATATATATTTTTGTTAGATTTTTGTTGTAGTTGTTCTTATAGTCTATGACTATACTCCGTATCGTTATAAAATTAATTTATATTTTAACAGAGAATATATACTATGTTCTCCTATAATCATCCATCTTAATTACGACTATATATCTCCTAAACTATTTCTTAAGCAGCTTTTGTTCACAAATTAATTAGCATTTAAATATGCAAATATGAATTTCAATTACCCATAAATCTTTATTTTCAATTACCCAAATATGGAAATATGAATTTGTATTTGTATTGCCCATAAATCTTTATTTTGCATAGTACCTTTATTAATACAGCTTTACTAGTCTACCGGATAAATTATTTAAAACTAAAGAATAACTCCACTAAATTGCTACAAAAAATTTATAACACAAATTTTTTTAAAAAAAAAAAACTAATAATACAACGGGTCTTAACTTTTCTTTTTACTCACATAACTATGGATCGGATAGTGGTAAAACTATATCAGTATCCGTTTTTATTTTTCGGATACGAATCAGATATTAGACTGATACGGATATGGATCAGATATTAGACTGATATGGATACGGATCGGATATTATACGGATACGTATATCCGCCTTTTATAATGTTGAATTACATAAATTTTTTCATAATATATATTAAACTATATGATATATATCTGCTATTCGGTTACGAATAATTAAACTTTAAAACCGTATCCACACAAATATTTGAATATCCGTGATCTAACTTTCGAATACGGATCCGGATATAGATGGATAATATCCAATCCGTTTGCACCCCTGATCGGTTCAATCTTTACTCTTCGCATATGAGGATGCAAATTTTTAAACTTTTGACAGCGTCATGATAAAAGTACAATTTATTAATTAGAGCTCATTTGTGGTTAATCACTTCGTTGACTGACTGTTTGACTTCCTCTAATATTTATTTAAAATTTATAAAAAAAAATATGACTAAACGATTATAAGTTGTTAAGCTAAACTCTACGCCGCCATTAAATAAAGAGATCTGTTTTCATTATGGCTCCTCTTGACAAATTCCTGCTTAAAATGGTACAGCTGGGTTATGAGAAGTTGAGAAGGAACTCAAGATATAGTTCTGTGATTTCTTATAAAGCAGACATGCAAATGCAACTGAAATTTATTTGGGCAGGAATAGGATGGTATTGGTGGGGTCCAATCACAGTCATGTTCCAGGAAACGTGCTCAGCGGGGCCCAATCACCGCATATTACGTGGCCTGCTCCCGAGGCAGTTGTCGGCCCACGTGGATAATATCAATTTACTCAAGTGCCCTTTACTTTTGTACGTGAATCTATATACGCGATCTCTGGATATCTTGCTAAACACAAAAAGAAACAAGAGGGAAATTCGCGGAGCAAAAGCTGAATTCAGATGCAGTGATGTAACTCAATCTTTGAATTTTGGATTGAGACTGTTTGATTCGAATCTGCAAAAATTTATCTCTGAAGTGAGCGCACACATTCTGTGATGAATTCGAATTCCAAGACGATCTCGAGCGACGAATTTGAATCGGACGGTCTCGATCCAAAACTCAAAGATTGGGTTACTTTAGGGGATCCGGACCTGCAAAAGCTAGGGTGTGATATGTTCATTGACAGAGAAGTTTGGTGAGCACAACTCTAAAAATATATCAAATCGACTTTAAACGACGAATTCAAACTGTTAAAATCTATGTACTTCATGAGTGATGTATGTACATTCAAAATTTTGAAAGTTTCAAGTTTATTTGCAAGATCAAGCGGTCAAAGAAATGAACATTTTATAAGTTATTTTATATATTCAATTTTTATCATTTCTTTGACCGCTTGACCTTGTAGCAAATAAATTCGAAACTTTCAAAATTTTGCATGTGCATGCATCACTCATGGAGTACATGGATTTCAACGGTTAGGATTCGTCGTTTGAAACCGATCCGATATATACTTTTGGAGTTGTGCTCACCAAATTATCTTGGAAATGATGTATACCCCTCAAAAACTTGGAAATGATGTATTTCTCCCTAAAAAATTCATAATATCATATTTACCCTTTGAAACTTAAAAAAAAAATCAATCAAATACGAGCTTGACCCATATTTTCCTAAAAAGAAATCACAAACTTAACAAATTTACTCATTTTAATGTCTTTTCAATTAGGGAGAATTTCACGTATACACCTCAAAAACTTCAAAATTACATATTTCCCCATCTAAACTTTGAAATTACATATTTCCCCCTCTAAACTTCAAAAACTCACAAATTTACCCATTTTATTATCTTTTATATTAAAACTCATTCTAAAATTTTAAAATACCCATTTAACCATTTATTAAAAGCATATAAAAGCCCATCAGACTCAAATTTGAATCTAAAGGGTTCCTCTGTCGTCCGATCCGCGCACATCGCATTAAGATCTGTGCGCATCGCTTCAATATTCATGCTGATCTAGCATGCACGAATCTTAAACCAATTCCGATCTGCGCGCATAACATTAAGATCTGTGCATGTCACTTCAATATGCGTGTGTGTTCGCATCAATATTTGTGCCGATCTTGCGTGCACATATCTAAAAGCAATTTGGACGGTAGATGAACCGTTCAGATTCAAATTTGAGTCTGATATGCTTTATATGTTTTTAATAAAGGGTAAAATGGATATTTTATAAATTTAGAATGAGTTTTAATATAAAAGACAATAAAATGGGTAAATTTTGTGAGTATTTGAAGTTCAGAGTCAGAGGGGAAAATATGTAATTTCAAATTTTAGAGGGAGAAATACATAATTTTAAAGTTTTTGAGGGGTATACGTGAAATTCCCCCTTTCAAAATTATAACTCATTTTAAATTTATGAATATCTATTTTAAATTTATGAAATATCTATTTTACCGTTCGTAACAAAAAAAAAAGTATGTAGGATGTTTTGAAAAAAATATCAGTTTCCTAGTTTGACGGTTTCCGAGGACAAATGGGTCATGATAGGCCCATATACCAATGGCCCTTAATAAGCCCAAATCTGGCCCGTAAAGCATTTTTGGACTCGGACCCATAAAGGGCCAACCCAAAATAAAACAAAACAAAGCCCCCAATACAGGCTACGGCCTAAAAACAGTCCTAGATTTGGACCCCCACCAGGGGCCAGCCCGAGACCAAAGGCACCCGGGATTCAGACCCTCTTCCGGGGCCAGCCCGAGACCGAAGGCAACCGGGACTCGGACCCTCTCCCGGGGCCAGACCGAGACCAAAGGCAACCGGGACTCGGACCCCCTCCCGGGGCCAGCCCGAGACCAAAGGCAACCGGGACTCGGACCCCCTCCCGGGGCCAGCCCGAGACCAAAGGCAACCGGGACTCGGACCCCCTCCCGGGGCCAGCCCGAGACCAAAAGACAGTCGGGACTCGGACCTCTTCGGGGGCCAGCTCGAGATCGAACAAGGCAAGGCCCAACGCCCAAAGGCCGAAAAGGGCCGACATTAAGCCTTGCCAAATGACTTAAAACAATTCGGCCCGTTTGACTCGAAAGGGGAGAGCCCAATTTCCAGGACCCAGTTCCCTTACGGCCTGCTCCCCCGGGACCGGACGTATCATGTCATTTCTCAACCTCTGACGCTTAACATTTGGATATATGCTTCTGTAAGCATCACAAGTAGAGCAATGACCCATTTGTCAATGGAAGCCGACCAATTAAAAAACTGACATTTTTCTGAAACATGTTATTAGTTTTTTTAATGAAAAGTAAAATAGTTGTTTCATAAATTTAAAATGATTTTTTATAAAAAATCAATAAGATGGATAAAATTGTGAGTTTATGAACTTTGGAAGGGCAAATATGGTACTATGAATTTTAGAGGGAAAAATGTGCAATTTTGAAGTTTTCGAGGGAAAAATGCTCAATATTTGAGTTTTCAAAATCCTAACGGTCGATCCGAACCGTTCAACATGATTATAAAATGAATATGTACTTGCAAATCAAATTTTACATTTTTTCAAATTTTTTTACTATTTTAATATATAGGTAGAAAATCACTTGATCTGAAAATTCTGGACCATCCAAAAACAGTGATTTTCTACCTATCTAAAAAAATAGTAAAAAAATTCGAAAAAATGTAAAATTTGGTTTGCAAGTACATATTCATTTTATAATCATGTTGAATGGTTGGGATCGACCGTTAGGATATTGAAAACTCAAATATTGAGCCGTAGCACGGACCAATCCGTGCTATGCATAGCACCGTAGCCTCACTCTTGATACAGTCGCGTTAGTTTATTATTTTTTCATCCTAAAAAATAATGAAGTGTTAATATCATTCTCGAAAAAAAATATGTCTACGTTATCAACTGAAAAGTTATTGCATCTACATCCCTGGTATTATTAGAGTTTATAATACAATGTGGCAGTTTCTATTTAGTTTCAGAGATGTGGGAGAGTTTTTTATTTAGAAATTATGCATGAAAGTTTCTTATTAAGAAACTGTTTATAAACTCTATGCTGACCAAATGATTGGCTCAAATTATTTCTCCTTTTTAATTTATTACTGACATGGCTTATTAAAAACTCTAAAATTAATTTCAAAGATGTAGAGTTTAGAATTTTTGAGACCTTAATTTCTAAAAAGTAGTTAACAGTTATTTAGAAACTCATTTGAGTTGCTGGGATATAGATGCTCTTATGCAAAACACAAGAATGTATGTCATCTGCTAGTTTTATTAGACCGAACGACTAAGAGCATCTACATCTTTGGTATTATGAGATTTTTTAATTTGATGTGACAATTTCTAATCCAGTTTCAGGAATGTGAGAGAGTTTCTTATTTAGAAAATATGCAGGAAAGTTTATTATTAATAAATTGTTTATAAACTCCACATTGACCAATTGATTGGCCCAAATTATTTCTCATTTTTAATTTAGGGTCCGCCTAGCTCTCCCCCGTGAACAATCCCCCGTTTCATCCCCCGTCAGTTGCATTAATTAAGGTAGTTAGTTAGTTAGAATTTATAACTGTCAGTGTATTTTAGGAATTTGCAGAAGTATTCATATGTAGCACAACTAGTATTCATCCATCTATATGAAGGTATTCACATTTGCAATAGAAACATATTTGGATATATTACAACAAGAAAGTAGGGGACCACAAACAACATGTGTGGGGAACCGCACAACTGTCAGAGCATTAATTAAGTGGGGGACCGCATAACCGTCAGCGCATTAATTAAGTGGGGGGACCACATAACCTTCAGCTCATTTTAAAAATTTGCAAAAAAGTATTCATCTGTAACACAACTAGCATTCATCCATCTATATAAATGTATTCATCTTTGCAATAGAAGCATATTTGGACACATCAATCACTCATTTTTTACACGTTTTTAGAGATGGGTTTTTTTTTTCTCCGTTCAATCTAACCAATATTTCTGACGATCTGTGAGGAATTTTGCAAATCTAAAACCACGAATGTCTTCTACACAATTTTCTCTTTCAAATGAGATCCATGATGACATACTTTCGAGTTGTCCGTTGCACAAGTATTCACATCTCGTCATGCAAGTATTCATCCCGCATTAAGCAAGTATTCATCCTCATCGTGTAAGTGTAAATAGTTAATGTACCAAGAGTATTACACGTTTTTAGAGATGGGTTTTTTTTTCTCCGTTCAATCTAACCAATATTTCTGACGATCTGTGAGAAATTTGGCAAATCTAAAACCACAAATGTCTTCTACACAATTTTCTCTTTCAAATGAGATCCATGATGACATACTTTCGAGTTGTCCGTTGCACAAGTATTCACACCTCGTCATGCAAGTATTCATCCCGCATTAAGCAAGTATTCATCCTCATCGTGTAAGTGTAAATAGTTAATGTACCAAGAGTATTACAAACATATGTGCATACCAAACAAATAAAAAGTATTCATCCATAAGATATCAAGTATTCATACATATAAGTTAAAGTATTTATGCCTAAGATATTAAGTATTCATCCATAAACGTTGAAGTATTCATCTCTAAAACATTAAGTATTCATCCATATGTACTTAGTACGCACTGTTCTAATTCATCATTAATGAAGCTTTGTTCTTTGCAAATAACTCGGATCTGACCCGGCGGTCGACAGTGATGGATCTACTCCGGCGGAGGCAGAGGTGGGAGAGAGAGGAGGCGGAGGTGGGAGGTGGGAGACGGAGGTGAGAGACGGAGGTGGAGGTGGGAGAGGGAGGCCGAGAGGGAGAGGTGGGAGAGGCGGGCGGAGGCGCAGAGGGAGAGGTGGGAGAGGTGGGAGAGGCGGGCGGAGGTGGAGGCGGAGGTGGAGAGGGAGAGGTGGGAGAGGTGAGAGAGGGAGGGAGAAAGATGAAAGAAATAAATGGAGAAAATTGGGTAATTAATTTGTAGGGCCATTAGGTAGTTAGAATTTTGAATTATAGTTAGAAAATGTAGTTAGTTAGTTGGGGGATGAAATGGGGGATGGATAGATGGGGGAAGAGAGAATTACCCTTTAATTTATTGCTGATGTGGCTTAATAGAAACTCTAAAATTAATTTTAGGGATGTGAGAGTTAGAAACTTTAGAGAGCTTAATTTCTAAAAAATAGTTTACAGTAATTTAGAAATTTATTTGAGTTGCTGGAATGTAAATGCTCTAAGTTTAGAAAAATTACAAGTCCATTGTCTTATTTCAATTATCTAATTCTAGATCGATATTATAATACAATATAAATATAAATATAAATAAACAAATTAGAAAATGAGGCAGGAGGTTTAGTTAGACGGTTAAATTTTGGAGCTATTGGAATTAAGGAGTTTATTTTCATAAGAAAAATATGGGATTTATAATATCTATATTATTTTTCTTTTTTTTTCTCTAAAATATTAACTGAAATATAAAATTTTAAAATAATGAAGATCAATTGACTCCATTCATTACACGTGGATTTGTCAGTGCTATAGCTATCCGAGTTTTTAGTATGACTCAAACACATTCAAAAGTATTAATTAATAGTTGAACAAATTAACTTGTTTAACATGATTTTCTATCCATCTAAAAAAGTAAAAGAATTCTAAAAAATATAAAATTTAGTTTAAAAGTACATATTTGAATAAAAATCATGTT
Source organism: Carex littledalei (assembly GCA_011114355.1). Taxonomy (NCBI): domain Eukaryota; kingdom Viridiplantae; phylum Streptophyta; class Magnoliopsida; order Poales; family Cyperaceae; genus Carex; species Carex littledalei. The sequence continues at coordinate 907,510 of CM022097.1, read as the reverse complement.
AAACTATTAGAATTGATCGTTAAAATTTTAGTTTAAAAGTACATATACATAATATCATAGCCTCAGTCAAATGTGATTGAGCCGATCCGAATTTGATCCGACACAGGGACACTCTAATAGTACTAGCTGTTAAATTTATTATATATTAATAAAATCCTATATGTGATATGTCACTGTTGGTTGGTTCGGATTATAATAAGTTTATGGATATGATAAGCGGAATCATAAAGAAAATGTTCATGGACAGCTAATCTGGTGCATGCACGGCATGTACAGCTTACCTTACACTTACAGGAACAGGACCTAACAAAGACCAAGTCTGATGCGACTGGATTTCTTCATACACCGGACCCTATTAACTGCGAAATAGCGAATATGACCCTACCAAACTCACAGGAATTAAGGTACAGCCCCTTCTACATTTGAAAAATACAATAAAAGAAGAAAGATCATCCAAGGAACTTTTTATTTATAGTAATTGAAATCATAATTTATAAATAATTAGATGACGATATTTTTCATTGTGAGGAACCGTAGAAATTAGTGATAGTTGAGGGAGGAGAGGAGAGGAGAAGAGAATAAGAGAAGAGGAAGCGATGGATTTGACACGGATGGCAGGGGGAATATTGCACTGCCCACTGCTGTGCTGTACAATGTGTAGCTGATGCCTGATGAGTGATGAGCTTGGCTCAGTTGGCTGATGGCTGATGGCAGTGCTCTCAAAATGCTAAAAAGCTACAGGGAGTCAGGGAGGGAGTGACCTACTTTTACCACTCGGTCGCTTCTTTGGGGGACATTTTTTATACATCGAGCTTTGTGTCTCTCCGCAGCGGGTCCCACTTATTTCGCTCCAATCTCTGCCAGGATTTGTTCGCCACGTGTCGCAAAATGACTAGTCATCAGATATTTGGTTGTCAGATGAGATCATCATGTTAATTTTCATACGGTCAATGGGATACTTGCAATTGCATACAGCCATATTCACGGATCAAAATTTAATTTTGTGTTTATCTCTCTGTGTTAAAAAAAGAAAAAAGAAGAAGAGGAGGATCTTTCTATATTTTAATTACAGTAACGAGCGCCGAGTGTGTTTTATCCGTCCAATTGGAAGAGATTGATTTGAGTCAATCAATTGACGTCATGATATATAAAACAAAGTAAAAATTGAAAATGTATTTATCAATTTTAATAGTTTGCTTATTTGAAATAATTGCAAAAATAATTAAAAATATACATTATCTATTTTATCTTCTAAAAGTGGAAATATACAAACATACCAAATCAATCAGTCAAATTCTCATATCTGGTCTATAAAAGTTGTTTTGATGACCTCACACTCACACTCACAGAGTAGACAGAATCCTACTTTGAATAAACACGGTATAAGAAACATGAACCACACACAAACTACATAATATAGAGAGAGAGAGAGTAGAACTAGGGTGTTCTTAAGCTCACCAATCACACCAAGTCCAATTCAAAAATCTATTGAATTGGCAAACGATGCATCCAAACTGTTGAAACCGATTTACTTCACGAGTGATGCATTTACATATCAAATTTATAATTTTTTGAACTAATTTAGTATAAAGTCAAGCGGTAAAAAAAATAATTTATAAGTTAATTTTAATGTGTTCATTTTTAATGTGTTCATTTTTTGACCGCTTGACTTTATATTAAATTAGTTCGCAAAATTTAAAAACTTGACATGTAAACTCATCACTCGTGAAATAGACAGTTTCAACGGTTTGGATGCGTCGCTTGAAACCAATTCGATGGGTTTTTGAATAAAGCTCACAAAGATGCTTGGTGAGATTAAGAACACCCTAGTTCTACTCATATATATATATATAGAGAGAGAGGGGCTATGGTGAGTTGTGAAGTAAAACGTCGTTTTACTTCATGTCATATTTTCATTTTGAAAATTCAAACAACCGATCCGAACCGTTCAAATTTTTCTAAATATTGAAATGTGCTAGGAGACTAAATTTTACATTTTTTGGAATTTTTTTACTATTTATTAAGCCACTTTGAAATTGCTGATCCACTGTGAACAGTAAAAACAGTAAAATTTTCTGGACCACCGGATCAGCGATTTTCAAAGTGGCTTAATAAATAGTAAAAAAATTCCAAAAAATGTAAAATTTAGTCTCCAAGCACATTTCAATATAGAGAACATGTTGAGCGGTTCGGATCGGTTGTTTGGATTTTCAAAATGAAAATATGAGCGTGAAGTAAAAATGACATCTTACTTCACAACTCACCATAGCCCAGCTCTATATATATATAGAGAGAGAGAGAGAGAGAGATAGGCTATGGTGAGTTGTGAAGTAAAACGTCGTTTTACTTCACGCCATATTTTCATTTTGAAAATCCAAACAACCGATCCGAACCGCTCAACGTGTTCTCTATATTGAAATGTGCTTGGAGACTAAATTTTACATTTTTTGGAATTTTTTTACTATTTATTAAGCCACTTTGAAAATCGCTGATCCACTGTGAACAGTAAAAAAAAAAAAAAATCTGGACCACCGGATCAGCGATTTTCAAAGTGGTTTAATAAATAGTAAAAAAATTCCAAAAAATGTAAAATTTGGTCTCCAAGCACATTTCAATATAGAGAACATGTTGAACGGTTCGGATCGGTTGTTTGAATTTTCAAAATGAAAATATGAACGTGAAGTAAAAATGACATCTTACTTCACAACTCACCGAACCGTTCAACAACAGTATCGACCAAGCAAACTCACAACTTCACAACTCACTATAAAGTTATTCAGCAACATTATCGCAACATCAAATAACTTTTCAATAAATTTCTGATTTTAATAAATAGTAAAAAAATTCCAAAACATGTAAAATTTGATCTTCGAGCACATTTTAATATAGAAATCACAACTAACGGTTTGGATCGACCGTTTGGACTTTGAAATTAGCCAACCTATCTATCTATATATATATATAGAGAGAGAGAGAGAGATAGGCTATGGTGAGTTGTGAAGTAAAACGTCATTTTACTTCACGCCATATTTTCATTTTGAAAATCCAAACAACCAATCTGAACCGTTCAACTTTTTCTAAATATTGAAATGTGCTTGGAGACTAAATTTTACATTTTTTGGAATTTTTTTACTATTTATTAAGCCACTTTGAAATCACTGATCCACTGTGAACAGTAAAAAACAGTAAAATTTTCTGGACCACCGGATCAGCGATTTTCAAAGTGGCTTAATAAATAGTAAAAAAATTCAAAAAAATGTAAAATTTAGTCTCCAAGCACATTTCAATATAGAGAACATGTTGAGCAGTTCGGATCGGCTGTTTGAATTTTCAAAATGAAAATATGAGCGTGAAGTAAAAATGACATCTTACTTCACAACTCACCATAGCCCAGCTCTATATATATATATATATAGAGTAGAACTAGGGTGCTCTCGAGTTCACCAAGCCCTTGGTGAACTCAAGTCCAAAACTCATCGGATCGGCTTCAAACGACGAATCCGACCGTTGAAACCCGTCTACCTTACGAGTGATGCGTCTACATGCAAAATATTTAAATTTTGAAATTAATTTTGCATAGAGTCAAGTGGTCAAAAAACGTCAAAAAATGAATGCATTAAAATTAATTTATTAACCTTCTAATTTTGACCAATTGACTCTATGCAAAATTAATTTCAAAATTTAAAATGCTTGCATGTAGATGCATCACTCGTAAGGTAGACGGGTTTCAACGATCGGATTCGTCGTTTGAAGCCGATCCGATGAGTTTTGAACTTGAGTTCACCAAGGACTTGGTGAACTCGAGAGCACCCTAGTTCTACTCATATATATATATATATATATATATATATATATTCAAAGTAGGATTATGAATGTTAACACTTCTATCAATAACTTTCTGATTTTGCTTGGTCGATACCTATTTAAATGAGATTAATTTTTAAGTAAACTGAATCATAATGTTGCGATACTAATATTTTAAAATAGTAACAACGATAATAACTTTATATTTTTTATTAAAGAATTTTTTAAATATTATTCTCGAAAATTAAATTTACATCTCTCTGTTGAGAAACGATGACTCGTGCGACCGCACTAAGCCCGCACTTCTTTGCTAGGAGGATGAATTTTTTTTGGCACCTAATTCACATTTTTATTAAATTTTTTCTTGAGCTCCAATAATGTTACATATAGATGGGACCGACAATTTATCGGGTCCGGATCCCCTAAAGTAACCCAATCTTTGAATTTTGGATCGAGACTGTCTGACTCAAATTTGTCGCTCAAGATCGTTTCGGGATTCGAATTCGTCGTCGGGATGTGTGCGTTCACATTGGAGATGGATTTTTGCGGATTCGAATCGGACGGTCTCGATCCAAAACCCAAATATTGAGTTACTTCACTGGATCCGAATTCCAATTTATCCGTGTCCTATTTTCCAAAACTTGTTTCAAAGTCCTGAAAGTTTGAAAAATTGGATTGATATATTTTCTAAAAGAACAAAATTTTGGGTCAATCTTTTCTTTAATAAAAAATAACACACCATGTCACCATGACACCAGCACATATTATAATTTACACGCAAGGCTGACAACGACCTAATTTTTGGCGGATTCTAATAAGATTAGAATCTAAATAAATTATAACAGTGATCCTGACCATATCCCATTTCGGCATTTTAACATTGAATAAATGTTTGGCTAAACAACACAAAATGTATGTTATAAATTTAAAATGAACGAAATCAATGTTTACACAACTTTAATTCTGTAATTCTGTTACTCTAAACCATATATATATAGAGAGAGATGAGCTATGGTGAGACGTGGAGTAAAACAAGTTTGTACTCCACATCATATTTTCATTTTGAAAATTCAAACAACCGATCCGAACCGCTCAACATGTTCTCTATATTGAAATGTGCTTGGAGACTAAATTTTACATTTTTTGGAATTTTCTTACTATTTATTAATCCAAACAAAGATTAGAATTTTATTAAACTCTTCGCATATTATTCCTCAATATGTTATGTGTAATATTTATTAAATTCACATATTTTAGTTTTTTGGACCAATTAAAACATGTGTGTCTGTGTGTAATATTTTCTAAATCGAAATGCATATGCAATAAGCTATCAAATACAATTTCAAGATTTACACGCATGTAGATCTATTAGAGGGGCACATTTAGGATTTTCGTCAAGAGGAGGCAAAAAAATAACGAATCGTATTTAAATAGTTAATTGGGTTCAAACTCATTAGTTAATTAAAAACTAGATAAAAAACAATGCTTTGACTTCTAATTCTAATTATTAATCAGAATTTACAAAAAGTTATTCTAATTTTAACTCTAAATATAATCCAAATTACATATTAAAATTCGAGAGAAGAGAAAAAGAATTCTAAAAAAAACAAAGTTGATACGAACTTATAGATCTTCATAAAATTTCAAAATCCAGAGAGAAATGGGGGGCAGTTGCTCCCCACTCCTGGCTCCACTTGAGTCGAATTTGGATCCAGTGAAGTAACCCAATCTTTGAGTTTTGGATCGAGACCGTCCTATTTGAATCCGCGAAAATTCATCCCCGAAGTGAGCGCACACATCCCGACGACGAAATAGAATCCCGAGACGATCTCGAGCGACAAATTCGAATCGGACGGTCTCGATCCAAAATTCAAAGATTGAGTTACTTTAGGGGATCCGGACCCAAGGAGTCCGCCCCTATCTATTACCGTAAATGAAAATTGGTTGAATTTTAGAGTCGATGGAAAAGTTAACGTGAGTATTCAGATGCTATATTGTTAGAATAGGGTCGGATTTTTTTTTCCATCTTGATTTCCATCTGTTCACAAATATGTGAGAAAAAAACATTAGATCATAGTAAATTATTTTATTCCATGATCTATTGCTTCTTTCTATCATCAAAATTTTCAAATAAAAATGTGAATCATTAGTACTCAATGTTAAATAAATTATACTTATTTATACTTGCATCCGAACTGGAACTGAAACCTTGCTACTAGATGATTAATAAATTAATAATTTACAATATAAAGAAATAACAATCATTAGTGGGCCAAATTTTTCTTTTTCTTTTTCTGATGTAAAGAGCGGGATATAATCAACTATATATTGTGCTGTAAAAAGATATTCTATACAATATATATGGTCTATCCATCCATGTTCATGTTCTGATATATTTCTCCTTGTTTTCCTTTAGTGATAATTGTACAAATTCAAATTCACACAAGTAAACGTACAAATAAAGAGTCTGAATAAAACAAATATGAGATAATTTCCTTTAGGTAATTTTCAAATATAATGTAAAATTCGCTCAAATGACAAATTTTAGTGGTTTAAATTGAGATATTTCAAAGAACCTCATACTTAATGCAGTGTCACGAGTTCTCGTCTCTCTTCGAAGAGATGCATGTTCAAATCTTGAGAATAACATCAAAAGATGTTGGAGTTTACCAGAATCTTTTAGTAAAAAAATTGAGATATTTCTATACTGATGCTTTTGCATTTTGAAATTATAAAATTCAAATGCATCTAATAGAATGTCTAAGTGATAATAAAAATAAAGAAAAATAAATGCATTAAATCTTATAAACCTTGTCAGGATTTTAAACTAAATAGATGATAAAATTATAATGTTTTATGTAAAAAAACTCTCTAAATAGGTTAATTTTAATAATTCGAATTAATAGTTTGAACTAATTCAATAAATTTTGAGATTATGCTCACAAGCGTATGTTATAAGATTAGATTAGTACTAACTTAAATTATGAGATCTAACTAAAAAAAAATCTAATATTGTTCTCACCGTATATTCAAAAAAATATAAATTTTATATGTAAACAAATCACTCATAAATTAAATTAGTTGAAAGGTTTGAATTCGAAGTTTGAAATCTATCTGATATGTTTTAAAGTTGATAACAAAGAGAACGGAGTAGGTCCGATGCCCATCGGACCTACTTTTAGGTTCAACGAGCACGATAACCGTCCGATCTAATTTAAGATTTGTGCGCACGAACATTGAAACAAACTCACACGAATTTTAAAGCGTTCTGCACGAATCTTAAAGTAAATTGACGGTGATTAAACCCATCGAACCAGATAGGTCCGATGCCCATCGGACCTACTCTCAAGTGGATAACAAATACTTTCGATATCACGAAAGCTGGACTCACACTTAACGATAAAAAATTCTTATTATCGAATAAATCGGATAAAGGGTTAAAAAGGGTTAAATTAGTGGCAAAAGACGCCAAGACGGCCCTATCCCCTTGGAAAAAAAGTTGCACCCATTTCATTAATTTTTGAACGGTGCATCGATCATAAAATTCCTTTTATTTATGAGATCCGAAGTAATTAATGGAGAGAGAAGGTAGTATATGTGTTTTAACGCGTGTCGTTTGCATATTAATTTGCTTCCAATTTCTAACTCGTGTTAATTTTTTTTTATATATAAAAGTTGAATCCGCACCACATCATTTTGGAATTAGATTCTCAACTTAAAAAAAGTGTGCAATACAGATCAGGCAATTGCAGTTGCGTCAAAACTCATATCAGGTCCTATTAACAATTGTACTTCTAGAAACAAAGAAGATTGAAATAAAGAAAGCTAGATGAATATATATTGTCAAAGTTAAAAAAGTTTAAAGAATAAAAATGAAAAACTTTAATTCATAGGAGTAACTTAGCTCTCTTTCACTTGTACATAGTTCTGTCACTCACTGTTATGGTATTATTGTGATCAGAACTCAGAACACGCCAATATAGTAGATGTAATTAAGAGTGATGTCAGGTAGGTTGGAATGATTAGAGTGAATTCTTAACGGTCAGAAGAAGAAGAAGAAAACAACTATTTAGAGCGAACCACATGCAAAGGTGCATAGCAATATTAATATAGCATAGCATGATTATTATCCAAGAGGCATAGCAATAGCATAGGTACCTCACCTCCATTATTAGCTTTGTATCTTTTTCTATAGCAAGTGCGAAGATTAATTTCACTACTTTTCTAAGGAGTTCAAATACATGACATAATTTTGTGTGTGGTACTGGTACTGGTACTGGTACTGGTTGTCAATCATTACTTTTTTTCACTTTTAGGTAAATTTCATCTATCCTAGCTATCGAGGGGAATAATTGCAAATGGAAACTAGTCCGTTAAAAAAATAAAATCAAATCAAAGTGGTGCCTTTTCTTATACGCAAAAAATACACTTCTAATTTGGCATGCATCCTAATACGTAGGGACGTATTGAGCACTTTTCTTTTCTTTGGAAAAAGGTGTTGAAATCACCCTTTTTCCTTACAAGGGGTGCACTGCACCACTAGCCTTGTATTTCTATTATTAATTATAAGATGTGGACCCGGTGTTAGTAGGAGATAAACCAAAATCTGCATTTAAGTCGAATCCCACTGCCTAATCCCTCCTCCCCCTCCCCAGTCCCCACTGTCTGAAATCTGAATTAGACAACTCATTGCTCCGTGGGCCCTACTTGGGCCAACAGCCACTATACACTGAACCACCTTCCCTACTTCTACCATGACATCACATCAGACGTCTACACGGCTACACCCACATGTGGGTCACATTGTCGGGTCTGGTCTCAACCCGACTTGGGCTGGAGCAGTAAGTATATTGGACTTGGTGCGCGACACTGAAACAACCTGCGCTTCTGAAACCTTCCTTTTACATAATAAAGCCGAGAAAATGCAAACAAGTGATTATTCTGTGCCGACATCATATTTCAACCAATTCTCAATATGAGAGTTAAAAACCACCTATCACCGTGATGCAAACTTATCCAGGAAGACATTTTGCTTTGATTTAACCTTTGAAAAGGATAAGAGACATTGAAAGATGATAACATTAAGATTAAGAATATTTGCACTATGAAAGATTTGACTCCAATATGGAAATGTGTCAGCCTCCACCACCACCACCACCGCCAATTCCTCTTGGGAATCAAATCCGATAGGAATGTTTTAATATGGGATCAAGCACTTCCAAAAAGATTATGTACATCACCAATTGCCATCAGGACCTCTTCTTTCTTCAATGGTACAATACAAATGCCCCTCAATTGGATTTTTTTTTTTTTTTTAAAGTTAACAGACCAGAAGTCTGCTAACAAATATATTGAAATTAAATAAAAGTATGTACAGCGTCCATGATGTAAATTCTAAGTTGGGCTCTTTAGAAAGAAATTTATTTTGCTAGTAAATTATAAAAGAGGGCCAAGTTATTTATTTTATTTTTTGAGTCGGTAATCTCAGTTCTTAGCAGAGGGCCTCTTCTGAATTTTCAAATAGCCGAATTTTCCCGCACCAGGCGAGGAGCCCTCAAATAAAATTGGCAGATAACCAGTTGCAGCCTTGTACCTTTGCTGAATCTGAAACCAATATCACAAGTAGCTCATTAACTTAAAAAGATACCCATTCTTACAGCCAGGAAAATTGCAGGAAAAATCTAAAAAGTTCCCAAGTTACCTCTAAGATTTCTTCACTGCTTCTAATGCAGTTGCGGCCGATTACACAAACAGATCCACCAGAACCGCCACCTGTGATCTTGGCTCCAAACAGACTAGATGTGCCATCATGAGACGATTTCCTGTGCTGCATCTCTTGCACCAGGTTCACCAGTCGATCAGTCCCATCGGACCCCAGTCCACATGCACTATAGCTATAGTGGCACTGCAGCAACAAGAAACAAAATATCAAAACATTGGAACCTTGCTAATTTGAATATTTGGTCCTATCCTTATGTTTTACTTTTATCCACATATCATGTATAACCCTTGAAAGGCATCCATGTAACAAAATCATACGTCACTGTTGAAAGCATCTCAATGTCAAATGCTCTCTAAAACCAAAATAGTTTCTTATATGATCCTTACAAGAGTTCAAGACAATGAAACATATCTTTATAAGCACCCACAATTTCCCATCCTTTTTATGATGTTAGCCTCGCTAATAACAAACAACAAAAGAAGGATGGCTTAATGATTTATAAAGTAAATATAAAGGACACTTCGCTAAGGTAAATAAAATTAATTTTCCATTATTATATCAATAAGAGAATTTTAGTTCAGGGAAAATAAAGAATGAAGAAATTATGGTAGAATAACCTGATACATGAGTTCCCCGAGAGTGGACAGTTGCTCGTCTGTCTTGGCTGCAGTCAACAATGCCTTGAAAGCCTGCAACCACAAAATTATTGAAAAGAGTATGAAATAATAATCAGAAAGTGTTATTTTAAGAAACTATTAAAAATAGACATGTAACCTCAACACGAAAATTTTCATAGATGGGATGTCTCGTAGGGGCTTTAACACTGTATGATCTCTTTGGATCAACAGTTGTCACTTTATCATTATGATCACCATACTTTTTCAAAAACTCTTCTCCAGTTGTGTTCTCAGGAAGATCTTTTGAATAAATCCCTTCAAATCTATACAAAACCAAGCAACTTAATATCATATATTGCACTTCAAAACAATTTCAACTTTGTGCAATTTTTTTCTGAAACAAACCTGTGAGGCTTTAGATTGCATAAATATTCAATGGAGGCTTCAGATTTGAGAAGCTCAATAGCACGCCCCTCGTATTCATCAGAATTAAAGCCATCTTGCATGAGACTGTTTGAGTTGGTTGTAGATTCAGAAACCAAAGTTGAGGCTTGAGATTTTATTATTTTTCGACCCATATACGTACCCACTCTAACTGATCCATAGTCTGTCCCACCAACACTACACAATAAATACCATGCACATAATTAAGAAACACCATCCTTAAATGGAAAAGGTGCACAAAAGGAGGGACTAAACATCTTAAAACCGTGCAGTAGAATTCCATTCATGTACCTGTGACGTATTCCAGAATCAAGACCCCAGAATCTTATGTGAGTCGGTATAGTTACCAATTCTTTTACCTCTGCTGGCTGCAATCAACAGTGAAAAAGGGCTCTAAACAACAACACAAAAAAAGATAACAAAAAAGCCGAGGAATCAGCTTATGCAGTAAATTTTTGCTAGGATAAGGTTCCAACACAAACCTGACAAACCATTGCAAGCAATTTGTTTGCTTCACCACAAGCAGATGTCATCTGATCCATAACCCCACAAGGAGCTCCTACTATGTGATTCTCAACCTAACACATTTTGAAATTTAGGTAAATCTTACAGCTACAATTACATTCAGATCAAAAGACCACATATACAATTGATTAATTAGTATCCAATAATACCTTTTGACAAAGCAATGCAAGCTTCCGTGGTTCAATACTCCAACCTAATGTAGGGAAAAGGATGTCTTCAATAACCATAAAGATTGACAGAGAACAACATAATTAAAAATGTTCAAAGAAATAATAAAACGGATAACCATGAGCTGCAGCAATGGCAGACATAGTGGCAACCTCCACTGAAGCAGAAGAAGATACCCCCTTTCCTTCTGGTACAGCTGATGAAACCTATTATTTCATTATTATTAGATGAGCAGGACAGTGGTATACCCGTATAATCAAGAATAGCAATCTTGCTAAGTAAGAAGTAACAATAAGAACGCCACTACCAATCTGATATCACGCTCTAGGATTTTCTGAAAGAGATATTTGGGTAAGTTAAAGAGAGAAAAGGAGATAGGAATGTAATGTAAGACATACCAGTATGGAAATGCTATCAGTAAAATGAACACCTAGCTCTGTCATCAATACCAGAATAGTCCCAGCAACATATGCCGCCCATCTAATATACAGACATGACAAAGTTAAAATGAATAATTCTCAATGAACACATGAAAGTGTGGTGATAACTGATACGTAGCTAATAATTACTTCTGAGATGGATCCTGGGAGAAGTATTTTTTAGCCTTCTCATAAGATATTGGCTGATCACCTTCCACTAAATCTAAGAGGTCCATATCAAACGTTGGGGCACGATTGCTTAGCTCTGACCCAAAAGATACCTAGGCAAATATTTAAGAAACAAGAACTGTTAGTTATAGTGTGTATATATTTAAGGATATAAAAATATATAAATAGATGGAAGGAAATTTTTTTAAAGAAAAAAGCAACAACGAACAATTCAACATACAATTTGAAGCACAGGAATAGGGTCATGGCCATTCTTGAGATGTCTGGCTTGAGCATGTTTCCATAATTTATGTTTGCTCGGGTGGTTCCTCTGAACAGCAACATGGCATGCCTCTCTAATTGGCATCTTTTCATATGTTCAATTACATAACCAGATAACAAGAATGGTGTCATAATATATTAATCACATTATGAAGATATATTATCTGTAGAACAAAAAACTAATGAAAAATATTTAAAACCAGGTAAATGGGAAATAACCTGTAAAACAAGGCTGCCAGAATAATCAGCGATGCCACCCATAACATCCAGTCTCCCAGGTGCTCTTGCCACATAAATCTCGTCTTCCCAGTTGAAAAGAGCTGAAGCAGCAGCTTTCTCCCTGAGCTGCCTTTTCTCAGGGCTGTGTGGATCCCCAGAAGCAGCAAGCCCAGACAAGCTTTTCAGAAAAGCAACTGTATCAGATAAACCTTGTGCATCCCCCTCCAGTACCTCAAAATCCTCAACACACCTTCAGCAACAACAATTTAATTATTGGTAATTAGCAAAATACAAAAGCGGTTTGTACAGTGATAGTACATGTGGGTAGGAAGAAAACTCACGACTCGGCATGAAATTGAGTTTCACTGGTGTCAGCAGTAGGGGTTTTAGCACGGACACCGATTTCCTTCTCTGAAAGAGAGTACCAATCAGGGACACCAACCTCCCTACCCGGCACTCTTTGCAAATGGTAACCCAGAACTATAGCATCCCTAAGTCGCCTTGCTCCACTCAACTGCAATTTAATACATTGATAGATCAAATACTCGCCAAAATAACTGCAAGTATGAAGATTAAGAAATTGCGAGCACCATGATGTTAATTTTTCAGTACAGATATATGCTACAAGTAACATTTTGAAAATTGCTTAGAAGTTAGTAACCATACAAGTAATGTACCTTATCAGAAGCATACTTCTTTCCAATAGCAGTGTCTTGTAATATGCGAGCAACTATCTGGCATGGAGAAATTATATATAAGTTACAAGAACAGTATATGCATAATGAGGTATCAATGTTGCATGCTGAAGGACTGAAATAGATGAACATGTAAAGAACTACAAGTTACCTCTCCACCATTAATTTGACCATCATAGCAGGGTTTAAGAGTAAGAGCACGCTCAAGATAAGGCTTCCAGTGTCCTGTAAGTAGGTCCCTCCTTATCATCTCAACACCTCCCTGGTGATACTGCTCAAAAAGAAAAAAAAAAAGATTATTGGGGTGTTAAACATAAATCTTAAAGGAAACGGTTCATTAATATTCATTTCATCATGATGAAAAAAAAAGATCAAAACCTCGAGCATATTCCTCAGAAATGGCTCTTCATTGAAATAGTCCCTTCGGACGAAAACAAAGGGCAACTTGTAAGCCAAAGCCTCACTAACTGTGCCATATCCAATTTTCCCTAAACATAGAAGAAAGCAAATGCAAATAATTCTCAGATAAAATTATGGCCCCTTTCATGAAGTTGAAGAAACAAAGAACATAAACTTTCATTATTGTGCATCATACCAAGCATGCAATCAGATGCTGCAATAAGGTCAGGTGTATAAACATCCTTTGCAAGCTTCACAAAATTTGGAGGGAGCTCTTGATTCTCTGATGCACCACACACCTTCAAATCAATATAATCAACAATATCTCATACAATGATGTTGTAAACAAAATTCTACAGTAACAAAATAACATACTTTAATGATAGTGTGTACAATACCAGACATAACCAACCATCGGGTAACCACTCATTCTTTAGGATCCATCCTGCCGGCTGACAAAGACGAAAGAGGTATGAATAAAAATACTCAATCTTCATGACACCTGAAGTTGATACTAGTAAGTTCTTAAATGTAAACAATGTAAGGTGTTAGGATTACCTGTCCCCCAAAATTAAAAATCAAAACCTTCACATCTTCACTGATTCCGAGTTCCTTCCTCACCTAACTTGGTAAGAAAATCTAGGCTCAGTAAAGAGACGAATTGACTATAAAATAACAATTTTGGACTATCTTTTAGTAGAAGTACAACCTCAGCCCGAGATTTATGTAATCTTCTAACAACCAATGGTACGTCAATCACGTCTTGAAAAGCTGGCACTGGAAGACATAAATGTAAGATTTTTTTTTTTGAAATCCTTGACAGGGACTGTCAAGTGAATAAATGTAAGATTAGTTGCCAGAAGTTCAGAAAGGGAAGAATAAAAGAAAAAGAAACATAGGAATTGTACAAGAGGTATGTCATACTTGGACAATAGCCAGGGAGTCTGAGCAAGAATTCACAATGGGAATAGTCTTCAGCAATCTGCAATTTACTGGTACTTGGATTCTGTTTACGCAAAAATATAAAATAAATAAAAACAGGAAATTAGGCGCACCTGCCACACAACAGAGCGGTGGTGATGACCAGCTACCACTACATACTCTGAATATATAAAGTCCCAACTACAAAGCAAACAAAATTTCAAGAATTGATATTGCCAACAGTTTTATACTTTTTTAATGAGGCCTCATTTCAAGGATATTAAGAAAAGCATAATAAACAAGAATGGGAGAAAGTGAAATTTAAAAAAAAAAAAAAATTTGTTTTACCTGAAATTCGTAACACAAACTGAGCGAATTCCAGCATCAGCTGCTGCCCTGCAGGCAACAGGCACAACATCCGAGACCTTGCAAGCAATAAAATCATAGTAACATATCATGTTATAAAGGTGAAATAAATTATATGCTTACAAGGTAATCAAGCAGGAAATATGGCATGGAGTACTGATACATATATATTTACCACAAGATCAGCCTTGATAGAGTTGAGCCATTCAACTTCTGTAGCCAAAATAGAGGCACGCGGCAGTACTGCTGTCTGACGATACTATATTCCAAAATTTGCAGAAAAGATTTAGGGAAAAAGAAGAAATGTAAAAACTTGTGTATTGAAGAGGGAAAAAAAACAAACATTAACAAAAAATATTACTTTTAGTATATTTGCCAAAAAGAACAATTTTCAGTGGTTGGGAAAAGCTACCTTCTCTAAAGAGGCAAGTCTATCCACAGTTAAAGCATCAGCTTGTACAGCTCCACAATCAAGTAAGACCTGGGATTTTGTTGAAGAATTACTGCTTGATGGTATTAATGAATTTATTTTCATTTCTGTAAGTTTTTATCGAAGTTGGACTTGTTACAGGCTTACAGCTAGAGTAAAGTGTCAGAAAAAAAGAAAATAATACAAGAACTTATTAGCAAGAACAGTAATATAAACTAAGCAATTAGCATAGATCCAACATAATTATTCCATTTTATTACTATTTGGAGTGCCAAATTGGTGTCGAGTTAAATTCAAATTATAAAGACACACCTTGCGAATATGAAGATTGGGAGACTGGATCTCTGTAGTGAAGACAAAGTTGGGTGCACCTGTTACAACATGCACATCATGACCAGCTCCTACAAGATGCCTTACCACCTGGAAAAATCATATCATATATAATTTTCCTTTGCCACATGATTAGATTGTCATAGGCTAATGTTCTGCATGTAATTCGACAATCAACTAATTTTATATGGATATTGAGCTAATTAATTTCAAGGAAAACCAAAGCCAAAATTTCAAAGCTTGAAGCTGATCTATGATTTATCCAGCGATTTCAAAGCAATGCCAATTGTTACTTCCCTACTCCTTTTTAGATATTTAAACAAATTCACAGAACCCTGAAGCTAAATAGAGACATTAATCAAGATAACTCTCTCATTAAGCTAGTACTAATTAACTTTAAAGCAAAAAGAAGAGAGCACAGATTTATTTGGAGCTTCGCCTGATATATGACGTTATCTAAAGTAAAAGCATAAATAAATGAAATCAACCAATTATTCCATCTAAGTTCATCTGCAAGGAAGTCTGAATTCCGACTTATTTTTAAATATTACACCTAATTTACACTTGATTGAAGCTCGTTTGAAACCTCAAGTCAGCAAATTTTCAGCTAAACCAAGCTAACTGAATCATTCCCTTCAAATGATCGAAGGTCTTCAACCTTACAACTGCCGACTTCATCTTCAATATTTCACTTTAAAATCGACGAAACTAAAAAAATATGGCCAAAATAGAAGACGAAACTGTAAGTTCATAAGGTAGTTTACCTCAACAACCCGGGTAGCATGGCCGAATCCATGGCCAGTGACATAATAAGCGAAAACCAGATGTTCCCTTGAAACTGAGACTAATCCCTGCTCCTCCATTCCACAAATTCTCATTATCTCGATATCTCCGCTCAAAAGAGGATAAGAAGGAACGAAGAAAAGAGGTTCAAGGGAAAGGGAGAGATGGAAATGATTTTAGAAGGAAAACGGATCAACGCTTTTCCAAATTAGTTGGAGTTCCTCTGATTCGAGATAAAATGCAAAAGGGTTCAGGACGGAAATAGGCAATCTAATTATCTAAACTTGCTCTCCCGCTTCCTATTTTGGAACGCTTGACCTGTCTCTGCCAGGTGACCCCACGAAATTGGCCTAATTAAAACCCACTGGAACAATGGGTCCCACCTATCAGTAAGTCCAGACACCCTTGGTTTCCTGTGTTCATCCACATAAGATATTTGAGACCACCGCATAGGATTTCGGTTTATCCAATAATTCTCCCATGTTCCCAGAACACGTATCCTCTGCATTAACTCAAAAGGAAATCTTCCGAGTTAATGCATCTCGGCTGTCTGATATTAAACGGAGTCAATTTGGCTGTCTGATTTTAACAGAGGAGCCTTTAATATTAGTGCGGATCTAATTTGCACGGATCTTAAAGTAGATCGGATGGTCCAGATGCATTAACTCAAAAGATTCCCTTTTGAGTTAATACAGAGGATACGAATTCCTTGTTCCCACGGATAAAGGATAATCTTTGGATAGCGAATTATTCTCAACAATATTCTTGTTATTAACATACCACAAAATCAATTCCTTTTAGCTTGTGGAATATTTTTTTCTCTGCTTAGTTGTTTCCTAAATAAAACTCTCATCGACTATTCTTAATCATTGGATCAACAATTAAGTATCGTCTATCTTAATCTTATAGCTAGAAATTATTTAAACTTTTACTAATAAATGTTCATTTTTATGTGGGTTATATGTAATTTAATGTGTGAAATATGCGGTCATCTAATAAAATTTGTATATATTCTCGATGTTGCATTTTATTTGATAGTATTTATTTAGAAAATAAGAACTTAATTCCTTCTCCGATAAGGTTTATTTGGCAAAGTCCAAATATAACCTGGTTTCTATAATATTTATATCTGGATAGAGAAATTTCTCTTAGTTGAGATTAGATATTATCAAATTAACTTAAATTAGATACTTAAAAATATATTCTGCCAATCATTATTTATACGCTGAAATATAATAATTAAATTATAGTCGGAGGTATTGATGGATATTTATTTCTTATAGCTTTTTCCTCTATTTTTTAACTTAAGTGAGAGAGTATTGAAAGTATGCATACTCGGAAAAAAAAAATCAAATGACGCGGTCTCTATTAAATTAATATAAATTATCTCGGTAGGCTGGTAAAAAAAAATAACAGATCTATTTTAGGACATTGTTTCAAACCGTCAATGTAACATCAATTGTTTATAGTGGTGCTTGAAAATCACCAGTCTCAACATGGGAAAAAGAAGAAGAAGAAGAAGAAGAAGAAATACGATGCTATGGAGAAAGATACAAAAAAAAAAAAAAAATGCTAGGGTCGCTTTTTAACCTGATATTTTTATTAATATCCAAAGTTAATTACAAATTAATAAATATACTCATGTTAGCTGGATTTTTTTTAAAATGTCCAAACTGGCTATTTAATGGCCGGTCTTCTTTTTTTGCTCCACCGGCCATTAAATGACCGGTTCTCAAATTTTTATTTTTTGTTTTTTTTTGCTGTTTCAGACCCTATAAATACTCATCTTTCTCTCTCCTCCCTCTCACAACTCACTTAATAGGCGATTTTTGAGGCGATTTGAGACGATTTTCCGGAAGCCAAAAGGATGAACAATAACAACAGAGGTAGATCGTCCTATCGTGGCCTAGCGAGAGGAGGATCAATTAGTGATCGAGGTAAAAATGAGAAAAAAAAGAACAACTGTCAAGTATGCCGTGAGAAAAAGAACTGTCAAGTATGTATGATGGAGGAATTTCTTAGACGGCTTATTTGATATGAAATTTCAGACGATGACTTTGTGCAAAACCTCTACGGCTCTGGTTTGAAAAAAGAAGAGGTTGATCCATAGACTCCAACATCAGAAGATGAGTTTGTTTTGTGTACTTATACTGATAAGGCTAGCACTTCGTCTGTTGTGACTGATCCAGATCTGGCAATGGAGTTTATTTCATGTACTTTCAAGGCTCGTTCTAAGAAGTATTATTATTAAGGTTTAAAATTTGGATGCATTTCAGCTGGAGGCATTTTAGTTGGATAAATTATGATTGTAAATTTTTTAGTTTTTTTAGTGTCTATTTTGTAGACTTTATTTCATCAATTCAGAGGATAATTTAGACTTAATGTATTGATATGCATGTAGACTTGTTGTTTCTCTACATTTGAATTTGATAAAACAACAGTAAAGTTATAAAAAATTACATTCAACTAACTCATAACTTAGTCTTAATAAAGTCCACACAAATTGCAAATAAAATAGTTCTGAAAGCAACATCTAAATAAACAAGTTCACAACATGCATCAAATGAGAAGAATTTAAATCACCTATTACTACTACGCCTAAAATTAAATCTGAGAAACCGACCAGTTGCAAAAGATGGCCTACCAGATGGCTCTGCTTGGCTTCCAGATGCCCCTGCTTGGCTTCCATATGCCCTTGTACGCCTACCAGTTGACCTCCTTGGTTGGCTTCCAGATGGCTCTCCTTGCACCCCAACTGCCTCTCCTCTTATGGCAACTGCCTCTCCCATTGCTTCTGCAAACATAGCAGATGCAGCTAAACGGCTTGTAGCTGTGCTTCGCTGTGACCCTTGTGACCCAGTTGCCTCTGCGATAACTCGCTCATTTTCTGCCGCATTTGCTGCGTTTCTGGCCTCTGCATTGCATTTGTTACTTAGTAAGTTGGTCTAAATTGAAAAGAAATATAATTTTTGATGAATGTTACATACCTCTTCGATTCCTGTCGGTAGTGGAACGGCGAGCCTGATGCCCCCTTCGCCTACCTTGTATTTCATCCATGGTCATTACATAACGGGTGTGTTTTCTCCTCCCAACCCTAATCCAAGCCTTGCTAGAAAGAATTCTAGGTTCATTACAAGTAGGCTATTCTTTCATATTGCCAAAAGCGACAAACACCCCACTCCAAGTACTTTCAAGATAGTTCAGAGTATACCAGTCTGCAACAAATTGGTCCTCGCTCCAGTTTCGTTCACGACAAACCGCTAAGACATGAGCGCACGGAATAGATATTAATTGGATACCTCTGCATGTACATTCCATTTTGTTATCGGGCCCGCGTGTCACAATGTACTGGAAAGGGTGACTGTAACGTACTCATTTGGGGATGAAACTTGGTACTGACCTTCGCCGTGCGTATAAGGGACCAAATGCATTTCTGCAGCTTTGGTCCACCGTTTTCTGATCTTTTGCAAAACCCGATCGGAAAATAACTGATTTGCATCTCTTAAGTCCATTGCTCGCTTCCGCCGCTCAACAAACCATTTGTTGCACTTATAGAACGTATCCTCCACTATGGCAGCCACGGGCATTCTACGGCTAACCCGAAAGACATTGTTGAGCGACTCGAAGCCGTTTGTTATCATGATACCAAATCAGTATCCTCTATCACAGGTTTAAAAAATCTTCTCATAATTGGATGGCTTTATCACATTCATCACATATCGTCAGTATACCTATGCAAGGAAGTATTTATACCTTTGAGGTGAACAATTTTTACGTAAATAATTCTCCCAACCAAATCTCTCAAACGTACCCGCACTATAAATATTTGTGGAGGACCACTCAAACTACATGGGGGGCATACATGTTTTTAGAGGTGAGTTATTTTTTCTCCGTTCAATCTCGTCCATATTTCTAACGATCTGTGAGGAATTTTGTGAATCTAAAACCACGAACGTCTTCTACGCAATTTTATCTTTCAAATGAGATCCATGATGATGTACTTTCGAACTCGTTGTCACACAAGTATTAATACCTCGTCGTGCAAGTATTATACCTATACTTGCAAGTATTTTTTACATATGACATTGGATGACGTCTAAAAATATTAATATCAAGTACTGTAAGTATTTATACCTATGTAATCAACTATTTTTGTTAGAGAAAAGTTGACGCAGGGACGATTACGAAAGGTTGATGTGGTAATACGGGATATCCACTACTTCATTAGAGGAAGGTTGACGCGGGAATGATTGGGGACTAAACAAAGAATGATCATAAAAAATTACGCATCAAAGTATTAATATCTTATATTTCAAGTGTTAATATTTTATCTTCTAAGTATTTATATCTTAGAGTAGAACTAGGGTGTTCTTAAGCTCACCAAGCCCTTTTGTGAGTTTAATTCAAAAATCTATTGAATTGGCTTCAAACGATGCATCCAAACCGTTGAAATCGATCTACTTCACGAGTGATGCGTTTATGTCAAATTTTTAAATTTTCGAACTAATTTAGTATAAAGTCAAGCGGTAAAAAAATAGTTTATAAGTTAATTTTAATGTGTTCATTTTTCATCATTTTTTGACTGCTTGACTTTATATTAAATTAGTTTGAAAATTTATAAATTTGATAAACTCATCACTCGTGAAGTAAATCGGTTTCAACGGTTTGGATGCGTCGCTTGAAGCCAATCCGATGGCTTTTTGAGTTAAGCTCACAAAGAGACTTGGTGAGCTTAAGAACACCCTAGTTCTACTCTTATATCTATGAATGTTGACACATGGACGAGTGCAGGGACTGTGAAAGGGGGTCATATAAGTGAGGACTATAAAGGAAAAGTGATGCAGAGATTTTAGAATAATAATTAGTGAAAATTATATAATATTTTTTATAATAATAATTAGTGAGGAGATTTAGAATAATAATTAGTGAGGAGTATAGTACATAATTTTTCTAAATGGGAGCAAGAATTTTAGAGTACTAGAGTGGAGGTACTCAAATAATTATTCTTAATTTTAAGTACTGGTGTAAAAAGGGTGAATGTCAAGTCATCGACTAGTATGAATCCTCCTAGATAATTAATTAAACTAAAATCAAACAAATATACAAACTTTATGCATACTAGAATTGTTACTGAGACTTTGTTCCGAAATAATTCCGTTAGATAATTTCCGGACTATTGATTTGGTTTCAATGCTCTTAAATTTTATCAACTGATAGTTTGAACGATGATCTGAATCACATGCCCTGCATCAACAGACCTTGCGGGGAAGAGTTGATACAAAAGGGGATCAATATCAATTCAAGCTTCTGATCTCTAAATTGACAGCGCATTACTTTTAGCCAGAAACAAAGTTTCAAAATATTCTTTGTTTAACAATTAAGCACACCACAACAGAACGACTATAATCTGCCTACAAACTAACTGTGCCTTAGTTTTTTTATATTACTCAGTACATATTTGCGCTCCGGTTTTGTCACGCACGTGTTCTCCTTTTAGCTCAGGTACAAAACCAGCTAAATATAATTTGTCAAATTATACATCTCTGACTAATTATTTACCATGGATAAAACAAGTAATAACTAAAGGGACCTAGTAAACTCATATCCAGAGAAAAATGCTGATTTCAAATCGGTGCCGAAGCGAAGGGGTAGCGCCGTAAGCTCGGTTCATGTAAACCACAATACAAGGGAGATACGCAGTTCACCAATACCGGACACACCTAAATCCAGACATAACAAGGGAATTTCCAAGACAATCAAATACATCTTAGTGTGAGTGGATCACAGGGTTCGATCCATAAATCATCCAAAAAGCATTTACAGATATAACCAGTGGGCAAGAAAAGAATGTATACTAGCTAAACTCAAATAACAAACTGAGATGAATAATCAACTTAACTACTCGCAGCAGCAAAACAGTCATTGATTAAACCAATTATAAAGTAAAAAAATTGAGCTAATATACAAATTCTAATTCAGATTACTGTGAAACTAGGGCAACAGATCAGTATGAAGCTACTAAAACTTCAAACTTAATTTCTAAAATTCTGACAGGAGTCATTTCTACACTGTGTGGCACCATACCGTCATTAACCCTTAACTCTTAATGGTCAGGGAAACATTAGAAATATAAAGAATGATAACCAAAAAGGGAAGACTTAAATTTGCCCATATGCCCCTGGATCTTCCAAATCTGAAATCCAAGGCACATGTAAACCTACGGAGGAACTTATATGCACTCACAAGGAAAGAAGTTTACTGGGACCACATAACATGCGATGTTGGGTTCGGCTGGGTCCCAGGAGCCATGCAGTGCAGTTGCCGCTGGTGGTGAAAACCCTCTCTGCCTCCCTTTTCCCCAAAGATGGAGGTGTGGTGTGATTCCACTGGCTCGGTTTCTATCTCCATTGAAGTGCTTTCTTCGGATTCCATCAGCTCTTCTATCATTACTGGATTCTGATCATGTTGAGAGCTCGACCAATAAGAGGCCATTTCTGCAGCAACAGATGGGACCCATGGCACCAGTGCTAGGCAATCATTGCCCGCTGGAGAATTGTCCTCCATGTTTTGGCAGCTCCCTTGATGCACAGCTTGGTCTGTGTGAAAAAAGGTTTAGAGACTGTTATACGCCTACTGGAGATTCCACAAGTCAAAATGGTAAACTTGTGCATTACAAAGATGGTAAAGGATAGATGTAAGATCAGCGCACATGTAGAAACAGAGGCAGAGCCAGACTTTTAAGCTATTGGCGGGGGGGATGGGGGTCAATCATATAAAATTTTCAAAATTTTCATGCTGCATATGGAGGTCAATTTTACAGTACCCATATCATTTTGTTCTAAACTATATAGAAAATCATGCATAAGTAAAAAAACTTTGAAATGAATGGGGGTCAATCGACCATTCGACCCCCATATGTTGAATGAGCATCCGCCTCCATGTGGAAATGCTAAGTTTATTTGACTAAGCCCCTATGGGGGTTCAAAATAAACAGATACTATTGCTACGTGAGGTAACCCGTCAACGTAGAATTCTACTAAGAAATGTCAATTTCATATATATGGGCCGAGTTCAACAAATTATACAAGAATCTGAATACTAAAACAAAAACGATTGAGACGAGCTTGAAAGATATTCAATTACTCCACATTAACAACAAATAATAGGTTGTGGCCTCAAAACGGAACGATATTGGTCAATTACCAGATATTTGTCAGTAAGGATTTAATAACTCTATGAATTAGACTACACGCATTATATAATGCTACAAGTATACTATGAACAAAATGCTTCGACCATAAATCAGGTTATGTGATTGACTACAGATGTACTACGAACAAAAGGCCCCAACCATAAAAACTTAGTAAATAAGGAGAAATCCAGACGTGAAGATTTAATAACTTACTTTTGAGGTTGCGCAACAGCTCGGGGCTGACCAACAAAGAAGGGTTTGATGGCACTGGTCCAAGATTCAAAAATGTGTCTGCCGGCGTGTAAAGAACTATCGCTCTGTCATCAGTTGAAGAGGGAGGAGGAAATGTTTCATCAACTGTATACGTCATTTCACTGAGAGGAGGTACAATTTCATCCATTGTATGTGTCATTTCACATGCAGGCTCGCCACCAAGACCACCAACTTGAAAAGGAACTTCTTCAATAGGATGAGGCAGCTTTGGTTCCTGCGCGCAAAGAACACAAAATTTCACTCAGAAATTAGAAAGAGAAGGCTAATCCCTAAGTTTAAACTTACTTGTGTAGAAAGCAAAAGACAACGATACCATCCAGTGCCGGTTCATACCGGTAACAGGTATGGTACTAGAACGAACTGCTCAGACAGCTCTAGAGAGGTAGGGTTTGATGGAGACTCGGTTCAGCATAAATTAGCAACTTTGTGTAATTGATGAACATAACAACTAAGATAACTTGTACCGAACCGGTAAGGGTTCAATACGAGTCGATAATCACCAAAAAAAAACAGCGGAAATCAAAGGGAGGAAGCACATAGAGTAATAAAGATAGAGAAATTGGGAGGGGATGGCAAACCAATCGCCTGATCTTGAAATGGGGATACGAGAATCCTTCCATCGCCTCTTCTATCTCTTTCCGCTTCGCCATCTCGATCCTATAAATTTCACCCGATTTCTTATCTAAGAAATTGATCTCGCTCGGCTATAAATCCTCTGATAGTTTCTAGAGCGTCCCCCGATTCTTCTAGACTTCGAACTCTCTCTGGGTTCCCTCTCCATCTCTTTCCGCGTCCCTACTTATACGGAATTCGTATTACCAACAGGATATTTCTGTTCGGATCTGGACCGTCTAATCAGAATTCGCACGACTATTAAAGCGTCCCGTGAGTTCCACCTCGGGCCAGATTGGCCCAGATTCCTATTGAACGGCTGTGATTCAAACATAAATATTCTGTTACCTCAGAGGATATGATACACTATACGGGACAATTTTGGGCCGAAGATAAAATTATTTGATTGCCAAAATATTAAAGTTTGTATTATTTGCCCGTCTAAATTTAAGATTTCTATATAATATATCTATTTATTGATTTCGCCCAATAAAAAATGAGGAGACTCAAATGCCTCATTGTTATATGTCTCAATCATATCTCAACATCTTTATATTTAATTTCAAAGTTCAACAGACAATCCAAACCGTTTAACATGATATCCACGTTAAAATATAATTGATAAATCAAATTTTATATTTTTTTGAAATTTTTTTTACTATTTTTAAAGATAGGTACAAAATCATTATTTTTAGATGGTCCACATTTTCCTGAAAAATAATGATTTTGTATTATCTTGAAATATAGTGAAAAATTTCCAAAAATATAAAATTTGATATCTAAGCATATTTTAACGTGGATATCATGTTGAGCGGTTCAGATCTTTTGTTTTGATTTGGAAATGGAAAATAAAGGTGTTGGGTACGATTGAGGCATGAAGTAACGGAGCATTTGAGCCCTCCTCATAAAAAATATAATATATTAAAAATAAAATTTAATCAATTTAAAATTAATTTCATTTTTAGCAATTCAGGGAGAGTTTTCGAGGAAAGTGGTGTGATGGCTTCATTTTATACGTGGTAAATGTTACGGTTTTTTATTTCATTTTTTTTAGAAACCTCAACATTGTCGTGATTTTTTCTTATAATATTTTTCCTGATTTGTTATATTTAACGTAAACCTGAAATTTTTATTGTTACCACGCCAAAAAATCAGAATTAAATCGTTACCACCCCACTGACCCTTTATTGAATACTACCACCCCCGCTAACCCAGTTCGCGCACCAAATTGGCTGGTGCGCTGACTGGGCTTGGTGCGCCAACTGGGTTCGCGGAGCCTTCTTTTCATCGTATAAGGGGTGCGAAGAGCTCATTTTGCTCCGCACTCCGCGCACGCCGCACAGTAAAAAAGTGAGTTTTTTTTTATTTATTTATTTATTTATTTGTAGAGTAGATAGTTGGTATAGGTGTCCAAAATAGGTTCAAATAGAGTAGAATTGTAATAAATAATTAGAATGATGTCCAAAT
This sequence comes from Carex littledalei, assembly GCA_011114355.1. NCBI lineage: Eukaryota > Viridiplantae > Streptophyta > Magnoliopsida > Poales > Cyperaceae > Carex > Carex littledalei. The sequence goes on along the minus strand of CM022097.1, from coordinate 881,674 downwards.
AGAGTAGAATTGTAATAAATAATTAGAATAGTGTCCAAAATAGATTCAAACAGAGTAAAATTGTATTAAATAATTAGAATGGTGTCCAAATAGAGTAGAATTGTATTAAATAATTAGAATGATGTCCAAATAGAGTAGAATTGTATTAAATATTTAGAATGGTGTCCAAACAGATTAAAATTGTATTAAATATTTAGAATGGTGTCCAAACATAGTAGAATTGTATTAAATAATTAGAATGGTGTTCAAACAGAATAGAATTGTATTAAATAATTAGAATGGTGTCCAAATATAGTAGAATTGTTTTTAGCTATATTATGTTGTATTTTATACCAAATTATTTTAGTAAATTATTAAAGTACCCTATTTGAGGTACTTAAGACCAAATTTGATTAGAAATGCACCAAATTGTAGTATGGCGTCATCCAGCGGCACCAAGCACACCAGTCTGCCTCATGATGATGTGGAGTTGGATGTAGTGTTAGCTCGGACCGTCTTTCCGCATTTGACGACAGAGTATATCAGTCCCGTTTGCTGGTTCCCTTACAAGGAGCACAAGATTAGAAACTCGTATGTAAGTTTACATCTCTATACCACTTGCAAATAATATACATTTTCATTTGAATAAAATAATAAATTGTATTTGTGTTTATTTTGAAATTAAATGCAGACTCATACTCTAACGTCGACGAGGAACAACCAGATGAATATCCTCTACGACCCTCGATTTGCACCCGCGTTGCAGAGGCTGGGTCTGTGGCATGTGTCACAGCTCAGTGACTTAAATGCAGATGTCGCTCTTATATCTGCATTGGTCGAGAGGTGGCGACCGGAGACCCACACCTTCCACTTGCCCGTCGGAGAGATTACGGTGTCTCTCCAGGACGTGAGTTGTCTCTGGGGTCTGTCCATTACCGGAGAGGCGGTCACAGGTGTGGAGTACGGAGACTTCACGCAGCTCGTCCTCGACCTGCTGGGAGACGGGTTGATGAAGCGGAGGGCGACCAAGAAGGGGTACGTCTACTCGAAGAATGACATCAGTTTATCACAGTTGCGGGAGCGGTTCAGGTAACATTTATTTTATAAAATTAATTATTTGATGTTTATTTTTCGCATTTTCACTAAATTGGTTCGAATTTACAGTGGAGCCCTGGACGCAGATGCTGATGCTGAGACGGTAGATCGGTGGACCCGGGCTTACATCATGGAGATATTTGTTTGCTGGATGTTCCCAGATTCATCGGGGGCCACTGTCCCTGGATGTTTGCTTGAGTGGTTGAGGGACTTGGTCCAGCCGAAACAGATGAACTGGGGTGCAGCGGTATTGGCATGTCTATATCGGGGTTTGTGCACCGCATGCCAGGTATAATTTTTTGAAATTAAATCTGAATAATTAAATGGTTACACAAAAAAAAATCATAATTTTAACTGTCACTTGTACCTAAATAGACAAACAAGCACAATTTCTACGGTCCAGCTGGTCTCCTGATGCATTGGTCGTGGACGCGGTTCCCGTTCGGCCGTCCACAGCCACGAGTGAGAGGTTGGGCTCCAGCTTGGGGGCAGCCCAACGGGATTACATGTCCGGCTTACGCGCAGAAGTGGTGCTCGAGGAAGACGTACATCCAGACCCCGCACGGCAGACCTATAGGTGTTGATTTCTTTCGGAGTCAGTTCGAGCAGATGACTCCTGACAGACACGTTTGCTGGCGATCGTACGACGAGCGTGTCGAGGTTGATGACGATGATGCTGTCCCTCACTCCTTCCTGCATGACCTGCCTCATATATGCCTCCAGCAGCGTCAGTTCTGGTTTGCTCAGGTAACCCTTGCATTATTATTGTATTCCCGTTTTGCATCACTTTTATTTATTACGTACGTAGGATTATTTATTTTTATGTACTTGCAGGTACCACTTGTGTTCTACCAGATTGTCGAGCATTACTATCCTGGACGGGTGATGCGTCAGCCCTTTCCCGTCCCGGATCCCATCTCCAAGGACAAGTGGTACGAGCTTCACAAAGACCTGGCCACTACCAGCGGCAAGAATTGGCGGACCGTGCACGCCGATTATGTGACTCGGCTTGAGGCGATGGGCGACAGGATCCCTGACGAGCTCCAGTCGTATGCTTTTGATACATACGATCAGACCTATCGCAGTTGGTATCAGGAGTACTGTGCCTTCACGGTGTACTTGCATGGTCAGATCACGGAGATGAACACAAAGCCGCTCCACGTACGACGCGACACGGTTAGTGACGAGTATGGCTTCATTCCCTGCGCTGGCCTGGCTGCACAGATTGTAAGTCTTTAATTTTTTTGGTTTAAGAAAATTATGAAAATTCATTTGCAATTCGAACTAATTTTATTTATTTTAATTCGCAGGCACTCATGAACATCAAGCAAGTGCTTAGGAGCGCAAGATACGCCGTCACAAGAGGTTGGAAGGCATTCGGTAAGAAGTGGTTGTGTATGGCTGCACCGCCTGTCGTCGTCGCCGGGTACCAGGATCAGCTCGAGAGAGTTCTCAGGCTTTCAGATCTTCCCCGCTATGAAGATTTGAAAGACATGGACGATGACGATTCTGCGGAGCCTATGAGCACGCCAGAGCTGGATTTCTCAGACCTACACGAGGCAGCGACTGCTGAGGCCGCATTTGAGGCTGCTGGGCTTGCAGCGGTACGTATATTTTTGTAATTATTTTTATAATCATCTTCATTGTGAAACCTAATTATCTATTTGTTTCAGGGAGATATACCCGGCGGAGATCAGTACGACGAGCCGGACCCACCCGCAGATTTTACGTTTCACTTGGGCTCTCAGTACGGGGCTTACACGCAGGATGTAAACTCTCCTTCGTTTTACACACGCAGACGCCACTCCCACAGTTCAGTGCAGCAGCTGTCTAGCAGGATGTCTCATATGGACCCGTGTACCCTACAGAGGATACACGTGAGTTTATTTTCGGACCTGGTGCAGATGAGGGACCACACGAGGAGACACTTTTTGGGGAGATACATGAGGAGACCCCACCACAGCCATCACGACAGTACACATCGCTGGAGGAGAGGGAGCGTCAGGAGGAGGGGCGGGGTAAGAGACTTAGGAGAGAGAAGAAGCCGTGGACACCCTCGAGCAGATAGGATAGAGTTACTTGTTGTAGTTTATGTTTTTGGATATTATTTCGGTATTAGTTCTTGTTATTTGGATGTTATTTCGATATTATTTTGATATTAGTTCTTATGTTGTTTTGTTTTTCTGTTGTTTAGTTCTTCCGCCGTCAATTTAACACATTAGTTTTTACGTTATTTACCTGCCTGCTGCCTTGCGTCTGATGAATGAACATCGTTAAAAATAAAACAGGATTTTCAGACACCCGTTGCAAAAATAAAAATAAACCCTAAAATCCAGTCAGCCCTAAACCCTAAACTCTAAACCTAAACCTTAAACCCAAAAATCCATTCAGCCCTAAAAGCCCGCTAACCCAGTTGGCGCACCAAGCTGGTGTGCCAACTCAGTCCGCGCACCAGCCAATTTGGTGCGCGAACTGGGTTAGCGGGGGTGGTAGTATTCAATAAAGGGTCAGCGGGTGGTAACGATTTAATTCCGATTTTTTGACGTGGTAACAATCAAAATTTCGGAACGTAAACAATAACTATTTTTCTATTTTGAGTTTTCAAAAAACATAAAATATATATATATATATATATATTTTTATTTATTTAGTGTTTGAATGAGTGAGGAATAGTGCTTATTCAGAATTGTATTACATGTTTGAACACAACTCCCTGTGCATTAATATATTTTTTTGTTTCACTTTCTACAAAAAAATGCAAGATGCCACCAATACTCAGTAACTTTATCTCTATCAAAACAAAAACAAATAGTATCATTTTGTATTCAAAAGCTTAAGTACGCAAAAAGGTTTAAAGAGGAGGAAAAAAAATCAGTTCTTATATCCGTTTTTTGTTGTCCCTTCGGACCGACATTATAGCGCAATTTTGTTATTTTATTTTTGATACGTCATATTTCGGGGAGAGTAGGCCGTATGAGAAAATGATTTCCGGATTGGGCTCGTCCTGCCTCGGGTGGCAGGCCGAGATGAGAATCGAGTTTGGAACTCGGGGAGGTTTGGAGATATTCGGACTCTGACCTATGCGATATCTCTCTTAGCAAAAGTTTCGACCTTCGTTCAATGGGCCTTTCTGCCTTATATAGGCTCTCCCATAACCGCTATCTCGTGCGGTAATGGGAGATAGAACGGTTACGTTTAAGTTTAACCATTAAAGTGGTTACCTTGCCTGAGGTCGGTACAAGCCGAATTTTGGGCTGGACCCATGTCAGATAAAGCCCAGCTATGCTCTGTTGGGTTGAGACTTTGTTGAGCTCATTAGGCCTTGCTTTCTTTGATCTCGGGTTGGCCCCGAAAGGGGGTCTAAATCCCGGATTTGTTCATTGAGGGTCTATTTTTATGGGCCCCGGGCTTTTCATCTTGGGCTCAGGTTGGCTTTTTTAGGAGGTCTGAATTCCTGATTTTTTCATAGCCTGTTAAGGGTGAGAGCCTTGGGAACATGGTCCTATCATTAGCCTCCGAAGTCGGAATGCATCAGCATGATGCTTTCGACTTGAATGTGTTTAACTACTAAAGAAGATTTCTCAAAGGAGAACTTATCCCGATATCAGCGATGTTAGCTTGGTTAGGTAGTCCTTAATATAAGTTGTGCGACGTTGTTCATGTTAATCATGTGTTGTCGCATATCGCCTGTTTATCTCAGGATTATGAGTTAGGCTATGCACGACAGTGTATAGTTTAGACAAGCTTTGCTTTGTTGATTTTTTTTTTGCCGCTTCTAGCCCCCGAGTGATGTCGGGCTCGAGCGAAGATGTGGATACTGTATTGTGATCAAAATTTGCCTCCGAGTATCAATCATCTCGAGTTCGTATGTCCCGTTGCCCCTAATGCGTATCACCCGAAAATGGCCTTCCCAATTAGGTTAGAGTTTGCCCATATGTTTGCATGTCGCTTCCACCTTCTTCAGGACCAGGTCTTCTGGCTGGAAGTCCCGAGGTGAGACATGTTTGTCGAAGGCGCGCTTAACCCTTCGTTGGTATTCCATCGTGCGTACCCGAGCTTTTTCTCTAGCTTCAATGATAAGCTCGAGCTCGGTAGCACGCGCATCTCGGTTTCCGTCCTCTGAATATGTCATCGTGCGAAGCGATGGTTCCACGAGTTCCAGAGGAGTGACAACTTCCATCCCGAACACTAACGAGTATGGAGTCTGTTGTGTTGCCTCGCGCGGTGTGGTTCGGTAAGCCCAAAGGACCTTATCTAGCATATCGGACCAGTTTTTTCGGTTGGCCTCGACTTTCCTCTTCAGTCCCTCCAGGATGGTGCGATTAGTGACCTCAGCAAGCCCATTACTCACTATTCTTATTATAATAGACTATTCCTAAGAGTTTTAAAATTTGACTATTCTACTAAGACAAACAATAACTATTTTTAATTTAACTAGTTTATTATTGTTTTACAACCAAACCAAACATACTCTAAACCAAAATGCTAACGGATGCTATTTCATACACACGAACTGTAATGCATTGGAATGGTACATGACTCTATTTGTAAACGATTCACTCTTTCTTATGTATGCAAATTTTATGTAGTATTGAAATTTATCTTAATCTAGAAAAATCGTTAAAAATTTGCAAAATAATATCTCCTACCATGCACACAAATTTTGAATTCGTATCCTCTGCATTTACTCAAAAGATAATATTTTGAGTTAATAAATTTCGACTATCCGATCTGTCTTAGATTTGTGCGAACTAGATCCGCACGAATATTGAAAATTCTCCTAAGTTATAGTCAAAAATAGAATTGGCTCCGTTTTAAGATTCATTAACTCAAAAGATTCATTTTTGAGTTAATGCAGAGGATACACGTTCCACAAATTTTGATACATCGAAAAACACTAATCATGTACAACTTTTAATGCGCCGAAAGATACTAACTGCGTACAAATTTAAATTGTAATACATCAAGAAATATAAATCAGGTCCAAATTAAAATTTGTACATGACAATTTGACACATCAAAATAAATTTGTGCAAAATGCGAATTGCCGGACGAGACTTCCCCGGTCTCTCAGCCTCAGGTAGTCAGAAATGAATGCCTACAGAAAGTCAGAAACTGGAAAATAAACGAGAGAAAATTTGATCCGAGTTGAATTGGACGGATGCACACCGAACCGAACCGAACCGAACCATGCAAATCGCAACTTAAGCCAGACTCGAACTCGGACATAAAAAAGATAAATTTTTGCTTTCCCTCCCTCTTTAATTCCTAAAACCCTCCTCCACCCCTCTCCCCGCCGTCGCCGCTCTCTCGATGGCCTCATCCGCCTGCGTCCCCGAGATGCCTATCGCTGGCGTGGAGGTCCCGATACCCGGGAGTGACAAGCTCGACTGGATCTCGCTCACCGTCCCCTCCTCCTCTCCTCCCTCTTCCCCTTTCTCCGACAGCGTGGGCTCCCACGACCTCGCTGGGTCCCACGTCATCGAAGACAACCCACTGGCATACATCGTCTGGTACGCTTTATCTTCCTTATCAAGACACATCCAATGTTTAGCTCTGGTTTTCCTTTGCCCAAACAAAGTTAAGTTAATTTATACTTACAAATTTACAGGAGGTTCCACAAAAATATGCCTAATGCGCTACAACTTTTCGACATTTCGCCTACCAAAGAGTTCCCTTCCAATGGATTACGCCTTATTTTCAAGGATGCTCTATATCCCTTTGCATTTCTATACAAAAATGAGGTCTGTTATGTTATGGCAAACATTTTTTCTCTTGGGAATCTGATTTCCACCAAATTATCCAATCAACCAACTTCTTTGCCCCTCAATTTTGTTTTTCAGGCCAATAGTGGTTCTACTGCTGCATACTCCCTTCTTGCAGTAACGATTTCAGGATTTGCCTACTTGTGTAATTTGCGGAGACCGTCATCTTATTCACCTGGTTCGACTCTCCCTGCAAATGACATGTTGGAAATTAGCATTAAAAGTAATGCTCAGCATGGAGAAATTACTGCTCTTACGGCAACACCAGGATGTCTAGTAATTGGCCGACAAGATGGGTCTATCAGCTGTTACCAGCTTGGCAAATTGGACCCTAATTCACCAGGTCCTCTCTTTATTATTCTATATTTCTTTTCTCTTTTTTTCATGTTTTTTTAAAATTTTATTACCTTTTTATTATTGTTACTTCTTTTTTGCAATAGGATAATAGCTAGTTCAATGAAATTGCGTTCTTATCCAAATGTGTTCAAGATATTGTGTTTCACCTATTAAAAGAAAGCTCAATGGGGAAAAGTTTTTGTAGGCAATGAGAAATCCAAGTAGAGAATTTAAATTGAAGGGGAAAACCTTAGGTTACTGATAAAACCCAAGCAAATATACATGCCATGGTTATTGTACCATGTGAAGGTACCAGTGTCTGACATGTCCTTGACACGGGCCACATGGCTATGGCTAATCTGCAATGCGGTCTATATATTTGATTCTTATGTCAATAACATTTCATTGTTTTGTGAATGATCATAGGATTCTCTTATGAGCTTCGTGATGATGCTGTAATTGGGCGTCTTTTATGGAATTTTGTGTCTAGGTGCTTTTCTTCATATACATATGATTTTTGCATTAATAAAACCTTATTTATAGAAAATGGTCTATCATTTGATTTTCTTTATTTTGGTTTTCAGGGTAAGAGGGGTAGGGGCAGTAGTAGACATGGTGATTAGTGAAGTAAATGGCAGAAAGATGGTTTTTTCTATTCACGATGACAGTGGATTGCGTGTATGGGATCTATCTAATCGCACAAGACTGCTCTCTCTTAACCTAACCTCATACCAACCTCAAGGCAACTTCTCTTCCCTTTTTTTCTGACTGGCAGGCCCGATATTAGTTTTTATATAACAAGGATATTATTTGTGAAGAATGACATCATTCTTCATTGTCGTCCTTTTACATGTGGTTTATTGGAGGGCTTAAATTTCAAAATTGCATAATTGCAGGAGTAAACCTGTCTAAAATATGTGTTGGATCAGTTGACATGGACAAAGATTTAATTCATATTGCAATTCTATACCAATGTGATTTGGTACGTTAGAGCTGCTCCTTTCTTCCATGTTTTCAGAATTCAATTTGTTGATTTCATTATAACTGGGAACTATGAAATTGGCCAGGAGTCCGATGGAATAACTGTATATAGCTTTGATCTTAGTACCGAGGAGAAGACGCTTTTCACTCATGAGCCCTCAGCATATGATATTCCTATTGGGAAGGTAGTATTTGGCTCTTGCTCTGTTTGTTAGTTTTAATAGTTTGTCGTAATTGATTGTGACTAATGGTCTAATGTAATTTTTTTTTCCTCTTATTTTCGCTAGGGAAAAGCTATTGATATTAAAATGAGCTCCTTGAAGCTTTGGATACTTAAACAAGTGGCATCAGTATCATTCGAGCTGATTGAGTTTGACTGTGACATGTAATTTGTTTAGTTGGAACTTTAAGATTGAAATTTTGATTTTAAATCTTAGAGCTCATCCAGTCAGAAAATGGGAATGATTTAGGGTTTAGTGGGATCAATAGCATACTGGAATCTGAGACCTACATCCCAGTAGCCGTTATAAGTTTCTAAAGACTCTCCTCAATACTGATGCAGTTTGCTTACATTGTTATATTATTTGCAGTCAGAATTCATGTACTTACAAATTGCAAGAGGAAACTGTTGGTGATCAATTGTTTCAGGATTCTGATGATGGAGATCTGATATGGACATCTGATGCTCTGCTCTCTTTCCTAAAGGTACCTACTTTCTTCCCTTTATTTATACTATTAAGTTATATTTCTGATTTTTCTTTCATTTCTAGGATGATGCCTTGAATTTTTTGTCAAGCATATTTCTGCGTAGATTGATCCAACCGGGAGTCTATCAGAGTTTGGCTCTGCGTGAAACCTTCCTAGACTATAAGAAGTTTTTATCTGAGTCACAATTTCAGTCTCTCTCTCTGGCTGGGATCAAAAAAGAAATCGTGGGAATTATAGAACGTGAGGTACTTCTTATCAATTCATATTGTTTCCTTCTTGTCCCAAGTTCATGCTGGGTTTTAGTAAGGTGTACGGAATGGAACTCCTTTCTCCTGTTATATGTGATTTGGTTATTTCTTTTGGCTTTCACAGGGAGCTAACAAGAATCCAAATCTGAGTGTCCACTATTGGAAGAAGTTCTGTTCTCAGTTTTTCCAACACTGGTGTGAGAACAGCCTTCCGCATGGTTTACTTATTGATTCAAATAGCGGGGCATTTGGATTAATCCGGAAGGGTTCCCTTTCTCATTTTCGTCCTTTGGAGAGTGCTGAGCAGCTTGCTTTTGGTTAGTCTTGAGGCCTTTGAGTTAAATTTACTTAATAACATGTTTTTTCTGTTAAGTAATGTCTTAATTCCCTCAATTACAACTCTTAAGTTAGGTTGTTATGTCCTGCTAATGCTTCCATCAAGGTTTTATTTACGATTGAAGTTGTTGAAATTGGATGTTGTTGAATGTTGTTCCGTTACATGATCGATTTTTGTAGGATTACAAGACTGGTGCATTGGAAACCGTTTTAAGTTTTTTGGAAAGATCTTACAAAGATTGTAATCAATTCAGCATTTATTAACTGATGAATATAATCTTTTTTCAGGTTTCTCTGCGAATGGTGCATCCGAATTGTCTGATACCTCAACCAATGCACAAGTCCTTGGTGATGTTCTTGCATGCATCAAAAGTATAAGCAATCATCTTGGCTGGGTTGGACCTGCTTTTTACCATGAGTCTCTTATCTCGCCAGTTGTGTCATCTGAAGATATACTTTCTCAGCTAGTGAAGTTTCTGAACACTGGGTTTGGTCCTGCATCTCCTGCCTCTCTGGTAACTATATTTGGGTCTGATGCCTATTTGGCAAAGAGGCAATCAGCCCATAAAAACCAAAGGAAGTTCATGGTTGAAATACTATTTTCTCTACATACCCTTCATTCTAGAGCAACCAGCTGGGAAGGGGTGTTAGAGGTCATTGAAAAGTACTTGCAATACCTGAGCCCCCAGAGATTTAACACAAGGAGCATTGAGTTCAAAAGTGGCTCTGGCCTGAATTGTTCTATGATGGTTCAGGTGACGTCTCAAGTAGCTAGAAAAATGTTTGAGGCTGCTTTCAATATTCTTTTGCTTCTGGCTTATTTGGTTGAAACCAGTGGTCAGGTACATAATTTTTTTTTTCAAGAATTTTATATTTTGATGACATGAATTTTAATATATTTCATTGATGTTTTTAATTTAGAGGATTACTGTGCTGTTTAGAATCATAGAATATTTGCTTGCTTTTATTTTCTTTATGGAGGAGATATATTATATTGAAACATTTGCTTGACACAAAAATGTAAATTTATAGGTGTCATTGACACTAGTAGAAGGTACAAAAATAAGACTTCGGCTAATTCCTATGGTGGAAGAGATACTATTACAATGGGTTCTAGTCCATTTTGTGGGAACCACTCCAACTAGTCGGCCTCCACTTGAGGATTTTAGCTCTCAACTTTCCTCACTTCAGATTGGTACGTCTTTCCTTTTGCCTTGAATGATAGAATCATTGCTCTGTGCTCTCTAGATGATTCCAGTTTCTGGTACCAATTCTTGCCATGACCTGTACTGGCTTGGAGTGGCATAGATCTGAATGGTACCAAATGTTTTGTTTGTTTTTTTGGTTATTTTGTTGTGGACTTCTAATTTAGCCTTGCTATCATTTATATTTCGTTGTTCTACCGAAATTTGAATGAACAGAATGTGCATTCTTGCCTGTATTGTTCAACTCAATAAAAATGCAGCTATTGTACTTCCCACTGAAAATGACATTTTAGGTGAAGATGGGATTTTTGACTAGAGTTGATGTTTTGCTTATTTATTTTTTCTCTTATACACAAAACAGATAACGCTGATAAGTTCTCATTGCGTAAGAAGCTTGGATCCCTTTACTTCACACAGGCATGCTTGTTTGATTTTCCAAGCTTAGACGGAACCCTATGTTCATCATTTCTAAATTTGACTGACTTAATTGACCTGTCAAGGAAATTTATTAGCTCTATTCTATGGGGGAAAGATCTTGAAGGTGCTTTATCAATTTTCTCTGGCCCCATTGCTTACTTAACCCCTATTCTTGTCCGTCATGGTCAGTATGAAGCTGCTGAGGTATATCACTTGATTTATTTATTTTGCAATATATTAATCTGTGACAAATTATGTATGCATGCCTTGCTTGGATGAGGCTGTTTAGAAATCAAATGACCCTTGTTTAATTGTAATAGAAGTTCTACAGTTGAAATTTAACTCTGAAAAATAATTTAATATCACACTAATTGTTCTTACCATATCTATATTTTCTGCATGGAGAACCTCTTGGGTATAATTGATGCCTATTCAAGAAACAAGAGGGCAAGCCAGAAGGAGCAGGACAATGAATGGTGTGCTCGGCTCCATCTGAGAGGTTTTTGTCTCTTGATGCTGGCTAATACTGAACTTGATTCAGGCTTGAAAGACCAACAAACCCGTGAATCTATTCGTTGCTTTTTTAGGTCATGAACTTTTTCTTTATTTGGATTTCCTGATTGGAACAATAGATAATCAGTACGGAAATGAAGTTGCTATTATTGAATATGTTCATTCTGTGTGAACAGAGTTGCATCAGGTCAAGAAGCTCCACAAGCATTGCGTAATTTCTCTTCAGAGACGGGATTCCATCATTCAGGTGAGACGAGCTGTCCATTTTACTTGAGCAAAAGGAGAATTCTTTATTCCATACTTAGAAATTTCACATATCACTTTATAATAGTTGCACAGCACCTTTTTTATTTTTTGAAATGATCATTGAGCAAAAGTTCTATGAATTGGTTATTTTTTTGACCGATCACAGAAAACTGTGTTAAATTACAACTCAATTTAAACACATTACTTTCAAATCATACTAGGAATTCTAAGTTAACATACTTAAATCTCTTATACTTTGGTGTATGCTAGGGGAAGGTGAATCTGTTGCTGTATGGCGGGTCCATTACTATCAATGGGCTATGCATTTGTTTGAGCAATTCTCTATTAGCGAAGGCGCATGCCGCTTTGCACTTGCAGCTCTTGAACAGGTGGATGTGATAGCAGAAGATGAGTGTAGTGAGCCAGTTAGTACTGTTCGGGGCCGGCTCTGGGCGAATGTGTTCAAGTGTAGCTTGGACCTCAAAAGATATGGGGATGCATATTCTGCCATTATATCTAACCCAGATCAGGATAGTAAATTCATTTGCTTGAGGCGTTTCGTTATTGTGCTTTGTGAGATTGGTGCTACCAAGGTTTGTTTACTCTTGGCTTTTCTCATTATTATTTAGCAAGGTTTAAAATTGCAGTTAACAGTCCTTTGCAGTGAGGTCTGGAAAAAACTGATAGGGATAGCAAAGGCTATTGCAGAAGCTATCCTATATCACGAATTTTAATAAAAATATTAATTTTAATATTTTTTTAAGGTAAAAAGCATTATTGTTAATATTACATTTTTAAATACAAAAACCACAACAACGAAAGCCCTTTTACAATGGTTTAAAAATGGCTTGCAGTTAAATCAATTAATGTTGCTTGACAACAGTATCTTCTTGCTCTCCAAATGGCCGAAAGTTCCTTTATTCCTCTCTAGTATTCCAAAGCCACATCAGAGGCATGACAAGGAATTAAATATAAAAAGGGAGAAAAAAAGAAGAACAGGTCTAGATCTAATAATGTTCATTGACTATCAAAACACAAATCTGATTAAATTTTTCATAAGCTCCTAAGTTATCACCTGAGTTGATGAAAACTGCTCCAACAGCTTTTGATGTCTGAACAGCAGGATCACGTACATAAATCTTTCTTAGGAAAAACCTTCAATTATTAAACTAGGTCCTACCTTGATTCGTTACAAGGAGAATTTTTATGTGTGCGTACAGAACCCCAACATATCATGTATACTCCCTTTGTTAAACATAAGCTGCCGACAAAGCTGGTCAAACATAATATAAAACATTGTGTTATGTACACGGTTAGGATTAAAGTATTATGTACATTGTATTTTCCGCTGTACTCGAGTATGCATAGATGTATGTGTTGATGTAATGGAATTACTCATAATATAAAACATTTCTAGATCAAGTAATACAAATCATTTCTTAGTCTCTCTGTGTTTGTTATCAGCAAACAAATTAGAATTACTCTCTCTCTCTCTCTCTCTCTCTCTCTCTCTTCTGACTCTGTAATTGAAATCCAAACACGGTATCAGAGTTTCAATCGTGATTCCTCATTGTAATTTGTTCCCTCTCCTCAAATCTTTGCAAAAGTTTGGATGTAACTTGGCAGTATCAAGTTTCTGATTCCCCTTCTCTTTCTTTACCAGTAACTATGCTCAAATTTCTGATTCGCATTATAATTTCTTGTCACAAAGGTGTAGTCAAGCAAAGTTTTAAACAAATCTTTTGGATCTCATCAGTGGCCGATTTCTGACAAGTATCTCATACTTATACAAAGTCCCCTCCAAAATTCTTAAATTCTCATACAAATAATCAATCTTTCTTGCCTACAATGATTGCAATGCCAATCTCCAATTTCTCCACCAAATCGATCATCCAAATCACTCTTCCCCTTATTACTAAATTTGAATGCTTTAATTTAAATTGCAATCTCAGATTGTTCCCAATTTTGTGGGATTTACCTCATGAAACACATAGAAGTAAATTTGAGGTAAATTTGATTTGTGTCGAAATAGGACCAATGGTAGAAATATTAGGGTAAAATAATGAAATATAGGCCTAAGAGACGAGCATCTGGTGGAATCTGTAACAAGTTTGAGAAGAATTGACCAAACCTCATGTTGGATAGCTGTTGGCGAAAACTGCTAAACGCGAACCTCGAAAGCAGCCCGGTATAGCGGCAAAAGCTGTAATTTCTTATTTTTTTTGGAACATAGCATCGCCTTAGTCTTGAAATCACTAGATCCTTTATAGCCCGTGATTTACAACATTGTTATTTAGTCACAGTTTTCATACCCAATAGACCTGTTGGTACTGGTCAGTTACTTTTTTTTTGCTTTTTTCTAATACAGGGATTTACAGCTAATTTGGGGCTTAATTTGACTCTAACACAGTTTGGTTAACCTAATAGAAAGGAATTTGGTTAATTTCCAGCACAGTTCAGGTTTTTAGGTCTGGTCTCACGCTCTTAACTGATTGTTGGTGGATCTTTCTTGTGGTCAGTGATAGCCTAAATTTTCTGATAATTGTGCTTTGTATGATTTGGTGTTTGAATTTTGGAAATCATAAATGATAATTCTATCTTCCTTGGCAGATTCTTTGTGATGGTGAGATTCCCTTTGTAGGCCTAGTGGATAGGGTTGAGAATGAGCTCTTTTCCAAGGTATGCATGTCTCAGTCTCTCTCTCTCTCTCTGTTTTTTTTTTTTTTGAAATCTCCGCAGAGGCTGCGAAGTGGTGAGAGGGGCTCGAACTCTCGACCTTTGATTTCTCAGTCTCTCTCTCTCTCTCTGTTCAAAATTGGCTCAAAATGCATTTTAATTGTTGAATAGGCAGAGCGATCAGATACATCTTCAAAGCCAAACCTGTACAAGGTACTTTATGCATTTGAGACTCAGAGAAACAACTGGAGAAAGGCAGCGGCTTTCATGTACCAATATTCTGTCCGGTTAAAGAAAGAACTCGACCTGCACATGGGAGAGAGCCGATACTCTAACTCATGCATCTCATCGACACTTCAAGATATATTACATGCCTTGTCTTCTGCTATCAATGCTCTGCAGCTGGTTGATCATGCCCATGCATGGCTTGATGCGTCTCCGCATGAAGCATGTCCCCAGGTTTCCCCCATAAAGAAGCCCCGGAACTGCTCTGTTGAAAACTGTATGTCATTCATACACTCATATTATATATATTCAACAGAGATCACAGATTATGGCATGATCTCTATATCTGTTAAAGCTGTAATTTCAGATTTGTTACGAATAATGTGTATTTGATTTACAGTAGGATACTTTCGTAGTAAACCTTAGATATGGGTCGTGATTTTGGTGTTCTTCTGACAGTTTACAACTTTAGTATGCAAATTCAAATAACAGGGTTTTAAAGGGTGCATACATGAAAGAAACTATTATGTTGTTTTATTGTTCTATATCTGCCTTTTCATTTGTAGATATTTCTGGTTTGGACCCTGAGCACCAAGGCTCTAAATATTGTGTGGATTTAGATGCTCTTGAGAAGGAATATGTAATTACATCAGCTCAGTATCTGCTTAGTCTCAGGGATATTAAGTTCAAACTATCAGGTACTGATTTGATTGAGTATTTAGTAAAAGAAGTTTCCAGCATTGAACAAAAGAAAGTGACTGAAGAAAAACATCGAACTTGCATAACAAATTTTCTTGCTGTTACTTTGCAGGAAGCCGAACTTTATCCAATTTGGTGGATGTTTTAATTCATGAAAATTTGTACGAGGCTGTCTTTACTATTATATTGAAGTTCTGGAAGGGTTCAGCAATGAAAAGGTGTTTCTTCCTAATTAAAAATAAGGTTCCCTTTTCAACTGCTTTCAAGTAAACTTCATTATTTTGGAACTAAACACTTTTTTACTCTTAGGGAACTGGAAAGTGCTTTTGTTTCTATAGCACAGGATTGTTGTCCCAATACCAATAGAAAGGAATCCTCCAGGTAAGCTGAATTTCTGTTATCTTGAGTGAAAATGCTTCTTCTGAAGTTCTAATTATCCATATAGTGAAGATTTTGGCCGAGTCAACTTGGCTTGTAATTGCTTTCTGTTTGGTGAGATACATGAACTCTATTGTCAGGCCCAACGTGACAAGTAGCGGTCTTCTGCTGTTGTCAACAGAGGAGAGAAGGGGTGATGGCATGGAAAATAGCCCTGGCGCTCTCCAGTTCAAGGGAAGTGGACATTGGGAAGCTCTTGAACATTATCTCGTAATCACTTTCTCCAGTTCTTTGCAGCGCTTTAATCTCCTATAATTTGTTAAGCAACAGCCAACAGGATGATATTTTTGTTGCAGAACAGTTGCATAAAATAGTATTTCATAGCATTTATTGGTGTTACTTTTGAGAGGTTTTTTTAGTTGGATTACTGTTGTTTTTTCAGGAGAACTACAGGAAATTGCATCCTCGCTTGCCTGTAGTTGTTGCTGAAACACTTCTTCACACTGATCCTTATATTGAGCTCCCGCTTTGGCTTGTTCATATCTTTAAGGTACTTTTTTTTCTTGCTGAAAAGTGCTCTGGGAGTTTTGTTCATTATATTACTGTAGTCTCCGCTGCAGGAAACACCTTGTGCTCAAAGCAATTTCATCCTATATCTGTTTAGCATACGGGTAATTGTGTGTGAGGCATCTATATCATTTGATTATGATAAAATCGTGTCTGGTCATCAACATGATAGTGTGCCAAGAAAAGCGGATCTCATCTTTTAATCTGTTGAGGTCGAATAGCTCAATGTTTATAAAATAGCCAAACTTTGTTATATTTGTTCAAATGTTATTAAAAATATGGGCTTATGTTAAGTAGTTTTGGTCGGTATGTTTATTTACAAATACAATTGGTTCTGACCAAAGAAATCCCTATATCAGGGAGGACGAAATGCAAAATCTTGGGGCATGACTGGCCAGGAATCTGACGCAGCCGCATTATTTCGGTTATATGTAAACTATGGGCGGCATACTGAAGCCACTAATCTATTGCTTGAATACCTGGAGTCTCATGCCTCATTGGTAAGTTCCATTTCCAAACATATTGCCCCGTGAGTACCTATCTGTATAGTTTTGTATATTAATACTGTGAATTTGTGTGGTTACATGTGCAGAGGCCAAGTGATGTTATTAATAGGAAGAAGATGTCGGCGGTGTGGTTTCCTTACACGACGATACTGCAGTTGTGGTGCAATTTGGAGGAGATGCAAAGTACAGGTCACAGTGTGGAGCAATGCAATCAGCTTAAAAAGTTGTTGGGTCAAAGTTTAGCCATACATCTGAAGCAGGTATTATCATGTCAGTTATGCAAAAGCACACATTGTGTCTGTTATGATTACTAGCTTTCTCTATCTTCAAATGTGCGGATATATTACTTTTGTGTTTTTTTGGTCTTTGCAGATAAAGTTGGATTCAGAAGATGTACTGTCTTCTATGCCTGAACAAGAAATATGAAAAGCTTCATCAAGCACACAGATCTTACTGAACTAGGAGTATTGCCCACATGTCTGCATATGATATTGTTTGAATTCATTTTTTCTTATCAATGTAGGACTCCAGTTCTGTTCCATTGCCGGATAGTTTTATATTTGATAGGATCATGCAATGGACATTGTGGCAGCAGTTGCACAGTAGCAGTTCCTTTTATACTAGTCGAGCTCCCCAGGTTTACTATGGTATTCTGTTTCTTTTTGTGCCCATAATTTCCTTCTCAGGAATGCTTGAAAGCTTGTGTTACAGTGGACTTGTTCGGTGCATTGTAAAGAGATAACCAGATGCACACAGGTTTAGACTCGAAAGGAATACTTGCCCTCGCATTCCATGGAATGAGATTTACGGAATGACTCATATCACATTTGGTTCAATGATTCAATGTACATTCGAAGGAACGTGATATAACAATTTTAGCTTGTGATAAATAGTACTTCCATCATCTAATCACTCTTCATACCTAGGAAGTTGAAACAAAACGATTTCCCTACTTTCGTGACCACAGCTGAAAGGTGCATCGGTCAATTGTGAGCATTCAGTGCATATACCAATAAGGAAAATGGCCTTCTTATTTTGTATTATAAAAACAGAACTTGGAAAAATAATTGGCGTTGTGTAATTGCATGTTACAAGTTTTGATGAAATAAAAGATTACAGTTTCTAAACTTCCTCTTAAATACTTGAGGGTACCTTCGACCCATAAGACCGCTTAATGAATGGGAGTATAAATGTAAATAAAGGAGGGGCAAGATTACAATACGTGAGGGTACCTACGGAGCTGTTCAACAATAAGAGATTAAGAGCTCAAGGAGTGTTAAAGAACTGATGTTCGGTTGTCTTAATTTGTGGGTGAAAGTTAAGGAAGCTAAATGAAGGAGTAGAGGTGCTTTAAGGTCCGAGCAGAGAATTAAGATTCGGGCAAAATGAGACTAAAAGAGGTGATCTTAATCCATGCTAAGAAATCAGTGTTCGGCAGAATTAAGCGGCTAAAGAAGCTAAAGGAAACATATTAAGTTTTAAGAAAGTTTAATCCTTGTTGCCAAACAGCCCCCAGGTGTTAAACTTTCTTAAAGTTTAAGAAAGTTTTAAGAAAGTTTAATCATATGTACTATTTCATATAAAATACTAACAAAAGTAATTAGGCATATTGATAAAAGAGGAGGGATTTAACGCCCATGGTTATTGGTGTCAAATAGTGTCAAGTTTTATAATTAGTGCTTAAATTAATAAATATAATTTGTTAGATATATTTTAAATCATCTCATTATATGCATGTACAAAACTATGAGATTTTAACTTCCTTTAGATAGTGTTCATGAGAGGGGCTTAACTAATTTGATATATTGATTTTGCTAGCTATTGATGCATATCAAATAAAAATTAAATGATGTGATCTTGTGTATGCATATTGTATGACATATATAAATACATTAATTCGTTTTGTTATTTAAAAGTTCAAAAAAGTTATTTAAGATTTAATTTTATTGGCAATAGAAAAAGACCAGGGTGCAAATGCCTCATGTCATGTCTCAATTGTGCTTCACATTATTTATCTTCATTTTCAAAGTCCAAACAATCAATTCGAGCTACTCAACATGATCACCATATTAAAATATACTTAGAAACCAAATTTTATATTTTTTTAGATAGGTACATAATCACTATTTTTGAATGGTCCATAATGATAAGAAAAACAATAATTTTGTACCTGTTTTAAAAAAATGTAAACAAATTCAAAAAAGTTATAAAGTTGGTCTCTGAGCATATTTTAATATGAGGATCATGTTTGAGCGGTTTGGATCGACTAGTTGGACTTTGAAAACATATATAATGTATGAGGCACAATCACGGCATGAAAGACGTGGTGGCATTTGAACCTTGCTAATTTTTTTTTACTATTTTTCAAATAGATACAAAATCAATGTTTTTGGACTGTTATATTTTACCTATCTAAAAAAATAATAAAATGTTTCTAAAAAAATATAAAATTTGGTCTCGAAACATATTTTAATATGAAGATCATGTTGAGCGGTTTGGAATAACTAGTTGAACTTTGAAAATGAAGATAAGGATGTGAGACAATTGAAGTATGAAAGACATGATGTATTTGAATCCTACTCTTAAAAAAAAAAGTATTGTACAATTGGAAAATTGTTTGTGCAATGAAACAACATCGAATAGGTGTATTAATTTAAGAATGATGAATTATGCTTTACTAGCTACGTTTGGGTGGAGATATATTCAGATATCCATCTTATCAAGCTATTTGGAAAACTGTTATTTTGACCCAAGTAATAAAAAGGCATAAAATGTGCAATTTTGGAATGCAGATGGAAGGAGATTGTGTTATACTGTCTAGTCATTCAGTATATGAGATAGTTGACAGGAACACACAAAAAATATGAATGCGCTTTTAAATTTGAATTTACTATTTCTGAAGGGACACTATACTAGAGGAAAATTTTCTACTCGCTCCCTATATAATTGGTTATCCTATAGAGGGGCTGAAATATATAAAAATATTTTTTAATTATTATTTATAAAGTAACAAGTACATATAGTTCTTCTCTATACGCTTATCTGATAATTAAATTTTTTTTGTTTATCTATACCTTAATAAAGATATTGAATATTATCTATATCTATCTCATCAAAGCACAGTGACAAGTTTGCAATTCGCGAATATTTCAGTGTGGTCCAAAATTTGTGATTCAAATAATTAAATATAATTCGATAGTTTGTTTTTTATAGTTCAAATAATATATCAAAATATTGAATATTTCTACAAAATCAATAAAGAAGTCTCATAAATTTTACGAATAATACAGAATAATATATATATATATATATTTTTTTTTTTTTTGTTGTTGTAAAATTCGTTAAATTCAGAATTATATGATGTATATAGAAAACTGTGGGCCCATATTTTCGGAAACCTGTTATTCCTTGAGAATACTTCTGTCGCGGGGAAGTTGCTAAACTGTGGGCCCATATTTTGGGAATTAGATTCGGAACTCACGGAGAGGACCATGTCTATGGTGAAATTGGCCAATCTAACAAATGTTCCTGGTACACTGGCGCGCACGAAGTTTGATTCGTCGAGAGCAGAATTGGGGGAGGGGGAGAGAGAGAGATAGAGAGGCGTAAGAGAAGGCATCGGAGATCTCGTCCGTTGCCATCTCAGCCTTCGTAATTTTCTCCTAACCCTCATTTACTCCCCGCATTTTGGCCTTCGTATAAGGATCTAGCGAAGCTCGATTCTTTTAACTTAATAGGTAAATTTTATTGACTCGAATTTACTGATCTATAATTTTCGGTCATAGACTGTAGATGGAATTCTGCAAATTGAAAACGAACTTGAAATTTAAATAGGTAGTGATCCTTGATTTGATAACTTTTAATGGGATTTGGTTGGAATTGTCAGATAATGTGATTACAATAATGATCCTCAGCCAAAACGAACTAAGGTTTTTGTCGTTCAGATTTAATTTTGACACGCATTGTCAATTTGGGCGTCTAGTTTGTTAGTTTTTTTTTTTTCAATAATGGGAATCTAGCCGGTGACCTCCTTTTGAGTTTCTCATCTTGAGCACATTCCATTGCAGATTTGTTACATGGACAAATTATTCATCAATGTTTTATGAGAGAATTATAATTTTTTTGTCCCATTGCATTTTGCAAATAGACAATTTTTACATAAGTATTGGTAAATAATTGTTCATGAAATTCCATGTTCTTTATCAGTAAGAATGTGGGAAAGAAGAATGATTAAAATTACTCTTGCATGAACTCGTTTTGATAATTTTAGTGTAGTAACTGAAAATGGGAGTGGTTTCAAGGAAGGTATTACCCGCAGTTGGGACCTTGTGTTATTTTTTCCCCGCTCTGAGAGCTAGGTCCCGCCAGCCAGTCAAACGCTACAAGAAGATTCTTGCCAATATCTTCCCGCGCACCCCGGTTAGAATCTTAATGCTTAATATACTCTAGTTTGTAATTGGAGCTAGTTCGTGTTTTCTTCAACAAGTAAAATGAAATGAATCTTATTGCACCAGGATGAAGGACCGAATGATAGAATGATTGGTAAATTGTGTGAATATGCTTCCAAAAACCCAATGCGCATCCCGAAGGTATTTTTCTATCACATTTTATTTTATTTTATAACAAGAGCATGGACTAACTCAATTTTAGTGCTTCGAGGTGGATCACATATCATATGTAACACTATTGTTTTACAAGATAAAAAGGACATATATTCACTATTTGCTTGTGTTATGTTCTTGAGCAGATAACCAATTATCTAGAACAGAGATGCTACAAGGAGATGAGAAATGGGCAATTTGGCTATGTCAACACTATCATGACCATTTACCGCAGATTATTATTTTCATGTAAAGAACAAATGTATGTTTTCGCTGGAATTAATTTCTACCCTTTGTATGTTTGTTAGTGAAACCATTACGATGCATATGCTGATGGTTTGTAAGAGGTTTGTACTCTTGATATTAATATATGATTTTTTGTATGTGGTGCAGGCCTCTATTTGCTAGCAGTTTCCTGACCCTTATTCAGACGCTTTTTGATCAAAGCAGAGATGATGAGTTGCGCACAACTGGATGTCTTACTTTGTTTGATTTTGTTATTAGTCAGGTACATCTTTATGACTCCTTTTTTTTTTTTAAGTCCTGCAACAGAAGTTGCTATTTGGATTTCACTTGCAAAGACCCTTAGAAATTTCATTTCTAGAAGTACTGATCGGTTTGAGGTAAGCGAAATTTGATTTTTAAAGGTTATGCTCGTAATATATCTTTATTATGGTTAGGAAATGAATAAAATAACTCAGAATGATTTTAATCGCTTGGTAGGTGGACGGTACCTACCAGTTCAATTTGGAAAGCTTGGTTCCAGGAATTTGCCAGCTTGCACAACAGCAAGGTGATGAAGAGGACTGCTGTCTCCGTGCTGCTGCATTGAAGGCTCTCTCTTCTTTGGTACTATGTTTACCTTCTTTTTTTTTTCTTCTTTGTTATTTTTAACTGAAAATCATCATTACTTTATTATTTCAGTCCTGGTTGAGTCTTTTTGTATGCAGTCGCTTTGTTGCAAAGTATGCTTGTTATTGAATACTAATAAAGCTTCTGGAATGATCAGATTTGGTACATGGGCGAACATTCACATATCTCGTCAGATTTTGACAATGTAAGCGATATCTTGCTTTAATTATATTTTTCTTAGAGTTCTTTTGCTACTGTTACCCATTGATCGTAATAGGTACCTGAAGCTTTGTAAGATATTAGTAAAAAATAATGAAAACTGTTAAGTGCAAGGATTCGCTTTTTATTGAAGGCTAGCCCCCTTTGCTAAAAGATTGACTTTGCTTTTGAACTCCAAATTGACAAATGGCTCCTTGATCATTTAAATGCTCAAGTGACCTGCCTATTCTGGGTCTGTTTCCATCACTAAATTATTTTGAACCCAGAAACTGTTCTTTTTCCCAAAGTTTCCTTACTTCTTCTATGATTAAGAAATATTAATTAGACATGAAAAAAAATAAAAAAATGATAGTTTACAATATTATGCTCTATTATCAGGTTGTATGTGTGGTGCTAGATAACTACCCACACCAGAAAACAGCAAAGGGAAGTTGTACCAGTATTAATGCTGGTGCACTGAAAGATGAAAACAACAATGAGAATGGTGATGCTAAGAAATGCAATGACAATGCTAGTAATAAATGGGTGCAAGAAGTACGAAGAGGGGAAGGACATGTAGTACAGTCTCCTTCCTCTGTTCTCCCTCGCATCCCCTCCTGGAAATCCATCCACAATAACAAAGGCAACTTGACCATGTAAATCTACCTTCTTCTCCACTTTCCATTCCCATTCTTTTGTTTTTTTTTAATCTTTTTGTTCCTCCTAATTCTTATGTTGTCTTCAGGGAAGAGGCCAATAGTGCATCTTTTTGGTCCAGAGTGTGCGTGCACAACATGGCAAAACTATCCAAGGAAGCGACAACATTCAGGCGTGTTTTTGAGTCGATATTGCGCTATTTTGATCAGTGTGATTTATGGCCATCACGCAAGGGGCTCGCACTACCCGTGCTGTTGGAAATGCAGCTACAGCTGTATGAAGAATCAGTGGCTTCAAATCCTTCTAATTCTCCTTATGTTCCTAATTCTTCTAATAGTGGTAAGATACGTTATTCATGTTTCCTAAATCCATTTATGCATCATTTTTTGTGTGCTAAAGTCAAGCAAAGAATCTATGTTTTTTTGTTTTAATTAATGCTGTGTGTACTCAACTTTGTAGTGCAAAGCACACATCTGATGATATCCATGCTAATAAAGCACCTAGAGCACAAGGCTATCTTGAAGCAACCAGAAATGCAGCTGAGCATAATTCAAATAACTGCCACACTTGCTGAGCAGTCGCGGGTCCAAACATCAGTGCAGCTCATAGCAGCTATAACTGATTTAGTGCGCCATCTCAAAAGGACACTACATTTTGCACTAGACAGCAGGGACTTAAGTCAAGAGATGGTAAAATGGAATGAGAAGTTCCGGGTTGCTGTAGATGAGTGCCTTATTCAGCTCTCCAAAAAGGTGAACAGATGTGATATTATTACTTTGATCATTATAATCTGACAAAGATGCTAATGTGGGTTTTTATTACAAAAGGTTGGAGATGCAGCACCTGTTCTTGACATGATGGGTGTTATGTTAGAGAACATCTCATCTAATCCTATGGTTGCTCAGTCTACTATCTCAGCTGTCTATCGTACTGCTCAGATCATTGCATGTGTGCCAAATGTTTCCTACCAGAATAAGGTTTGTTAAAAACTTTACCTTTTAGATCATGCCACACCGTATGTTAACTGCTATATATTCTTTACGTGGATCAAACTTTATTAGATCTCATATGATGCTGATTATCAAATGATATGCACTTTCGTTTAATACTTTGATTAGTCAAACCCTTTTTTTTTTTCAATTCAGGCATTTCCAGAGGCTATATTCCACCAAATACTTCTAGCAATGGTACACCCAGACCATGAGACACGAGTTTGGGCCCACAGAATATTCTCAGTGGTACTTGTCCCCTCGTCGGTTCACCCAACTGTCTCCTCACAGTCATCTAGTGTACATGATATGCAAAGGACCCTTTCCAGAACAGTTTCTGTGTTTTCTTCTTCAGCTGCATTATTTGAGAAGCTGAGAAGGGATAAATCCTCCTTAAGAGAGAATACTATCCAAGAGAATGCAGATCAAATAGGTAGTAGGATAAACCGACAAGCTAGCAATGTGAGGCCCACAAGGTTGCAGTCAATTCAGAACCGTGCACCTAGCATGAAAGCTCCTCCTTTGCCTGTAGTGGATGAAGAAGATCCATTGACTAGGCCTGTCAGAGATAAGGTACCTTCAAGTGATTTCATCTCTTGATGTATAGACTGTACTTTCTCAGAGTGGTATCAAAGGTCTTAAAAACAAAAGTCTAGATGAGTTGTCTAATATTCTCATACCTTTAGAAGCACACAACTTATCTTAAAATATGGTTTGTATTTGGATTTTGAATGAAATGCAGGAAGGGGTTGTGTTGAGGCTGAGCAGCCGTCAGATAACACTTCTATTGTCATCTATCTGGCATCAAGCACTTTCCAGTCAAAATGATCCAGAAAACTACGAAGCCATTGCAAATTCGTATGGCTTAAGCTTACTCTTCTCTAGACCTAAGGTATCTTTTGATCTCTCAATATTGAATGGTCTCTTTTAGTTACTTACTGAGACTAATTATGTTTCTGCTTTCAGACCACACTTGACGAGACTCTCACTCAGAGTTTTCAGCTGGCATTTTCCTTAAGAAAAGTTGCACTAAGTGGAGATGGTAAGTTTGCTAAATTGAGAGCTGCCTGTCTATCTGCCTGTCTAAAGATGATTATGACAAAATAGATTTGAATCCTGTAGGTGCTTTTCCTGCATCTCGTCGCCGATCCCTGTTCACTCTGGCAACTTCTATGATTGTGTTTTCTTCAAGGGCTTTCAATGTCCCTACCCTCATTCCCATAATTAAATGTTCTCTCAATGACAAAACAGTAAGTTACTCTGCTTCATATCCAATTCATCTAGTTGATTCTAATAATCTCTCTCCCTGTCTGTCTGTTTTCTTATTTTCTTTTTCTTTTTTTGAATGCTAGATGGATCCTTTCCTGTATTTACTAGAAGATAAGAAGCTACAGGCCGTGAAACCCACACCTGACAATCCTTTGGGATCTCATTATGGGTCCGAAGAGGACGCAAGCAATGCATTGAGATCTCTTTCTGCTGTAGAGCTCACTGAGAGCCAATCAATTGAGTCCATGGCCTCTATAATTGTCAATTCAATAGTTGATTTGCCTGATGTAACATTCTACTTTCTTCTCTAGTTTACATAAACTGTTCTTCTAACATCCATATTTGCACTATTTGTACAAATCTTCTATATTCTTGTAGAAATTAAGAACAAAACTTAGTATATATTGTTCGCTGTTCTTTTGCAGTCAGAACTGACGATTATAAGGAATAGATTGCTAAAAGACTTCTCACCTGATGACCTTTGCCCACTAAACATACAATTTATGGAGTTGCCAGCGCCTAATTTACCATCATCAAGAGCCAACATGGAAAATGTATCTCAACATGAGGTGGTTCTCATTTGCTTCAAAACCAAATTATAAAGATGTCTACTAGCCCAAGTTTCACCTTTTACTATAAATGATAGATGTATAATTAATTATACATTTCAAAATATTTTCGTGTGCAGATTGAGCCTGCTACTAAGTCTACAATTGATGATGATGACTTGTTTGATGAAGCATTTGATAACTTGGCAAACCGTGAATTGGTGCCATTCACAGACACGTCAAATCTTCTGACTCCTATCCAGATTTTGGATTCAGTAATCTCTCTCTCTCTCTTTTTGAAATCCTTGGCAGTGGCTGCTAAGCTCTCTCTCTGAAAGTTTGGGCAGAGGTTGCCAAGGTTTTATCAACAGCTCATAATTTGTAGCTTACTCTATATTCCCCTAATTTTATTTTCAGGCGGTTGAAACAGCATGGGAGGTGGGGGCATTGCCAGGTGCAACTGCACAAGAGTTGGGCTTTAATGAAGTGACAAGTCACTGTGAGGCATTTGTTTTGGGCAAACAGCAAAAAATGTCTACTGTCATGAGCTTTTCTGATAACCATGATGCTTCATCTTACAACCTCTCAACTTCAAGTTCCAATCATCAAAAAGTCGAATCTTCCGCTTCAAATAGTGATCCTTCCCAACAGGTACAGTGGAGACTCTTCAAATTGAAGCCGCTGAGGCT
Source organism: Carex littledalei (assembly GCA_011114355.1). Lineage (NCBI taxonomy): Eukaryota > Viridiplantae > Streptophyta > Magnoliopsida > Poales > Cyperaceae > Carex > Carex littledalei. Next base: position 854,991 of record CM022097.1, on the reverse strand, counting down.
CAATTTGGTGAAATGATGCCAACCGGAGTTTCAATTCAATTCTGATTTTGAAAAATGGGTTAATAAGTCTTAATTGATGCCAATTCGGGCAAACATTACAAATAGCTGCACGGTCTCAGCCTTTATTGTGTTCTAAGCTCCAGTAAGTAATCAACAATTGGTGGGTGCACTTTTATGCTCCTAATGGTTCCTATTAGCCACGACCCATGGACTGTGCCCTGAATGGTTCATATTATCATTTATAGACTGTTTCATAAACCATTTTTTTTAAAACTGGGATTTGTTATTAGCCAATGGTTTTAACTATTAATTTTGTGAAATGCAGCATACAAATCCATTCCTCCAGGGAAATTTAGAAGGATACCTACAAGGTTTACCACATGATCAAATTAATAACATCAACAGGAAGAACAATTCAATAGATGCACAGTTTTACAAGCTTCCAGTTTCAAGTCCGTATGACAATTTCCTAAGAGCTGCAGGATGTTGACGCGTTCTTGAATATTTTCCCCTATTTTATGTGGATAATTTACTCGCATCTGTGAGAGCTTTCTGTTTATACAAATGCTGGAGCCTGGAGGTGCTTAGTATGAAAGCAGGATAATACCATTATACCAACTTCTTTCTTTCCCCTTCACTCTCCCCATCTCTGTCACCTTTTCTGTTCTTTTTCTTCTTCCAAATATCCCTATATTTGTATGTCATATATAGGCTGCTGACCGTTTGTCATTGGTTGGTAATTAATGATATTTTGGTTTAATTCTTTTTTTCTTCTTTCTTTAAGGAAAGAATGCCCCGATTAAGGTGATTACGTGTATAGTCATGGTATCCGAAGCTTTAATAGTCCATTTTACTATTGTAGTTAAAACTGATAATAAGTACATCAATGGTTGCTTATAGTTTTTTTTTTATGGTTAATGGTTGGTTATGTTTGCGGAATTGCTTGCTTTCTTCTGCATGGATATTGATTTCTCTTGCTTATATTGGTTTTATTAAATCTGGTTTCTAATACAAAAGGATGGCTCGTGGTCCTTTAGTTTACTCTATTGATTTTCTCTTGCTTATATTAGTTTTATTAAACCTGGTTTCTAATACAAAAGGATGGCACGTGGTCCTTTTGTTTACTCTATTTGATCGTATTTGGTAAGACGGAAATGAGTAATTTTTTTCGTTAGCTTATATAAAAAAAAAGATATGGGGGCGAATTCAGGATTTTGATAGCGGTAGGCACAAATTACTATTGCATTTTTTGCCTTGACAAATAAGAGCGAAGTAGCAGACATGAATTTAAAAAAACCATGGCGTGATCGGATATGTCATGGCACAGTACATTTTAGTCACAACACGACACGTTTGTCGGTCACGTGTCGTGACTCACATGTTCCGTGTTGTGACCATTTGCGTGACGTGATCATCTTTTAAAAATTTGGCACGACACGTCATGCGAAAGATTTAATCGCGGCACAACACGTGATCACGTGTAATTAGAACCGTTAAATCTTTGATCGAATGGTGAATCTTGAATAAACTAATATAAATTATGAAAAAAATAGTTAAATATGACCAAATGTGACAAACCGGTCACGTGTGGTCAAAGCGTGACTAACGTGTTGTGACCATCCTTTCAAATTTGATCACAGCACAACATGACACATAAATATCTGACTTGGTCACGGCACGATACGTGATCCAGGGGTAGGCACAAGTTTAATTTACCACTAGATCTAACAAAAATTTCAAATTCAGAGGTAGGCAAGTGCCTGTCCCTGAGCCTCTCTAGATTCGGTGTTGGATATGGGTTTACTTAGTAATTTATGAAAATTTGATTAATCTAATATTTTATATAGTTTATATAACATTTTATATAATTATATTTTTTAAAAGGAAGAATATCATGTATACTTAAAAACTTTGAAATTACGTATTTCTCTCTCTAAAAGTAATAACAACATATTTACCTTTCTAAAATTTTAAAAACTCACAATTTTACTTAATTTATTATCTTTTTAATTAGAACTCATTTTAAATTTTACGCACATACAAAGTGTAAAGTGTATGTCTAATTGGCATAATATAATTTTGTCATGAGGATATTCGGTCGGACCTGAAAATTGTAGAATTATAACCAATTATGCAGATTGAAACTAATGTGAGGCACAAGATGGACGGTAGCACAGTTGGCTAGAAAATATGGTTCTAAAACATGTGGGGGTTAGCAAAAAGTTGACATTTTGAGCACCACTCACAACGCAGCTTCTGTCATCTACTTGTAATTCTATACTAACAGTAAGAGCATGCATGAATATGATAATGTTGTGCCTGCAACAAGAGAGGAGATTTTCTTCTTGCAGTAAGGAAAAAAAAAAGATAAATGGATTTATGGGTCATTACTTTTGGCAATTACATTTTTTTTTTGAGCTTGCGATCTCCCATACGGAGAGTACGCCTTTGCCACTGGATCAAAATCTGGTTCTCACTTTTGGCAATTACATTTTTTTTTTTAAATCTTTTTCTAATTTCATATTTGAGAATAATTGAAGTCAATTGAAGTTACGGAGGACCCAAACGTTGACAAGCACACTGTCCCCTTTAACTTTTTTTTTTTTTTCCTAATTTCAGATTTAGAGAATAATTGAAGTCAAATGAAATTGAAATTGGTCCAGACGTTGACAAACACACTCGAAATTTTTTTAATTAATTTTGCATTTTCTGACTCCCATAATCGCCCGTAACACGAACATAAGGTCGCCTGAGTAACGCCGCGAAAAATTGCGGAGGGTGTGATGAGGGAGGCCGGTGGCGATGAGGGTGGTGGATGCTGCCTATGATGGGGACGGTCCATGGGCCGGGTGGGAGATTGTAGTTGCTTTTAAAAAAGATGCTTTGGATTTTAGGAACAGGAAAATCATTAGAGGAAGCAGAAAGAGAGAGCAAGAGATAGTAGGAGGCCATTGCCATTTGATCTAGTTAATTATGAATGGAGAAACCAGAATAGACTTGCACTTAATCTATAGACCTGTACTAAGTACTAGTAACAGCTGTTCATTTGTTTGGTCTTTCACTTAGGAATGGATCAGATATTATCCGATTCTGCCCGTATCCGAATCCAAAAATTACTTAAATTGTCTGTATCAGTATTTGAGACTATATGTATTTGAAAAATTATAACGGATAAAGATACAGTTTGATCACCAACTATCTGTAACTATACGTATCCGATCTGTTTACATTCTAAACTACAACAAAAGGTACTATTTGTTCTTAAATTGATTTATTAAACTACATATATATACTAATGAATTATTTTTTTTTTTTTTTTGCAAAGGTTTAAATAACGTTTATCGTGTCATAGCGGAACAGCCGAAAAAACAATGCTATTACCATATTGCGCCGCTATAGCGCCATAGCTTTTATGGTCCAAAAACGCTATAGCGCGCTATTTAGAACCCTGATTTTTTGGTTATACTAATGATTAATTACTTATATTTTTAGTCGCATAATATTGATAATATGATCTTGTTGAAAAAATAGAAACATAAGATGCAACTGGTTCAGAAGAAGTTGAAGTCGCATGATCATTGTTGCAGCTGGTTCAAGGCTCATTTAGTTTTATTTTTTATCCTATATACTTAGAAAAAAATATTATTAAACTTAAGTTGGTACATTCTCATGAACAATATAACACTATGACATAATTAAATATCATGTTACCAAAACAAAAGTGCATGACCTCTATAATAAGATTTGTTGGTTAAAAAACATATAGCATGTTATCAAAACAATAGTCACTAATTAAAAAAAAATGTCTTTATCCCTTGTAAATAATTTTTTGCCAAAATATATATCATGTTATCAAAACAATAATCACCCATTTTTTTCAATCAATGAAATCGTAAGATGGCACTTGCCAACTTATCCTTAAAAAAAGAAAATATCTTTGTTCCTTGTAAATAATTTTTTTTAATTAATAATTTTTTTTTCACCTTATTCTAAAAAAAGAAGAAAATGTCTTTGTCTTCATGAAGGGAAAAAAAATCACGTTTGAAACCTTATGGGTTCTTTAAGTTTAATACAGGCTTTTTTTTTTAAATAAGTCTTAAGAACCACCACTTCCATTATTTAGAATAAAAATAAAAATTAAGTTGACAATTAAAATTAATATCCAAGTTCATAATTTGCTAGCACTGACAACCACCCAACTGTAACCCGTCAGAGTTTTAATACAATTAACTCTGTTATTAAAGGCTCAACGAAAATATGAGCTGATATTGACAAAATATTTACATGTATATTGGACGCTTACCAGTATTGACCTATTAATTTTGCATTTTATTGGGCTTGATCTGACCCATCATGCACCCATGGTTATGTAACTATACATGTCAAACCATTTTGATCTTATTTGTTATGAAATTTCCCAAGTTAACACCTCAACTCATCCAGACTAACGAACCAAAATACATTTTCTCCATTTGGTGCATTTTTCTTTTTACTCATATCATATCTCTAACAATTTTTTTTCTTCAATGTTCTCTATGTTTTTTTAAAAAGTTAATGTGTAATTATTCAATTTCTTTTAAGATAAAAGTTAGAAAAGCTCCCCAACTTTATTTATATACCTGCAAAAATGATCTTTAATTTTAATTGAACCTACTCCTACTGACATCCCACATAATAAATATTATATTTAATATATACTGTCTTTTGTCGCCTAACTAAGATTAATTTGTGCTCTCATTTTCTTTTTAATAGCACACAACACAAGCCGTGATTTTTATTTTTACCCAAAAAAATATATATTTTAATATAAATAACCACGTTTTTAAAATATTTTTATTTCTACCCAAACCGCTAGAAATATTTGCGGTTTGAATTGTTAATTCAAACCTCTAAGAATCCTAGCGGCTTGAATTATTAATTCAAACCGCCAATAATCCTAGCGGTTTGAATTATTAATTCAAACCGCCAATATTCCTAGCAGTTTGAAATAATAATTCAAACCGCAAATATTCCTAGCGGTTTGAATCTCTTTTTTTTTTTTGAAAACTTATAACTACGGGGGAGAGGCTCCGTAGAAGAGAGAGAAAAAACAGAAGAAGAGAAGGAGGAAGAGGAAGAGGGAGGGAGAGGGAGGAGAGGAGCTCTGAAGGAAGGAGGAGGAGGAGGAGACGGAGAAGTCTGTCAAGTCAGGTAATTTTTTTTTTACATACGTATTTACTGTTAATTACGTACGTATTTTTTTACATACGTATTTACTGTTCACTACTGTTCACATACGTATTTACTGTTCACGACTGTTCACTACTGTTAATTACTGTTCACATACGTATTTACTGTTCAATATTGTTCATATACGACTATTCACAACTGTTCACAATTGAAATCAGTAAACTGACCAAATATTTGTCATTTATGAATGTAGTTTATTGGCCATGTCTATTGCAATTTCAATACATTTTGGAGGAAAGTTCATAACTGACCAGTATGGAGTACGTTACTCCAAACCTGCAGCAAATACGTATTGGGTTGATGAAAATTTCTCATTTGAGCAGTTGCAATCGCTTATTTATGAAGCGAGCGGCTACAATAGGGATCGTTGCCAATTACAAATTCAGGCCCGAATGGTCCACGCAGGAAAGTATGTCAAAATCACATTGGGAGATAACAGGGCATTGAGAGGTCTAATAGCGCAAGTTTTGAGGTCTGGCGAATCATTACTGGAAGTTTTTGCACGCAGAATTCCCAAAGAATCAGGGGCCGGAAGTTCAGGCCAAAATTCGGTTGCACAAAATTATCAAGAAGATAATGAACCACACACTCCTTTTATCGTAATGCCTGGACCATAACCGGAACCAGAAATATACAATAATTCACCCCAATCTCCACCTTTTGTCCCACCACGAGTACAATCTCCACCTTTTATCCCACCTATATCCGTGTATGAAGGTCCTTCATCCTTACCTGGGCCTGAACCAAATCCTCACCCCAGACCGCCACCAGTACAGGAAGATCCAAACGAGTCGGAATTTGAATTTATGAACGAGGTACCGGAGGAGAATCTGCAAACTGGGGATGAATTGGGGGAAGGAGACTGTGACATTAATGATGAAGGTGATGAAGAAGATGAAGAAGAATACACACAGCCCACTGTGAGGCAAAATAGAGAGAATATGCCGTTAAGTGGCCGTTCTGAGACTCACCCTTTTGTAAACTTCAATGACACATCTGCTTTTCGAGAAGCAGATGTTTCTTACTATGGTCGTCGGGTTGAATACAGGAGTGAGCTCGCAAAAGGCCAATACTTCATAAGTAAAAAGCAACTGACGAAAAAGATCATAGAGTACCATGTTGACAAGAACAAGGAGACATATACGAAGAGAAGTGACACATCCCGGCTGGAAATTAGATGCAGCACTCCGGGTTGTCGTTTTAAACTGAAGGCAAGAGCCGAATGCCGGTCGATTTCCATGCCGAATGCCGGTCAATTTCCATGCCGAATGCCGGTCGATTTCCATTCTCGGGCTCTCCCCATGGATCCTCGTTCGGCTGAGGTACCCCCACCGGTAGCCGTGACCACGACCAATGCTGCAGAAGCAGTGTTGGCCCGTAGATTTGCTTAGTTTTCCGCTATATTTTGAAGAATGCTAGCCGTCAGGGACAAGTTAAATAATTAAAATAAGACAACAAGTGCATGACAAGGTAGGAAATTAAAATAAGACATAAATAGCATACTGACCTTGCAACCGTGGCACAAGTTGGAGTAGAGATGTGCTAGGACAGCCCCACCCAAGTTGTACCTGCCGCTCGACGGCTGAAGGTCTCGCAGCAGCTCTAGATACATCATCGGAATGGTATCACCATTTGAATCAGCAAACATGACAGAACCAAATAGGTCCATCACGAATCCCCGTGTGTATCTGTAATATCAAAATTATAGAGCAACTCATTTTTCCGCATGAAACAGAGTACAAAATAAATGTAATACAAATAGTTTGTATGAGTACCTCTGAATCTCGAGCTGAGTGGAATCACTACCTAGACCTCCCGCAAACATAGCTCGCAGCTTCGTCTTGTCCAGACTGTACTTGGACTTTCCCCCATTGTTGCGTATATCTGGCTCCGCTCCCAACAACTCTGCGAGCATGTAATTAATCGTGATGTCATCTAAATCTGTGGGGTCAGATATGCCACCAACGGGCACGCCCTGGATAGGCAGACCCCATAGAGCACTAACGTCCTGGAGAGTCACTGTCATCTCTCCAAAAGGTAAGTGGAACGTGTGCGTCTCGGGGCGCCATCGCTCCACTAGTCCTGAAATGAGGGACGCGTTAATGGACTTAGTCTCCGACTGTAGAATATCGACCAAATGTTGCACCCCTAAATTTTGCAGATACGACTCCATGACCGAGTAGTACTGCATGTCAGGATACCGACCCCTGGCATTTATAATTGCCTCACTCTGCGTTCAAAAAAGTAAACAACATGAAAACCTAAAAATACAAAAATTCAACAAAATACAAACTTAAAAAAAAAAAAGAGTAATCAAGTACCTCTTTAGATGCCTCGGAGACTCGGTGCTCATCGTGAGGCATCCATAATAAATGACTGAAATGATCCTTGCTATCAGTGGGAATGGGCTCATCAACCGGGTCGGCTACGGATGGTCTCCTAGGCCGTCCCCTAGCCATCCTACATTAAAAAAAATTAAACATGCTACAATTGGCTAAAATATGCTAATTGCGGTAAAAATATGCTAAAATACGCTAATATGCAAAAAGATGACTATGGAGTCAATCATAACATGCATTATGTCAATAAGAACAAAGAATCACTCCATACAAGCATATTTTTATTTTTTTTAAAGATAAGCTCGTATTCTATAATAATATTTTATACAATTTCGCTAAAATATTAATAAAATAAGATTTTAAAGGAAAATCAATTCTTGAATAAATAAATCTATATTAATTGATTTTTAATGAAATAATAAATATATCCAATTTTACCGATTAAGAATCCAAAGTACAACCTTACTATTAAATATCCCTGTTATTCTAATAAAGGAAAGCCTCCAATATCTTCTCAAATCCTCCATTTCTTCCAAATAGAATAAAATCAATATTATTCAAAAAAAATAAAGTAACATGAAAGCAACTTGATCGAATTTAATATTTAAGTAAATAAATTTTGAGTTTTATCAATTGTTGTTTCTTTTGCTACTCTAATCAACTAATAAAATATATTATATTTGTGAATTATGAAGATTATGAACAACATATATATTTGTAAATATTTTAATTATTTATTCTCGTGTTTAGTTTTAGAGAAATAAAATTAACTTGAAATAATATGAAATTCAAACTCTTGTAAATATGTTCTATACTAATTAGTAATTGTGATTGTGATTGTTTCCAAAGGTGTTTGTTTCCAATAATAAACTCTTGTAAATATGAAATAATAACTGGTGTTTGTTTCCAAAGGTGATAATTAATTACCCTAAAAAAAACAATCTTATGCAAGTATTCATTTCCCAAAATACACCAATTGCAGTAATAGAATTACCCATCACATTCCCTGCGCTACCATGTCACCCTTCCACCAGCCCCAAAAAATACCAACCCTCGCCTCCCTTCGACCACCCCAAAGATGTACCAATCCCCTCTCCACAGTTTCTTTCTCCCAAAAAATAAAAAATAACAGATTATATATTTAAATTCCAATTTGACTCAGATTATGCAGAGTTCCATCATAGCAAGCAAGCCAGAGATATATATATATAGAGAGAGGCTTCATAACTAAATTCAATCATACACCAGGAATTAATTCAATCACACACCAAGATTAAATTCAATCACATAGCAGTTTTGACCTACTACTTAGTTTCACAGATGACTATATTTCATTCACTAAGCAGTATTAACCTACTTCTAAGTTTACACAGAAAATTCTTATGATGTTAAACTGAATCATCAAAGCTGTTTAGATTGAGAAATTGCACAAACCAATCATGAAGAATCACAATTACAGAGTTAAATACAGACTTTAAATCATGAAGAATCACAATTACCTTCAAAGATGATTGAATCGACGACCGGCGGTGAAGAGGCGGAGGGGCGGAGGGACGGCCTAGGAGGGGCGGCGAGGCGGAGGGGTGGAGGCGCGCAGCCTTCTTTCTTTTTTCCTTTTTTCTGGCGGAGAGGCGATCTTCTTTTTTCGTTTTTTCTGGCGGAGAGGCGACACAGAGAAGAAGAGAAAGGGATCACGGGTCGGGTTAGGTTTGAATTAAGAATTCAGGCCGCTAGGAATATCAGCGGTTCGAATTATTAATTCAAGCCGCTAGGAATATTTGCGGTTTGAATTAATAATTCAAGCCGCTGATATTCCTAGCGGTTTGAATTTTTAATTCGAACCGCAAATATTCCTAGCGGTTTGGGTAGAAATAAAAATCTTTTAAAAACCTGGTTATTTATATTAAAATATATTTTTTTTTGGGTAAAAATAAAAATCACGGCAACACAAGTGCCAATTAAGCAATGCCTTACCAATTACCATACATACAAACATGCAACATATATGTACCGCACCACACATATATGGTGTTCGTGTTCAGCCTCCAAATGGCTGCTATCTATAATCTATATTACTTTTACTGGTATGGTATCCAATCCCAGTGGCCCGCCACATTACTATATATTTTGTTCTCGCCATAGAGGATCGGAGTGGCGAACAAGCACTGGCACTCGCACTTGCACTTGGTACACCAAACACCAGGAAATTAAACACGAGGTTCAAAAGCAATCTACCACTCTCCACTTCTCTCAACAATAAAATTTCCCACCATATTTATAATATCAAAATAATTAATCAGAATCATACAAACAACATAATTTAAAATCTGCACTACGTACGGCACTACATTAACAAATAGATATAAATTTGTCAAGTGCCCGGCCCCGCACACAAACACACAAACAAATATGTATGTAACCTAGCTATGAAGACAATAATTTATATCAGGGTGGAAGAACGTACGGTACGGCTCACAGTTTGCAAAATTAAGTAATAATAACAGATTCTTGTGATCATGCATGTAAATTAATATATAGATCCAACCAAGCTAGAGCTAGTATATATGCATAATTATTGCATATCAAAAAATCTTTCATTAGCATGTCTTTAATAAATTAAAGGCATTGAAAAGAAAGAAGAAGTGAATATATATTTTGTAACTTCAATTAATAACTTAAATTAATGTAGAATTTATTCAGTATGGATTTTCAAAAATGTTTATCTTTATGAGATGAATATTTAAAATGTAAAATATAAATGGATTTAATTTTATGCCGCGTGTTACATGGAAAACCGAAACAGTTTTTAACAGATTCATGTAACACGCGGCATAAAATTTCACCATTAAAATTTTTAAAATCTCTCTAACAGAAGAAACTTTTTTTCTAAATTTAGCATTTATCCAACTTCATGCACTTGAAAATATCCTTTGCCCCTATTCGAGAGTTGAGTTATACAAAAACAACTAATAACAGATTTAATTTATTCAGAGCTAGAGGTCTCTAATTGCCTCTTTAATTATCTAAAATTAGACCACTAACCATTTTTAGCAACGACCAAAACTAATAACCCACCCCTCCCCTCACCTCCCCTCCCCTCTTTTAATTTCGCCATTTTCTCTATGCATAGCCAATATGTTCAAATTCTCAAGCCTTTTTTGTTCGCCTTCCTAAGCCAACTTTGCCAATTTTAGCACAAAACATCATCAATTAATCCCCAATAATCTTAATTTGAAACCTGAACTTCAAACTTCTACAATGGGGCGCTCTTGGAATGTGCTTAAAAATAGCTTGAAAATGAGGCGACCATCTGATGAGAATGATTCTCTGTTGTTAGTTGACAATGCTCGTGCTGAATTGGAAGTTCCAAAGAAGCATTTCGTTGTGCGTGTCGGTGCAAACTCAAAACAATATGTGGTGCCACAGAGTTATACCTCCATCCCGTCATTTCGAGCGTTGATGGACAAGTCGAGCGAGGAATATGGGTCCGAAAGTCAAATGCCCCTGCAGCTTTCATGCGAGGAGGAGGCATTTGAGGAGCTACTTATGAATTTGAAGCAACCGCAAAAGTGTAGGTTGTGGATGTTGTGATCAGATGAAAAGAGATTAAACGTGTGCCTGTTTCTTTGTGTTTGGAATTGAAGTCCTATCTGGAGCATGTTTCGGGCTTCATCTAGCTTCGACATGTGGATATTTTCTTTAATAATTTTGTGATTCATTTAATCAGTAGAGATATTGTTACTTTGGCAGCAAGTCTTGGAAGTAATTTTCAAAAAAGATATTGTTACTTTGGCAGTAACTCTGTTGTAATTAACCTTGTATTTATCACCTCCAACCATTATGTTTTTTTTCTCCTTCATGTGAGTGCCTAGTTTCGAGTTGGCCTGTTCATGAAGGTTTTCAGGAATTTGAGAAAGATATTATGGATTGTATTCTTATTTGGTATGGTATCAAAGCATTACAGGCAGTGTATAAGCAATTTACAATGGCTAATTAGCCGTTGGGTGGATTCCTAATTAATTAGATCTCTAAATATCAGCAATTAGCAGCTATACAAATGTTAAACAGCATAATGTGTGCAATTATGCTATGGGTACCCCATCTTTCTTGTCTCCAACAGTTCAAAATAAATAACCGTTGAACCAAATATAGTACATAACTACATATAGAATAAAAATCTCGCTAAAAGATTGGAAAGACAACATTAATTAATATGCTTCTTTCTATTCTTATATTTGTTTTGTTGCATGCATGATTTTGATTAAAAGGAGAAAGAGACCTAACAAAACATAACAAAAAAGAGCTTTCAAAATTTAGAAATATGCTCATTTGGTGGCACTTCTGCTAGTTTCATAATCATAGCATCTAAAGTTCACATAACTTTCCTTCTCAATTAGCTTCACAAAAAGATGTAACAGAGGCAGAAAGAAAAAGAAATTAAAGAAAAAAAATACAAGTACATGATTCGAACAAGATCCTCTCTCTACACAGAGATTTCTGAAGCTGATGCTGTGCTCGTGTGCCGTCTACCTGCAACACGCTTTCAAATACTGATACGTCACACGGGATCCTTAGCACCCCTTCTTGCTCGAAACCAAACTCCTCTTCGGCTTCCCTCAGCAAATCAACAAACGACACGTGGCTCAGGCACTCAGTAGGGACCACGTACCTTTTCATCTGCTCCCCTACGCATACCGCAAAGCATCCCTTGGGGACGGGGGTGGAGACGGATAATGCATTTTCGGAGAAAGATAGGGTGTTTTTCAGAAACTTGCACGTGGAGATGCTCGAGGGGTTAGTTTTTGGAGCAAGTGCTAGTCTCTTCCACTTCTTTAAGAGCTGATGGAGCCTCACTACATCTGTTATCTTCTTGCTTGGTTTGCTGCACTTGTCATCCATTGTTGCTTCCAATCCCTCTCTCTCTCTCTCTCTCTCTCTCTTTGGGTCAAGTTTGTCTATAATTAAAGGGCTCTGCCTCTGAGCTTTAATTTGGAGTTTAAAACTACAATCCTTGGTTTTAATTTGATGGTGCTTGTTCAAGTAAAGTACACTAATGATTCTTAAATATCTCTCAATTTCTTTTTTATCTTTAACATTTAAAAAAATTTATTTAGGTCCTTAATTATAACTATCACTGATCAAATAAGTCGAAGTTTATGTTAACATTTGTGATCAGATCAATGCAAATATTATCTTTTAATTAATCTGGGAAAATAACGAACACTAATAATAATACATAAATTTAATAGTATTTTTTAACAGTATATAGGTAATGATAATAATATCCACATTAATTGTCATCTCTGTTGCTTCTGTATTAATTGCTTGTGTGACTACATTAATTAATACCAATTATATATAATGCTGAACAACCATGAGATATATGAAAATATTATTTATTTAATTAATGTTAAATGAAAAGTAATTTCAATATGAATTGAAAATTTTAAAGAATAAAATGCTGCTTCCAAATTTTAAAATACAACAAAATAAAGGAGTGATATTTTAAGGTCCACGTGTGTATATATTTTACTCATTGTTGTTTATATAATAGTGGAATTGTGGAAGAGATATATAGTATGTGCATTTAACATAATTAATGTGGCACAACTTTTGTACTACTTGGTTTTAAAAAGATCGCCTTGCTACCTAGTTCTTTATAATATCTAGCTAGCTACATTGTTAATTCAATTCCAATTTCAAATTGTAGGTATAGAAATTTTATTTGCAATTTCAGGTGAGAACGAGGTAGGTCCGATGGGGTCTAGTACCGTTCGATCCTCTTTAAGATCCGTGTGCATGCAAATTGATGCAAGCGTGTATGAATATTAAAGCAGAGCATACAAATTTTAAAACATATCAGATGGTCTTGGAGCTCATCGAATTAAGTTACGTCCAAATGAAGAATTGAGGTGACACATGAGTGATTTTAGTGATATTTGAAGAATTGAGGTGACACATGAGTGATATTTGAATCAAATTAAGTTACGTCCAAATGATTTGAATCAAATTAAGTTACGTTTCAAATGAAGAATTGAGGTGTCGACACAAATGCATGAGTGATATAGTTTAACACGTTTACATTTGCGGTAAAGTCGATTCAAATGATTTGATCGCTTAATAGTTAATATAATAATGGATCAATAGTTGAAAGCAAATGCATAGTCCATCGTTAATTAGAAGGACAAAATTAATACGAAAGAGTAAATAATTAATGATTGCTCATTTTAATGTCAAGTATAATATATATATATGTATGTATTTGTATATGTATGAATGTATGTATGTGTATGTATGTATGTGTATGTATATATGTGTATGTATATGTGTGTGTGTGTGTGTGTATATGAGGAGGGATCAAGTTACAACAATTTTGAGTTACAACAAAGTTTTTCTACATTTTGAAATTTCAAATCGTCGATCCAAACCGTTCAACATGATCTCCACAATAAAATATACTTCCAGATCAAATTTTACATTTTTTTGAATTTTTTTACTATTTATTAATTATTTTACAAAAACTAGTAAAATTCAGACCATTGAATTTTGTACCCATCTTAATAAATAGTAAAAAAATTCAAAAAAGTGTAAAATTTGATCTGGAAGCACATTTTATTGTGGAGATCATGTTGAACTGTTTGGATAGACAATTTGAAATTTCAAAATGTAGAAAAACTTTGTTGTAACTCAAAATTGTTTTTTTGATGGTTGATTGTCGTCAACGGTTATATTGATATAAGAAGTAAAAAGGTTTTTACAAAAGGTAGAATTGAAAATCAAAATCAAAGGACCACTCAGCTTACACTCCTAAGCTATACAAATGTGCAACATGTAATCCTCTGAACCTATCTAAGAAAAATAGAAAAAGCAAAGAAATGAATATCATTAGATATTCCTCCATCTGTCGATCTCCAGCATGGTCTCGTAAACAAGATAATTTGAAACTCTCTGTTTATTATATTAGTGAACAGTCTCTTGTTTCGCTCTCTCCACAATGCCCATGTCCCCACTGCCCAAACAACGTTCCAAAGGTCTCGTTGTTGTTTTGACAGAGACCTACTCATATGTAGCCATATTTGTTGTATGTCCGTTCCTTCTCGTGGCGGGATGTTGTATTTGGAAAAAAGGCCTGTCCAGAATCTCGCTGCATACGCGCAATCCCACATAATATGATCCATTGTTTCCATAATAGTCATCCCACATAAATGACAGCCTATCCGTATATTGCACCCCCTATAAAGTAGGACATCCTGTGTCAATATTTTCCTATCTAGCATTAGCCAGATGAAAATCCTCACTTTCATTGGGGACTTGATCTTCCACAGGACGGTATGGTAGGTCGATAGAATCCCCGTATTGTGTAGTACGTTATAAGCCGAAGAGCACAAGAAATTCCTCGTTGTCGTCCATCCCCATTTCTTGATTCCTCCATAGACGTCCAGCGAGCAGGAGTAGAAGGGTTTTAATTTAATCAAATCTCTGATGAAAAAGGACCTGCTATTCTCGAGTTGGTCTATTTGGGATGCTGCTGTGATACCATACAATGATCTAATCGTCGTTGCCCATAGCCCTGTCGGGTTATTGTCAATAGCCCACAGCCATTTGACAAGTAATGCCTCGTTTTGACAGCTCATATCAATGATACCTAAGCCCTCATTTTCTTTCAGGGTGCAGACCCTCTCCCAGTTAACCAAACAATTGATGCCTTTGCATACCTCGTTTCCCTTCCACAAGAAACTCCTTCTCATTTTATCGATATGGTTGATGACGCCTACCGGTATCCTAAAAGCTTGCATGTAATGTAGAGGCATTGCCGAGAGAACAGCCTTAACCAGCGTTATTCTTCCCCCGTAGGAAAGGAAATTTGAGGTCCAGCCCTCAATCCGATTCTGTACCGCATTAAGCATCGGTTGATAGTCCACCTTTGTCGGTTTTCTGACCGTTAGCGGTAACCCCAAATATCTGATTGGAAGTTGCGTCTTTTGTGAGCCCAGAATCTGCTCGATTACCGGTATCAGGTTTTGGGGGATAGCAATAGGCACGAAGTTGCTCTTTCCCGTAACTCAAAATTGTTGTAACTTGATCCCTCCTCTATATATATATATCTCTGTATATATATATATATATATATATATATATATAGAGTAAGGCTACGGTGCTTTGCAAAGCATAGAGGCCTCCGTGCTTCGGGGCTACTTTTTGGATTTTGAAAATCCAAACAACCCATCCGAACCGTTCAACATGTTCTAAATATTGAAATGTGCTTGGAGACCAAATTTTACATTTTTTGGAATTTTTTTACTATTTATTAAGCCACTTTGAAAATCGCTGATCCAACGGTAAACAGTACAAAAATTTGGACCACCGGATTTTCAGATTTTCAAAGTGGCTTAATAAATAGTAAAAAAATTCCAAAAAATGTAAAATTTGGTCTCCAAGCACATTTCAATATTTAGAACATGTTGAACGGTTCGGATGGGTTGTTTGGATTTTCAAAATCCAAAAAGTAGCCCCGAAGCACGGAGGCCTCTATGCTTTGCAAAGCACCGTAGCCTTACTCTATATATATATATATATATATATAGAGAGAGAGAGAGAGAGAGAGTGGCTAATATCAAAACGTTTGCACCAAGGCCCTCGTGCAACCAAGTCGTTTTCGGATTTTCAAAGTCCAAATGGTCGATCCAAACCGTTAGATGTTCAATCTATATTAAAATCTGCTTGGAGACCAAATTTTACATTTTTTGGAATTTGTTTACTATTTATTAAGCCACTTTGAAAATTGCTGATCACATGGTCCAGAATTTAGTGCATTGGTTGCACTGTTTTTACTGTTCACCAGATCAGCAATTTTCAAAGTGGCTTAATAAATATTAAAAAAATTCCAACAAATGTAAAATTTGGTCTCCAAGCAGATTTTAATATAGATTGAACATCTAACGGTTTGGATCGACTGTTTGGACTTTGAAAATCAGAAAATGACTTGGTTGCACGAGAACCTTGATGCAAACGTTTTGATATTAGCCACTCTCTCTATATATGTGTGTGTGTGTGTGTGTGTGGAGTTGGTTACGGTGTTACGCGTAGCATAGAGGGCCTCCGTGCTACGGCTCAATATTTTTTACTATTTTTAAAATATTGAGCCGTAGGACGGATGCCATCTATAATACGCTATATTAGCCAGATTATATATATATCTATGAAATGCCTGGTTTGTCTGGTGGCTCTTATTTCTGCATGCATGCTATCGATATATATCTACCATGAAAAAAAGGGAAAACGAAGGGGAAGTTGTGCGTTTTTAGTTGGATTATCTTGGTTATTGTAATTTGGATGCGATTACATCTGAATCTAGATTAATGTAGGTAATTATCTCCTATAAATTAAATGAATCGATCGTGTCATGCATGTCCGACAGTTATTTATTATATATATATGTCTTGTGTTACTGATATGCACAGCATGGGAATTAGAGAAGCATTTAAAATTTTGGTGATTAGAACGGAAGTAGAATTAATCAGATCTCTCCTGCTTGCGACTCTAATGGAGATCGAGTACAGTCTACAGTGGTAGTCGAAAAGGATCGTGACAGATGTAAAGCAGTGCATGCACATGGCCATGCCAGCGCGATACTACGAAACATTAAACTTGCGCATGCAGGGAATGAAGCTAGCTAGTATAGAGATGAAGCCATACTTTTGCTTATCCTTTCTCAACTCACAATACTTCAATTGGAGCACAATTCTTTTCTGGAGTTTAATTTGCTTCCGGTTTGGAGACAACTTTGAAGCCCAATTGCATATCCACAAACTATTAAATTTATATAAATGCAGTGCCAGTGCCAAATGCCAATGATAAACTAGGAGTACTGCCAAGATAAAATTAAAGGTCCTTCAATAGCCAATCACATTTCCAATCATTACTGACACCAATCTATTATCTATGGAGCCAACCAGAATTCAGAATCAAGCGAAATACCACCACAAATTTTATTTTCTATTTGTAAATTCATACATCATCAGTTGATAGTTAATTGATACCTTCATTTAAAAATGCAATTCGCCTATCGCCAGGCCAAATGCGGCTTTGCTACTTTCTCGATCCAACGCACACCTGGTTTTAGTGGATATATATTATGAGGAGGGTTCAAATGCACCATTATTTTTGTGCTTCAATATGCTCTATATCCTTTATTTTCATTTTCAAAGTCCGAATAGTTGATCTGAACCGCTTCACATGATCTACATACTAAAATATGTTTGGATACCAAATTTTATATTTTTTAGAATTTTTTTACTATTCTTTTAGATAGGTACAAAATCACTTTTTTTAAGGAGATTCTGGACCATCCGATAAAGTGATATTGTACCTATCTAAAAAATAGTAAAAAAAATTCTAAAAAATTTAAATTTTGATTTCCAAACATATTTTAGTATGAAGATCATGTTGAACGGTTCGGATCGATTGTTCGGACTTTGAAAGTAGAGATAAAGGATGTGGAGCATATTGGAGCACAAAAATTATGGTGCATTTGAACCCTCCTCATATATTATATATCTTTGGGGAATGCTCTAGTACTAGTGTAAATGTGTTTATTTCTAAGTTGAATATGGATGACCGCGTTGTACAAATATATTTGCATGCAGCACAATAATTTGGTATTTCTCTGGAGTACAATTAGGGCGTTCATAAATTTATTAAGTGTTTATGTGAACTCAATTCTAAAATTTATTGAATTGATTTCAAACAGTTAATTCAAATTTTTGGAACTCATCTACCTTATGAGTGATGCGTCTACATAAGAAAATTTTAAATATTTGACTTAATTTAGTATAAAGTCAAGCATTAAAATTATTGATTTATAAATTAATTTTAATGCATTTATTTTTTGAACTTTTTTTTACCACTTGACTCTATATAAAATTAGTTCGAAAATTTAAAATTTTCGCATATAAACGCATCACTCGTAAGTAGATGGATTTCAACGGTTTGAATTTGTCGTTTCAAATCTATCCGATAGATTTTAGAGTTGAGTTCACAAAGGAACTTGATGAATTTAAAAATGGGTGGGGTTTTTGTCCAAACGGCTTTGGACAAAGTCTTATCAAAAGCCAGACCTAAACCGTCTGATATGCATCAAAATTCACACAAACATTTAGATTGAAGGAGTCATTTAAATTTATTAAGATTTAAATATGTTTGCACGAATCTCAATGCAAATCAAACGTTTAAGCCTGATTTTGAATGAGATTTTGTCCAAAGCCGTTTGGACAAAACCCAATCCCTTTAAAAAGACCCTAGTTCTACTCTTTCTTTTGCATTTCCATTCTTAATATAGATTTGTAAAAAATCGATTAAAACATATTAGAAAACACATATGGATAACAAATGGGGACGTCCATTACTCAACACAACTGGAGAGCAACGGACAAGACTGAAGAATGATTACCAGAATGCTGTAACAAACTTCCCAACCCCTAATTAACTAGTAACTAGCTAGGCTTGTAATCTTAGTTAGCAATAGTTAACTCCAGTTTAGATCAAGACTAGCCTCTGTAAATACTTGTAATTGTATCTTTACAGATTGATCACCGAGAATACAAACACAATCACGAAGTCTGAGAAATTCCATTTTTGATACGGCCGCAACGTGAAATTACGGACATAAATTGTTAAATAATGTACGCACAAGAAAAGAAGCAGAGCATGCAGCAACGGAAATGACTGACATTTTTATTAATATCCAAAGTTAATTAGAAATTATTATTTATGCTCAGATTTCTCGACTTTCGCCAAAAATGCCCAAGCCGGCCATAAAATAGCCGGTTTACTCTCTCCGTAAGTCGGCCATTTTGTGGCCGGCTTACTTTTTTTTTTTAGACTATGAAGAGCCAGATAATGAAATTTAACACTGAAAATTTGAATTTTTTGTTTAAATTATTTGATTTGATAGATTACTTCTTTTGATATATAATTAACATATTTATACTAAAATACGCTAAATTACTTGAAGTTATGTTGAATTACACTATATTAACTTAAATTACACTAAATTACATTACATTACACTAAAATACGGTAAATTACGCTAAATTACATATGAATAGGGACGATATCTTCACTGAAACGGCGAAAAACGACGACGAAACTTCAAACGGTCATAAAACGGCGCTCGAGTGTCCGATTTTAAAATTCAGAATTGCCAAAAAACAAAAGAAAGAGCCTCAAAACTTGAGTTGAAGTTTCCGATTAAGATTTTCATTTCTATTATTCAATCTAAGTAGCTCAGTCAATTAGTTACATAATGAATTTGTAGAATACCAATTTTTACTATTTTTCGAATTTTTTTACTATTTTTTATGATTCATGAAAGATGACACAAAATCAGTCTACTTTAGCGTAATTTACCGTATTTCAGCATAATTAGCGGAGTTATTGTAATTTAGCGTAATTTAACGTAATTTAGCGTAATTTAGTGTAATTCAACATAATTTATTGTAATATAGTGTAATTCAACATAATTCCAAGTAATCTAGTGTATTTTAGTATAAATATGCTATTTATAAATCAAAAGAAGTAATCTAACAAATAATTTAAACAAAAAATTTAAATTTTCAGTGTTAGATTTCATTATTTTGCTCTTCATAGTGTCTCTAAAAAAAAGAAAAAGAAAAAAAAAGAGTAAGCCGGTCATTTTATGGCCGGCTTACGGAGAGAGTAAACCGGCCATTTTATGGCCGGCTTGAGCATTTTTGGCGAAAACTCAGAATTCTGGAAATGACTCCTAGGTTGTTTGCACTCTTCTATCATTCTGGTTCTATTTTCAAACCACTTGAATTATATTGTCACATGTCACTTCATGATAATTATTCATTTAGCATTTAAATGCAACTCCTCCGCTATTTGAGTTAACTAGTCTAACACGATTCTTCAAATCTCTTTTCATATTTATCCATCAAAATTATGAGGATATATATATAGTTCGACTCTAGTTAACAAAAATCAGCAATTTGATTTGATTTGATTTGATTTGATTGTGATTTCTCATTTCTCCTTTCGTAAAGGACGTGCACTCATTTTTAGAATTACAAAAACTTAAAATTTAAAATTTAAATCTCAAATTAAAACTATTAGATATGATCTATATCATTGAAAAACACTAATATAAATATAAATTTTGGACTTTGGTTTTTTAACTTATAAAAGGGCTTAAGCCCATACAGCACTTACGTCCTATTTAAGAGAGAATCCCTAAAACAGGTTGCAAAAAAGTAGCCAGACTTATTAGGTCCTATTTATGGCTCGACTATGAAACAACATACTGGGCTTAATTGGGGTTTAGGGTTTAGGCTTAATTTTAAATTTTAAGTTTTTGTAATTCTAAAAATGAGTGCACGTCCTTTACGAAAGGAGAAATGAGAAATCACAATCAAATCAAATCAAATTGCTGATTTGATAGACTTATCCAAACAAAAAAAAATAAAAATAAATCATCATCGACATAAGATGCGTCTACCCTTCAAATATATAATTTGATAGAAAATAATAGTTAAATATTAATTCAGTCCTTGCGAGATCCAGGGGGGTTCTTTTTTAGAAAAAAAGTGATAATATATATAAATCTGGTGGCATTTTAAAGTTTGACCTCACTCAAATCCAATCTCTCCAATATTCAAAGATTCCAAACAAACAACATTTGATATCCCTTGCTTCCGAGACATCCGCAAAAATCTTATTTTACTCTCAATAATTCTCTATTAATTAAAAAGCAGCTTTCCAACAATTCAACCTTGACGACGCAACATTTGAAATACTAGATGACTTTTTTTTCACACCCTTCCTATTCCTGTAGGTAGTGATATTTTGCGTAATTAATCACAACCAATTTGATTTATTAACAAAAGCAAAATAATTTCACTAGGTAGGTACCGCCGACATTTTTATTAATATCCAAAGTTTAATACAAATTAATATTTATGCCCAGACTCCAGCCCAATATCGAAAAATACCCAAACCGGCCAGAAAATGACCGGTTTACTCCCCCCCCTAAGTCGGCCATTTTCTGGCCAGTTTACTCTTTTTTTTTTAACCCGCATTATATTTTATTCAACTTTGGATATTAATAAAAATGTCGGTTTAATCTTGATGAGTTTATTTTTGTTGTTTAACATATTTTTCTGTTTATTTTTTATGTTGTACTACTATTTTAATGTTGTAATATTTTCTGTTTAGCATTATGATGATAATTTATTTTATCTGTAAAATATAAAAATAGTACCATAAAAACACACATACACAAGAACCAAAATATAGGATAATCAAAATATACCAAACATAAATAGTATATCAAATATAAATAGTACAAAACTAGTAAAAATACAACTAAAATGGAGAGGGGGACCATCGCTGAGGCATGTCCGTCATTGCAACTGGGACATATTATAAGAGAACAAAAAAAAAATCTCATACAAAATGACAAATTTTCATTAAAAAAAATAGATCAATGTAAATAATAATTATTCAACAATATCCATGAATAATATTAAAATAGATTGGTTTCAAATTCAAATTATAAATAAAAAGTCAATTACTATAACAAAGTCCAATAAAAAATAATATCGACTTAGTGCAAATTGAAGATATCATATTAGTAGTTATATTATATACCTTGTATATGTAAAAGATAAAACATATATGCAATTTCTGATAAGCTAAATTACATATGAATAATAGGGACGATATTGTCACTGAGAAGGCGAAAAACAACGACGAAACTTCAAACGGCCATAAAACAATGCTCGAATGTCCGATTTTAGCAAATGACCACTTTTCGGAAAGCTTGCCAAAAAACAAAGGAAAGAGCCTCAAAACTTGACTTGAAGTTTCCGATTAAGATTTTCATTTATATTATTCAATCTAAGTAGCTCAGTAAATTAGTTACATAATGAACTTGTAGAATACCAAATTTTACTATTTTGGAATTTTTTTACTATTTTTTATGATTCATGAAAGATGGCACAAAATCGGTTTAGCATAATTTTCCGTAATTTATCGTATTTCAGTGTAATTAGCAAAGTTATTGTAATTTAGCGTACTTTAATGTGATTTAGTGTAATTCAACGTAATTTAACATAATTTCAAGTAATTTAGCATATTTTAGTATAAATATGCTAATTATACATCAAAAATAAATAATCTAACAAATAATTTAAACAAAAATTCGAATTTTTAGTGTTAGATTTCAGCATCTTGCTCTTCATTGTGTCTCTAATAAAACCGAAGAAATTGAGGATACCGGCCATTTAATAGCCGGTAGGGATATTTTTATCGAAACCAGAGAAGTTGGATATATTTATTAATTTGTATTTAACTTTGGATATTAATAAAAATGTGGGTGTTGAGCTGGTACATCCCGATTGGCGGCCGCAACTTGAGCCTCGTTCTTCCAAAAATAGAAAAATGAAAGATGATTGAGGTATTAAATATCAGTGGATTGGATTAAAGAAGGTGTATTATTGTCCTTGGAGAAGAAAAACTGGAAGTCAGCTACGGTATTAAACAAGGTGTATTATTGTCCTCGATCTGGTCGGTCTGGTCCGATTCTGATAACACTGGTGTTAACTATTGCATATTATTGAGCAAAACTGTCACAATAATCAAAACTGACCATATGCAATTTAAGATGCTTAAAATTAATAGTGACTTTCATGATCTGCAATTTAATTATGCTCAATTCATAGATCCCTAGTAATACAAAAATAATTCTGTCAAAATTAAACAGAGAATTAGATCTAGTGGTAAAAAACAATTTCTTAATTACGTGTGATTTTTTTTTTTTTTTTTGAAGTTGGTTGGCAGTGCCTGCCAAGTGTACGTGTTAAAAGTTACAAATTTAAAATCTCTATTATGAATATTGAAAATTGAAAAATTCGATAATATTAATGTTACGGATATATAATTATATATGCGCAAACTCTAGTATAAGTTCGGTAATTATCTTTTTTGGCTTTTCGTTGAGCTGAATTCAATCCTTATGGAGTAGTTACTTGAGCATTTGACTATTCTAAATTTCTAATGTATCACAAATATTGCAATTTAAAAGATATGAACGTCATTCAATTATCAAGCAAAATACGCACAAGTTAAATACATATATAGGTGACAAAAATTAATTCGATTGAAAATTAAGTTCGTCCGACTCAAATATGATCCGATCTTGTTTTTTTTTTTTTTTAAAATTTAATTCGATTGAAAATTAAGTTCGTCCGACTCAAATTGAGATGGGACGGTAGTACAGTTGACTAGGGCTATGTTTGAATGACACAAGAATATAGGCTATTCTAGAATAGTAGCTATTCGGAATAGCAATGTGTATCCAAACAACATTTTTACTATTCGGAATAGCTAGAATAGCTGCTATTCTCTATTACTTGTAAATGTTGGAATAGCTATTATTTGGAAGTGTGATGAGAGAAAAAAAAATATTTTATTTTTGGATTTCCGCCAACACAGTCTCGAAATGACAAATTTGATATCACTTCCGCTATCTCCACGTCGTGACAATTCGTTTGAGATCTCACTTGCCTATATTTCTTCTTAATTAGCCTTATTAACACTATTATTTATTGGTTATAGCTATTCACTATTCCACATGTACAATCCAAACAACATTTTTACTAAACCGAATAGCACCATTTTCACACTAATCTAAAAATCACTATGTTTTCTCTATTCTCACTTACTATTCTCAAATTTCACTATTCTAGCTATTCTAGTTCCCATCCAAACGTACCCTAGAAGAATAAGTTTTAAGATTGTAGTTATTCAAAAGTCTAAGGCCCTGTTCGGCCGTTTATTGTGCGCGTGGAAAAAAAAAATTTACTCAGACTTCGTGAAAAAAATCCCACACACAGTATTTTGTCAGTTCAATTTCTGTTCCCGTTCCCATTATACGGCTGAACAGGGCCTAAAGTTCAAACCCCTCTCACAACATGGTAACTTCTGGGAAACTTAAAAAAAAAAAAATCAAATGGAATCTACCCAATTCAAGACAAGACGAACCAATACATGATAACTAGACATTGATTGGTTATGGGTTAGCCGCGTTGTAAACGTGTACTACCTAACAATTAATGCTTTCTAATATAAACTTGGTGTTTTTGTTTATTTTCGTTGCGAACAACGTTTTATTTCTTGTGGTCAATAATATCGATTAGCGACTGCATGCAAATGCAAAGCACGGAATATTTCAATTTTGGTGGTGACTGGTGTCATTTCAATTTTCAAGGAAACGCTCTGGACGCGGTCACCTTTTTTTCCTTTTTAAAATAACGATGATTGGAATTAATTACCGCTAATACGTTGTAGCCTAGCCTTTTTTCTTTTGGTGGCGTCCCTAGGGCTGCACAAAAAATTCGTAGTTCGTAATTCGATTCGAATTTGATCGAAAAAGTTTGTAAAAAATTCAATTCGAAATTGAGTTCGTTCGAAATTAATTCAAACCAAACTTAGTTCAAAATTAATTCAAACCAAATTCAAACTGGACCTAGTTCGTTCGAAATAGGTTCGCAAACCAAACTTAGTTCGAAATTAACTCAAACGTGAACCGTTAATTTCCGCTGATAATGAACTTTAATGTTTTATTTAGGATAATACTTGAATTTGTAATAATTCTAATACTTTGGTGATTGTTATGTACTTCTATTGATATTTAAATTGTACTTTGAATACTTTGGATATTTGAAAATTTTGGTGATGTTGCTCCTGTTGGCTATTTGGAAAACTTTGGATTATGTGATTGTACTGAACTTTGATTAATTGTACTAAACTTTGGTGTTTGATATAAATTTTGATATTTGTAATGAACTTTGATATAAACTTTGGTGTACTGTGTAATTAGAATTCAGAATGCCTGAGTTTTTATTGAAGTGCTGTAATTTCGAACTATGGCCCAGCCATAAGTCATAACTCGTAAGTCGTAACAAAGTTCGTAAAAGTTCGAAATGGAGTTCGTAAAAAATTCGATTCGAAATTGAGTTCGTTCGAAATTAATTCAAACCAAACTTAGTTCGAAATTAATTCAAACCAAACTCAAACTGGAGGTAAGTTCGATTCGGTTCGGTTCGTTTGCAACCCTA
This sequence comes from Carex littledalei, assembly GCA_011114355.1. Taxonomy (NCBI): domain Eukaryota; kingdom Viridiplantae; phylum Streptophyta; class Magnoliopsida; order Poales; family Cyperaceae; genus Carex; species Carex littledalei. Next base: position 829,286 of record CM022097.1, on the reverse strand, counting down.
GGCGTCCCACAATTAAATCTAGTTTCGTGAGTACTTAAATTCAATTCAAAATACATAGCTCCGAATTGAACAGAGCCGAGAGAACTCAGCATGCGCAACACCACTAAAGAAATCGGAAAACCATCAAACGATGCGATGTCTTACAGACTCAAATTAACTTTTGGATAGAGGTCTATATTCAAACAAGTTATTTTTGCGATTTCAAAGTCCAAACAGTTGATCTGAAGCGCTAAACATGTTCTTCATATTAAAATGTTCTTGGAAGCTAAATTTTACATTTTTTGGAAATTTTTTGCTATTTTTTTTAGAATTTTTTAAAATCTCTATTTTGATATGGTAAAAAATAATAAAAATTCATCAAAACAACCATTTTCAAAAATTCTAAAAGAATGGCAAAAAAAGTTCCAAAAAAATCTAAAATTTAGTTTCCAAGCACATTTTAATATGGAGAACATGTTAAGTGCTTCAGATCGACTTTTGAGACTTTGAAATTGTAAAAATGACTTATATATTTGAATATAGATCTATATCCAAACGTTTGGACACTAGCCGGACTATATATATATATATATATAGAGATAGGCTATGGTGAGTTGTGAAGTAAAACGTCGTTTTACTTCACGCCATATTTTCATTTTGAAAATCCAAACAACTGATCCGAACCGTTCAACTTTTTCTAAATATTGAAATGTGCTTGGAAACTAAATTTTACATTTTTTTGGAATTTTTTTACTATTTATTAAGCCACTTTGAAATCGCTGATCCACTGTGAACAGTAAAAAACAGTAAAATTTTCTGGACCACCGGATCAGCGATTTTCAAAGTGGCTTAATAAATAGTAAAAAAATTCCAAAAAATGTAAAATTTAGTCTCCAAGTATATTTCAATATAGAGAACATGTTGAGCGGTTCGGATCGGTTGTTTGGATTTTCAAAATGAAAATATGAGCGTGAAGTAAAAATGACATCTTACTTCACAACTCACCATAGCCCAGCTCTATATATATATATATATAGAATTGAGCTATGGTGAGACGTGGAGTAAAACAAGTTTGTACTCCATGGCACTATATTTTCATTTTGAAAATCCAAACAACCGATCCGAACCGTTCAACATGTTCTCTATATTGAAATGTGCTTGGAGACCAAATTTTACATTTTTTGGAACTTTTTTACTATTTATTAAGCCACTTTGAAAATCGCTGATCCGGTGGTCCAGAAAATTTTACTGTTTTTTACTGTTCACAACTCACCATATGAGCGTGAAGTAAAAATGAAAATATGAGCGTAAAATAAAAATTTTAATATTCAAAATGAAAATCTGAGCGTGAAGTAAAAATGATCTCTTACTTCACAACTCACCATAACCCAGCTCTCTCTATATATATATATATTACGGTGGTTGTGTCACAGCATCTTAAATGTGTGGAATCTTTACCGATCATCAAAAAAACAAATATTATAATTATCTTCAGTATTCTCACTTGCTAATTTTTTTCTTCTCACGTTTTGGTTAAGTTTTTCAAATTAAGGAGTGTTGATTCTGATTGTTAAGCTTGTATATTTTGGACTAATTAATTAATATGAATTAAACTGCTATGGGTATTTACTATTTAGGGTAAAGATTTTAACAGACTAGCTAGTTTTGGACTAGTGAACCAACCATATGCATTATTTTGGGTAGTGATATGAACACCACATTCTATTTTATTAACACAACATTTTTAAATATTTGAGTGGAATGGACAATTTTGTCCTCTCATAAATATCACTGTAGCTATTGACATATCTTTCTTTATGTAATTATATGCTATGATCATTTATTACTAATTGGTTTCCATAACAATTCATTCTTCTCTTCTTATTTTGTAAACCTTTTAAAAGAGAAAAAAAAAATCTAAAATTTCAACTATTAAGTGATAGGAGAATGAACCAATTTATTATCTTGTTCATTATTTTTTGCGATAAATTCAATAAATAATTTGGTATATGTATTTTTATTGATCTAGAACAACACACTTATATTGCTTGAGATTCGTTTAATTATTCTTCTAGTTATATACTTTTAAATCTATACGCGTATAAAATAAAATTTAAAGAAACAAATTATAATTCAGTTTTGTTATTATATAAATCAAATAAATGAAGAAAAAGATATATGCTTGGACAGGATTGAAATTCAGTAATTCAATAATGGCGTTGATTGAAGAATCAGTTACTTTTATGGAGAAGAATATATTAGAAGCTCAAGGATTACATACGAGATATGAAACTATGTTTAATGAATTTATTGTTTAATTGTTTTACTTTTGGTATAAGACCCTATCATATATATGGTAATTAATATACCTACTATTTTGATTTTCACAAAAGAAAAGTAAACAGAGAAGGAAATATAGAAGACATTAATATACGTAAAAGATTTATTTTGAAATGGAAATATTTAATGAAGGGCAAATTTGTCTAAATTATTAAAATATTTGAATGTGTTGTGTTAATAAAAGAATTAGTGTTGTTAATATTCTATGGTCAAAATTGTGCACGGCATGAAGCTAAAACTGCTCTGCTAAAATCTTTAGCCGGTTATTTTTCAGGGATAAGGTTTTAGGTGGGTACTTACCTGCGCGGCTGTACTTACCTTATCTCCCTAATTAAGATAAGGTAATCATTTATACAATTAGGATAAGGTAATCATTTATACAATTAAGATAAGGTAATCATTTATGCATTAATTCCTTGTATATATGAACTATATAATTTTTGAATAATTATTTTAGTACCCGCATCGTACCCGCAGTTAATCCTATCGCGATTAACTTCCATAACTATAAGGTTGCGGTCCCCACAACTACCGATCTAACTAACTTCGTTATCGGACCTTCCATTTTGAATTTCAAAGATTCCGTTCTCTCCGTTTTTTCCTTTTTCGAAGGCTTCGGCGATTTTGAGGCGATTTTAGGTCGATTTGGAGGCAATTTGGAGGCGATTCTAGTGAATTAATAATGATATCGTCTGGCGATTTCGAAACTGGAAGCGATTTCGAAGGCTTCAGCTAGGTTAATATTGTTTCTTTTCGAAACTGGAAGCGATTCTGGTGAGTTAATATTACTTCATCCAACGTAATATAGATATAAACACTTTATGTGTTCAGATATAAATACTTGATGTGTTCAGATATAAATACTTGGTAGTTTAGATATAAATAATTGATGTGTTCAGATATAAACACTTTATGTGTTCAGATATAAATACTTGATGTGTTCAGATATAAATACTTGGTGTTTTCAGATATAAATACTTTGTAGTTTTATAATAATACTTGATATGATCCAGCATGCACACTCAACATTTTTGTTGACAATTTTAGTGGTCACCACATGTCGTTTACTACCCACACATAAGCTAAGTTACCGTTTTTTATTGACAATTTTAGTGGTCCCGACATGCCGTTGGAGTGGTCCCCAAATGCGGGTACGAAGCGAGAATTTTTGAAGAAAAGGTGCTGGTATGGTTATTTTAGGAAAATTCATATATCATATATGTACTTAAATGTATAGATATAAACACTTGTCTTGTTTGAGATATAAACTTCACAATGTTACTATTAATATTAGTAAAACTAAATTACAGTTTTGGAAATGGTTGCGGTCCCCACAAGCAGTTATGGCAGTTTAGGTGCGGGTACTCATATCAGCTTCCATAATTTTTTTGTTATACATATATTAATTGGAAATTAAATGTATAATTAATTCAGTTCCTCTGCAAATTATTGGAAAAGGAATTATAATATTTCAATCTTCTAATAATGTATTTTTTTATTATATTGCTACAAGCATTAATTTAAACTTGAATCATGAGCACCATGCATGTCTCCGTGGTCTCATATCCATAATAGGAAAATTAAGGAGATTAATGTACTGTATAATACGGGTTAAGCCCTAGCTATACAGTTACATCTATTTATCTTATTGATTTTATATAAACAATAAGACATGGGGGTCATGAAGTGATATTTACAATTCTGCTTTCCATGCATTCTCCTTCTTCTCTCTTTAGTGTAGACCAATAATATATATATCAACCTAAGCCCATGCCAGATATGCACCTCCAGTGCGCAATGGACCTATAAATATGCGCAAGCACCTCTAGTTCCATTAAACCATAATAAACCATTTCTCTCTCTCTCTCTCGTCTTCAAGCAACTGATGACTCTCTCTCTCGACTTTAGAAGCTGGTACAATGCGATTATGCTAATCAGAATTCAGAGTTTTTGCCGTGCAAGTCGGTATGTGTCGCAAGTAATCATGTTCATGTACCGCTTCATCTCAAGCCATGTGCATCCATTTTGGATCCAATTCTCCTACTTTATAATCATTGATCTTTTTGGGTCTCTTCTCTTAATGGTTTTAAACCCGACCGATCCTGATTTTAAACCCCGATATGTAGACATGATTTTCCTGTCCACCTCGGCCCTAACTGTTTCGGGTCTAGCCACTGTATCAATGGAGAGATTATCTAGCTCCCAAATTGTAGTCACTACCCTTTTGATGCTTGTAGGTGGGGAAGTCTTTGTATCAATGCTCAGTGTTTTCTGTCATGCCAGTCAGCCCAGCGCAGCAGAGCTTACTGCGAGCCGAGTCAATTCGGTTCGTATTGAACTTGAAACCTTTGATTCAGTCAGTACGATCGACCGTATTGAATCTGGTACGGATATAAGTGTTAAGGATTCGAGCCAAAGTAGTTGTCTCAAGTACTTGGGTTTAGTTATCCTTGCATATTGGGTTTTCTTTCATGTGGCCGGTTTTATAGCCTGTCTAGTATATGTATCTATAATCTCGAGTTCAAAAGAGGTATTGAGAGGAAAAGGGATCAACTTGGGTCTCTTTGCATTTGCTACTACTGTATCTTCCTTTGCAAATGGTGGTTTAATAGCCACAAATGAGAACATGGCTATTTTCACAAAGAATTCAGGTCTTCTGTTATTTTGCGCTGTGCTAGTTCTAGCTGGAAACACACTATTCCCACTATTCCTAAGAGGGACTCTTTGGACATTCAGGCGTTTCATTAAAAATGAAGAGATTGAATGTATGTTGAAGAGTCCAAAAGAGATAAAGTTCGACCATCTGTTGACCAATTTGGGTACGCTCTTTCGGTCAAGCACGGTGCTTGGTATGATAGCCTTCATGATCACGCTTTTTTGTTCCATGGACTGGAGACATCCAGTGTTTGCTGGCCTCAATTCGTACCAGAAAGTTGTCAATGCTCTGTTCATGGCCGTCAACGCAAGACATTCTGGAGAGAACTCGGTTGATTGCTCTCTCATCTCCCCAGCAGTGCTACTATTTATTATCTTCATGATGTAAGTTCTTTCTTAATTACTGCCTTAAATTCATTTGTGTATTCTTGTCAGTTCCAGTTATCAATAATATTGTATGGTACTTAACGGCTAATTACACTTAAAAACTTCTATATATTTGACACATTTTTTTTTGATAGGTATTTGCCTTCTTCGGCTACTTTCACGCCTTTAAAGGAAGATGAGGAGAAGAAATATGTTAGCGAAAAGGAAAATCTTAGCAGAACTGCAACCGTTTTAAAGATGCTATTATTGCCCCAAGTTCTATGCGTAATTTTGTTCGTAATTGCGGCATGCATAATAGAAAGAAGAAGGCTAGTATTAGACCCGCTGAACTTTTCCGCTCTTACTGTCATTTTTGAGGTGGTCAGGTATATATATATATAACTTTCTCTTAAATTTTTTGTAACTTTCTTGGCTTTCTTTATTTTAAATCAAACAGGAGGTGATACTATAATGAAAAATCTAACTTAATTAAAGGCAATATATCCTTCCTTTTATGGATCATATATATATGTATGTATGTAGTGCATATGGAAATGTGGGGCTATCAACAGGGTACGCCTGTTCAAGACTGCAAAAGTTGCACCCGGAGATGAGCTGCGTAGACCAGCCATATAGTTTTTCTGGTTGGTGGAGTGATGAAGGAAAGCTCCTCTTAGTAGTTGTGATGCTTTATGGAAGACTAAAGGCATTCAGTCAGAGAAATGGCAAGGCTTATTGGACATTGAGGTCTTAGGTTAATGTATATTCACTAATTTTTTTCTATGAGAAACTCAAAATTTGAAAGAATATTCAATATAAAGAGAAGCCTTTTAAATTTGTTTGTTCAAAAAATGTGTACAATTTTTTTTATACCATAGGCTTTAATTCCAATGGAATTGGAACTTGGAATTTAGTTTTGTCAAACAGGAAAATAACAAGATTTCCATATATATGAGCTGCCAATAGAAGATAAAACAATTACGTGCTGATTTCATCTAATTAATGTATGTATGTGCTTGAAGCATCTTTGGACTATGCATGGTAGATCAAATATATGCATGTATTTGTATGTGTAACATTAATTATAAGAGAACGACACTTAAAAAATAGTTATTCACCTCTTTCAAATTAATGAGAACCTCGTCTCCAAAAGAATTTGAAAAAAAATACCAAAAACAAAAAAAATGAAGTTTGTTTACCAAAAGTCCCATCTGATAAAAAGAAGTCGAGTAACATACAGATCTCTTTGGTGCCGAATCATTTTCTGAATAGAAAAAGGATAAAATTAAGATTATTGTATTCTAAGATCAATTATTGTTATTGATGGGTCGTCGGTCACGGTCATAGGGATGTTCAAATTGCTCTTCATATGATGTATTTACATAATATTTTATATTCCTTGTGAATCTAACCTGCCCATGTGAATTTTTTACCACTAACCATTGCAGTCTATTCTATTAATGTTGTTAGCATTTATGCGAGCACGCCCTTCAATTATTTATATTAATTTTAACTTGACAAATATTTTAGGCGCCTCCTTTTTGTCCAAAAGTCCGAAAATTATCGATCATACCACCATTTCTACAATCTCTGATACTTTTTATATTTTAAATTAGAAAAAATGAACTACTCAAAAGAATTTCTTTCGTGCATGATGAACCTCATTCTTTAGCAAAAGAAAAAGAAAAAACATGAAGAGAAGTGAAAATACCCTCATTCTTAAATGTGATTTGAGAACTACCGTCAAAATAAGCTGAAGGTGTAACTAACAAAAAAGTTTCTAAAGAGAAGTGACCAACAGAAATTAGAACTTTGGATGCTATCTTCTCTGTTTGAAGGGAAAACCTAATTGAACAGATTCGGTCGTCGGAGAGCAGTGGTTATTGAACAAAAACGGATCCAGACATGAAGAGAAATAGGTGTTACAAATGTACTGACAAGCCAGAATATTTTAGGCCTAAATTAATAGTTAATTTAAATAATTAAATATGGATTAAGTCTTATTGGGCTGTACCAGAATATGAGCCCGAAACATCTGCTCTCTCTGACTTGATTTGATCTGATCAAATGGATAATTATTTTTTATTAGGTGTGAACGAACTAGTGCATATATACTGATTATAAATATATGTACAGCAGTTCAGATTTCGATGGTTCTATTGTTATCCGAAATTACACCAAAGCATAAAAGAAAACAGAGAATAGAGAAACAGGATTTTTTGTTAGACCGAAAATCTGACTGTTTGTTCGCACCACTTCAAAAACTGAGAGAGAGAAAAAGAAGAGAATCAGAAGGAGCTATCTATTCGGTACTAGCATACTGATTGATAGTTGTTTGTCAACTTGTTCGTGTGGATACTGGTAGAAACGCAACTGCTGTGGCTGGTGCATATATCTGACATAGAGAAGAACAGAAGAGGGCAATTGTTGTGGTTGGTCGGAGAAGGAATAGAAGAGGCTAGGGTGACTGCTCCTTCGACTAGACAAATATATATGTTGCGCATTTAGTGGTGAACTCTCAATATATATCTTGTAATTAATTTTATACATAGATTTTGATTTTCGGGTAGTGAACAAATTATGATCTGAATCAAATTGTTGCACATATAATCTACCTGAATTCTCTACAATGGGAAATGAAATAATAGAGTGTTTAAAAGTGTAGATAAATGAAATTATATGATTAGAGTAGTTTAGATGAATATATGAGAACAAAAGAATTTAGATCTAAAATTGAGGATCATTTGGCTCGGTGGCTTTAAATTTAAAAAAAAAAAGATAGTACAAAAATTTGGGGCACTTAAATTTTCCCTTATATAACAATACATAGGGCGATAAATACTTATGAAATTTCGTACATGCTTTTGCTAATAATCTAATTACTGTGAATAATATAATTAATTAGATGTGATTTGATAATTGATATAGTCCAAACTGCAAAACCATTTTTTTTAAGTTTTCTGCAGAAAGCACTACAGTTTTGCGGACCACTGAACAATTCAATATTAATTAAGGGGTGAACTTCAAGGTTATTAGAATACTAAATATGTTTGCCAAGTAAAATAGTATTAAAATTCTCAATTATTGGCAATAAACAAAGGTTAATAATGGAGCATTGAAGTTATAATGTGAATGCCATTTGTATTCTGTCTATTGGATTTGTTAACGTTGAATTGTTGACCCAAGGGTGGTAGCAGGTTCCTAGCTAGCTAGGGTTTTCATTTTTCTAGAATAAATGCCGGTTGCAACCTGTTTTAATTATGAGTAAAGGGCGGCCTTAATTACCTCCTCTATTTTATTTTATACCTCAGTCAAAATCAGATTTCAATTCCATATTTTTGATATGTGAGGCGGTATCTAAGACTAACTAGCTTATCTAGCCGACATTTTTATTAATATCCAAAGTTAATTACAAATTAATAAATATACCTAGAATTTCTGGATATTTCGAAAAATGTCCAAACCGGCCAGATTCTGGCCGGTTTCCTCCTCTCCAGAAACCGGCCAGAATCTGACCGGTTTTTTCCTTTTTATTGTTTATTTTAAGAGACACTATAAAGAGCAAGATAATGAAATCTAACACTGAAAATTCAAATTTTTTGTTTAAATTATTTGTTAGATGACTTCTTTTGATGTATAATTAGCATATTTATACTAAAATACGCTAAATTACTTAAAATTATGTTAAATTACGCTAAAATACGGTAAATTACGGTAAATTACACTAACTTATCTAGAGACTATGATTCTATAAAAAAAAAATGCAAATTACTTCCCTGGATAATTTTTCACAAGAACAAATAATCGCAGTCATTCTGCAACATATATAGATTGTCTTTCAAGTTGTACATTGACTTTGAAAAATAATTTTCATTCTTGTAAAATATAATCTAATTGCATTAGGTTAGGTGACTAAAAAGATCTACTTCATAAAATCAATCTAATTGCATTGAGTTCAAAACATATTGAATCTACTTCATAAAATCAATCTATTGTAAGTTATACGTTCACATATATCAAATTTAGAAATTTATTTATTATAAAACCAAGCAGTAAAAAGATTATGAAAATAATTAAATATATTTAAATATGTTTATAAAACTTCTGGTTTTCACCACTTAAGTTTCTATTAATTTAATTTAGAAAATTATAAATTTTGTAGGTAAATACGTATATCGTGTAATATATAAATCGGTTTCAACAATTTAAATTTGTCATTTTACTCTAACTTTGTAAATTTTGGAGATAAACTAACCAAGAATTTGGTGAATTTAACGTAACCCAGATCTACTCCTAATATACTAATATTATTATTGTGACGGTATGTTTGCAAAAAAATTTACCGCTCGATATATTATCAATAATTCGATAATTTTCCTTAAAATTAACTCAAAACAATCTAAATGTAAAAAAGTCACGCCGTGACAAGATACAGCACGACACTTGTGCCTTTCACATGTCGTGACTCACATGTTTCGTGCTATAATTATTCGTGTGACATGACCATCTTTCGAAAAATTGATACAACACGTCACGTGTGATCAGAACAGTTTCAATCTTAATCGAATAGTCTTGAATAAACTAACTTAAATTACGAAAAAAATAACTAGTGTGTTGTGACGGTCCCTTAAGAATCTGACTTGCTACATCACACATGACACAGAACACATGCATATATATTTACAAAGGCATTGGCATGATGCAAATTCGAGCTATTCCGATCAGCACTTGGAGTTGGCAACTTTGGATCAAGGGGGAGTTAAAAATTGATCAAAGTTGTTGTGATTAGCATTTTAATTGGAACATCCCTATTTAGCATAGATAATTAAGGAATATGTGTTAAATTTAGAATGTTGTGGAGGTAGTGGAGATCTAAAGATAGATTTTGTATTAGTTATATTAATCTTGTATGAAGTAGATGAAGTTTGTAACAGCAGAAAATATAGAAAGTGAATGAAATAGGGTCTGTTTTTGAGCAGTTTAGAAAATCAATCATTTTCCTTCTGCGAAATAGAGAGTTTTGTGTGAAACAGAGAGCAAAAGGCTGATGCAGTCACCCAAGTTTTCAACAATGTCATGCTTGGCAGCCACTGCCTAGCTAGCTCTTAAAAAAAAAAAGATAAAAAGGGCAATAAATGCACGGTGGTCAACTGATAGCTATTATGCCACTAGAATAGCATCATATTTATAACAGATTGATAAGTTTTGTCCTGACGTGTTTCCTGACACCGTGATACGAGGCCCCATGAGATTGTAAACAGATTTTGATTAAACATATGTTAAGAAGTGTCAGCTTCTATAATCTCGGGTTAAGCCCTTGTTGCTTATGCTATGCAACAAGGTCACATTAAATAAAGAGACATCAAGAATAAAACAAAAGGCTTCCAAAACCAAAATGGGCCTTTCTTATCCTATAATAATCCAATCAGGGCCCAGTAAATCGGTCTCCTTCTCAAATGGTCGATCCTGTCCTATCCATTCGGGCCAACCAACCGCCTTCTCCTTCCGGCTAGCCACCTCCGTTTTTCTCAGAACTCTAGCCACCTATGTTCTATGTTGCATGGATACGGCTACGGGCATCGAATCAGATCCGATATAAATACAGTGATACAGCATTTTTCAAAAATCTAAGATATGATACAGCTATTTTAATTATATAGTCTTAAGGCGTGCTGATGAATATGATTAGAGTGAGGCTATGGTGCTATGCATAGCACGGATGGGGTCCGTGCTACGGCTCAAAATTTGACTTTTCAAAATTCTAACGGTTGATCCAACCGTTCAATGTGATAACCATATGAATATGTACTTGCAAACTAAATTTTATATTTTTTCGAATTTTTTTACTATTTTTTTAGATAGGTAGAATTTTGATGGTCCAGAATTTTCAGAAAACACTGATTTTTCTACCTATCTAAAAAAATAGTAAAAAAATTCGAAAAAATATAAAATTTAGTTGCAAGTACATATTCATATGGTTATCACATTGAACGGTTGGATTGACCGTTAGGATTTTGAAAAGTCAAATTTTGAGCCGTAACACGGACCCCATCCGTGCTATGCATAGCACCATAGGCTCACTCATATGATTATATCTAATAAGTCCTGAATAATATAATCCACAATCTGCTCTCATTGACCCGTGTGCATAGTTTACAGTGGCAGAGACAACAAATTATTCACATAAAGAAAAAATTGTGCATTCCAATAATTCACATAATAAACAACATCCATAACATCAATTACAAACATAAATTGAAAGAATCTCAGGAGAAAATGAGGTCTCCAGTGGCATAGAGATTGTAGTATATGTTGGTCCCTAAAGGCACTAGAGGGGGTGAATATGGGCCTTTTAAATTTTAAACTAAAGTAAATTAATATTCACCACTAATGATTTTAACTAACGTGTGCGTGAGTTATTCTTGGCGGAAACAAGAATAAACTTTAAACTAAGCAAGTGTACGTAAAGTAAATAGAAGAGTTAAGAGACACTTGACACGAGAGTTGTTTACGGAGTTCGGCACTAACGCCTACGTCTCTGGGGCTTCGCGACCTTCGAGATGACGCGCCTTTCTTTACCCAACGAGAAATGAGTACAAGGTGGAACCAGTGAGCTCTTACAAACTCCGGGAAGTCACACGACCTGAGCACGGAATTGGCTCACGAGCACTAAAGGCTCTAATACAAGAACCGAGCACACAAAGGCTCTAAAACAAGAGGCGAGCACACAAAGGCTCTAGGGTTTGAGTAAACAAGATATCTTACACAAATCACTCTAATTCTTACACGAGATTGAGTGTGGTGGAGTAAGCTTGAGATTGTTGAATGAATATTGAAGTTTGATGCACAAGCAATAATGAGAAATTCTAGATCTGAAAAGAATACAAAATATTGCAATTGGGAGCCGATCAATACTCCAAACCTAGATTTTGCTTCTATTTATAAAGAGATAAACAAAATAAGATAACTGACATCAACCGTTGCAAGGAAGATTAAGCGTTGCAATGGTTAACCCCAATTAACAGGTTTGGCTGCGCTAGGAAACCCTAACGCTTATAAGCGTTACAACGGTGGTCACAACGGTTGTCTCTGAAAGTTTTGGGGTCCGAAATTGATTTATTCCGTTGCAACGGTTATTTGAGCGTTGCAACGAATTAAATCGATTATGCTGTGTATTTCGGTATTGAATTAAACCGTTGTAACGCTACATTAAACCGTTGTAACAGTTTGTGCAAATTACCTCAATCTCAAGCTTACTTTACCAATTTTACAGATTTCTAAATCCTAATCTTGAGTTGATGCTTTCCAGTCCAATACTTGGTTCTTCATGACTCATCCTTGATAAGTATGGCAATTGATAATTCATCCTTGATATATGTAGCAATTTATATCGTCATGAACCTGCACATTATCTCAAGACAAGAAACTGTAAAATTCAACAAATATATGTTTTGCAAATCTAGTCAAACAAACAAGTAGATTATTGTACAATCCAACAATCTCCCCCTTTTGACGATTTGCAAAACATATAGCTTACGTGAGTGCATAAATTGGATGTTCCCACAAATTCAGATTTTTTGAATTTTTAATTTCCCGTGTGTTTAATGAATACCAATTATAACGAACTTGTAATATCTCTCTCCCTTTTTGGAAGTGGTCAAAGGGAGGAAATACCACAATTAAATCAACAAAATATGAGAGGGCTCCCAAACATCGATTAGGTTGAGGTAAATGATCATTAATCTTTTCAAGTGACTAAAGTTTTTGGTTGTGTTAGTTAGCATTGGAGGTTCTCTAACATGTCTTGGGATCGTTTGTGCCATTATTAGATATTTAATGCAAAGAATTCAAATTAAGTGTGCCTTAATTTTGAGTTATCTGCTCTTATACCACTTGTTGGTCCCTAACTGCACCTAGAGGGGGTGAATATGGGGCCTTTTAAATTTTAATACTTAAGTAAATTAATATTCACCACTAATGATTTTAACTAACGTGTGCGTGAGTTATTCTTGGCGGAAACAAGAATAAACTTTAAACTAAGCAAGTGTACGTAAAGTAAATAGAAGAGTTAAGAGACACTTGACACGAGAGTTGTTTACGGAGTTCGGCACTAACGCCTACGTCTCTGGGGCTTCGCGACCTTCTTGATGGCGCGCCTTTCTTTACCCAATGAGAAAGGATTACAAGGTGGAACTGCTGAGCCCTTACAAACTCCGAAAAGTCACACGGCCCGAACACGGAATTGGCTCACGAGCAATAGAGGCTCTAATACAAGAAGCGAGCACACAAAGGCTCTAATACAAGATGCGAGCACACAAAGGCTCTAGGGTTTGAATAAACAAGAGATCTCACACAAATCACTCTAATTCTTACACGAGATTGAGTGTGGTGGAGTAAGCTTGAGATTGTTGAATGAATATTGAAGTTTGATGCACAAGCAACAGTGATGAATTCTTGATCTGAAAAAAATATGAAATATTACAATTGGGGGCCGGCGGCTAGATCAATACTCCAAACCTAGATTTTGCTTCTATTTATAGAGAGAGAAACAAAATAAGGTTACTGACATTAACCGTTGCAACGGAAGATTAAGCGTTGCAACGGTTAACCCCAATGAACATGTTTGGCTCTGCTGAAAAACCCTAACGCTTATAAGCGTTACAACGGTGGTCACAATGGTTGTCTCTGAAAGTTATGAGATCTGGAATTAATTTATTTCGTTGCAACAATTGTTTGAGCGTTGCAATGAAGTAAATCGATTTTGTTGTGTATTTCGGTATTGAATTAAACCGTTGTAACGGTTTGTGCAAATTACCTCAATCTCAAGTTTACTTTACCAATTTTACAGATTTCTAAATCCTAATCTTGAGTTGATGCTTCCCAGTCCAATACTTGATTCTTCATGACTCATTCTTGATAAGTATGGCAATTGATAATTCATCATTGATATATGTAGCAATTTATATCGTTATGAACCTGTACATTATCTCAAGACAAGAAACTGTAAAATTCAACAAATATATGTTTTACAAATCTAGTCAAACAGACAAATAGATTATTGTACAATCCAACAGTTGCTATAAAACTGCAGTAAGTGTTAAAAAAAAAAGCCTGGAATGACCCTAGCCACTGCACGAAATATCCTGTACCGATTGTGCTTGTTATAGCAGCGACGCGACTGTACCAATTCCCTTTGTGATTTGTCATTCCTGTTCATGACAAATACAATAATATCATTTCTTATCTCACCAATGCATGGTACCAATCAATTGGTACCAGTATTGCATTCTAAATTGATGCAAATTTAAGTGGATAAAGACTAGGCCGATATTTTTATTAAAACCCCAAAAAAAAAACAAATTATCAAATCTGCTCCCACCCCAACTTTATTTTTATTTCTACCCCAACCGCCCGTGGCTTGGGCGGTCCACTTTCTGGACCTGACCGCCCAGCAGGCGGGCGATCCACTACCCTTATCAGACCGCCCAGCAGCTGGGCGGTCCGCTATAAAACCCTATAAAAGAGCCTTTTCTCTCTCCTGATGAGCACAGTGTTCATTCCAATCCCACAAATTTTCCAGAACCGAAAGAGAGAGCTGTCAGGCGATTTTGAGGCAATTTTGAGGTATGGACAGTAACAAACGAGGTAAGAAAGCGAGCAACCGAGATCGTGGCGTAGCGAGAGGAGGATCTATTAGTGATCGAGGTAAAAACGAGGGAGAAAAGAACAACTGGCCCGTATGCCGTGATCCCCGGAATTGTGTGACATGTAAGATGGGGGAATGGAATAGACGACATGGTCGGTATGAAATTTCAGACGATGACTTTGTGGAAAACCCCTACGGCTTTGGTTTGAAAAAGAAGAAAGTTGATCCAGAGCCTCCAGCATCGGACGATAAGTTTGTTCCGTGTACTGGTAAGGCTACCACTTCGTCTGCTGTGACTGATCCAGATCAGGCAAACTCTGATGATGACTTTGTTCCATGCACTTTCAAGGCTCGTTGTAAGAAGTAGATTTTTTAGGAATTTATATTGTAGAATTTTTAGAAATTTATGTCGCAGACTTTATTTCATTAGTTTTGTGTTTGTTTATATTTTATGTTGTTACTTTTTGTATACGTAATTAAGTAATAAAAATAACAAAAATGAAGCATATAAAATAATTGAGGCAAATAAAATATTGCATAGTTCACAAACTACCAATTAGAATAGTTCACAATATACATCTAAAATAGTTCATAACATAATTTAACAAAACTTGGTAATCAGCGACGACGGCCGAACAAACTCAAAATACGACGTCTGGCTCTGGGTGCAGCTGGTTCTGCGGCACTACCGGATGTCTCTCCATGACTACTACCGGTTCCTGGGCTTTCATGAGTGCGGCGGCTACTACCGGTTCCTGAGCTTTCACCCCTGCGGTGGCTACTACCGGTAGCCTCAGCAACAACTCTAGCATTTTCTCTTTCGTTGGCTTCGTTAATGGCATCTGCATTGCATTCCAGTTGAAATAAAATCAAAACAAAATATAAGTAAACAAATAAAATATAAGTAAATAAAAGGAATCAACCGTACCTGCTCGCTGCCTGTCAGTTGTTGAACGGCGGGCCTGATGTCCCATTCGCCTACCTTCCATCTCGTCCATGTTCATTACTTGACGCTTGTGGGGTCTTCTTCCTTTTCTGATCCACCCGCTTGCGGGACAGACTTTATCACCAACATAGGGCGGCCACTGATACTGGTTGGGATAAGGATGGAAAGATGCACCCCAAGTACTCGCAAGGTACTCGGTACGGTACATGTCTGCGACATAATCATCCTCAGCGAAGTTTATCTCTTGGCACACCGCCATAACATGAGAACAAGGTAGGTGGGCCAACTGGATTCCTTGGCAAGTGCATGTTACAGTATTTTCAGGTGCAAAAATAACAACATACTTGAACATCATTTTCACAAACTCCATAGTCTCATCCGGTCTACGGCCGGTTGGAGCAAACTCATCTGGACAGTGCACTTCGAATTCCAATTGGCCCTCCCCGTACGGGACAACTCTCATAACTGCACCTTTCTCCCTATGTTTCCTTAGTTTCCCCTCCACCCTTGTTGAAAACGTTTGATTCCTGGACAGTAATTCAGAAAATATAAGTCAACAAATAAAAATATACATACCTTGGCAAAATCTCTGAATAAAAATATACATACCTGGACAGTAATTCAGTTGCTTTAGCACGCCATGCAACAAACCATGCATTTAACTTGTAGAAGGTGTCCTCCACAATTGCTGCCACGGGCAACTGCCGGCTCTGCTTGAAAACAGCATTCAAGGACTCAGACCCATTTGTGGTCATAATTCCCCATCGGAAACCTCCATCATGGGCTTGCAATATCTTTTCATATGCGGGTGGCTCAGCCAGATCGGCGGGATTATTTTTTCCCACCTTGAGTAAGTACAAATTTGCCTTTGGACAGTACTGCAAAAAAAAAATTCAGATGAGAAAACGTTTGATTAAATAATTCAGAAAATATAAGTGTGTGAAAATATACATACCTTGGCAAAATCTTTGAACATCTCTTCCACCCTTCTCGGCTTCTTCTTCTTGGCACCAATTCTGAATGTATCTGCAACCCATTTTCCAGATCCGCAGTTCTTGTGTAGGTTGTCTGTAACATGTTGCATACACAGCCTGTGCACACATTCGCCGTTCGCTGTCGACCACCCGAAATCTGGGCGATCAAAAACATATTTGATTCCTTTGTGCTGGTCTGATATGACACAAAAGAACCGGTCGCCAACCACTTGTCTTCTTACGAACCTCATGAAAAATCCCCAGTTTTCCCCGTCCTCCTTCTCAACAATTGCAAAGGCCAAAGGCAACAACTGGTTTTCAGCATCATATGCACATGCGATCAGCAGTCTCCCATCGTAACGGCCAGACAGGAAGCATGCATCCACACTGATGACCGGTCTAATGTATGGCACAGCTTGAATACATGGACCGAACGCCCATGCTATGGCCTTGAATTGCACCGCGTTGTCGACATCCCGTACGCCTATATTCCAACATTCAAAGACAGTGCCGGGATTTGTACTTACTATGGCCTGCAGCAATGGTGCAAGCAAGTTGTATGAACCATGCCAGCTACCGAACATTCGGCAAATCGCAAGTTCACGCCCTCTCCACAACCTGTTGTACTTTGGGACGACATGTTTGTAAACCCGTCTGACAGCTCTACCGACCTCCTTAAGGCTCATCGATGGGTCATCCTTAACGTCATTCTCAATTACATCGGTAATAAGTGAAGCCGTAAGATTTGCATGGTCTTTCCTTGATGACGCAGCCTTGCATGTGTGAGGTGGTTCACACTTCTTAATAATCCATGCCTCGCCCTTACCCACAGGGGTTGCATAGAGACGGAAGTGGCAATGCTCTTCGTCTTTACAAACAATTACTAACCTTCTTCGGTCCCTTTTTTCCTCTCTGCACTCCCAGTTGCCGTGAACATGGACCTCGTGTATTTTCTTCACAAGTTCATCTATGTTGGTGTAAACCTGCTGCGGAGCAAGCTCTTGAGTGTACCTGACACGCGGCCCAAAAAATGAGATGTCTGCCTCTTCAAAAGCAGTGGTATCGTTGAATGTGGAGCACGGATGCCTATCTGTCCGACCTCTAATCGGAAATCTGTCTTCCTTAGGTAAATAATCTCCATCACCTTCTGACAGGTTATCAGAATCCCAATCCCCTTCCCATTCGTCACCTGTTTCCAAATTTCCTTGTGGTATGGCATCGACCTCAGCATCAAGGTCAAGGTCTCTCCGGGTAGCAACGGGTGACACTATAGGTATTGATGGTGGTACAGATGGAAATCTGGGTTGGATTGGGGTTTCAGGAGGAGGTGGTGGTGGTGGTAGATCGGTGGTAAAATCAGGTACAAAATTCTCATAAATGGGTGATACGGGCGGTTCATAACTTGAGTGGCGGGGGTTGTCATACCTCGAGAGGTGGGGGTTGTCATAACTAGAGTGGCGGGGGTTGTCATAACTAGAGTGGCGGGGGTTGTCATACCCCGAGTGCTCACGACCCGAGTTGTCATAACCCGAGTGATCATAACTCGAGCTGTCATAACTCGAGTGACGCGGGTTGTCATAACCCGAGTGATCATAACCTCTATTTTCCCTAGATGTTCCAACCCCGGGTTCACGCTGAACTCTCCTGGAATATAAGTCCATTACCATTACCCCCTGTGTCTGAAAAGTGTTGTAAACACTCCTCCATACCGACTCATCAGTTATTGGAAACCTGGTATAGTAAGGTCTACCACCACTTACTGTGTTAATCCGGGTAGCTAAATCTATATCACACCGGTTGGGGTTCACACCAATTTTTTCATACACTATTCCCTTCAGTTCAACAAATGAGGTATTTTCATTTACCTCAAAGCCGTAGGCTGCTTCCTTGGTGTACTGTGCTCCCTCCGCACCCCGGGTAAACTTCCCGCCCACATACAGTGCAACCAACATACTTCCGTGCTGGAATTACTGTTCTGGAAACACTGTGCTGGAAACACTGTGCTGGGATTACTGTGCAGGATTACTGTGCACAGATTACTGTGCACAATCGCCTCAAAATCGCCTCTGACGGCTCTCTCATCTCTCAGGAGATCGGTTCTGGAATTTATGTGGGATTGGAATGAACACTGTGTTGCTCAGGAGAGAGAAAAGGCTCTTTTATAGGGTTTTATAGCGGACCGCCCAGCTGCTGGACGGTCTGATAAGGGTAGTGGACCGCCCGCCTGCTGGGCGGTCAGGTCCAGAAAGTGGACCGCCCAAGCCACGGGCGGTTGGGGTAGAAATAAAAATAAAGTTGGGGTGGGAGCAGATTTGATAATTTGTTTTTTTTTGGGGGTTTTAATAAAAATATCGGGAGAATAGGCCAGTGCTTGAATCCAATTTTGAACTTCGATTTGAAACCTCTGTCATGAATCCATAGGAACACAAATTTAATATTGTATTGAAAAACTAGACATTCAATACTGTATTGAACATATTTACAAAAAGAAAATATAAACTAAACTAAAACAAAAAGATAAGAGAAAATAAATATAATTTTTTTAAGAGGACATCGTGCCTCTATTTTTAAAAATTTTAATAACTCAAAATTTAAAACTTAAATGTCAAAATAAAACAGTTGGATATGATCTACATTATTTTATCTATGCACATGTAAAAAATTATAATATTTCAACTTTGTTTTGGTTGGAAGCTTGTAAAAACGTACTAATGTGGATAATTTCTAAACGTTGATTTTGCAACTTATTGATTCACATAAAAACAAAACCGAAACTTGATAATTTTTTATGAGTACATAGAGAAAATAACATATATCACATCTAACTGTTTTATTATGAAATTTATGATTTAAATTTTGAGTTAATAACACAGATATGCCTAGAAGATGTAGTACATTCTTCGACTCTCTTGGCCGAATAATATGACAGAAATCAAAGAAAGAAAAATATGCTTGTATTAAGTGCTCAACCTAGTCGTTGAGGTGATACAACTATTAATTATACTTTTCAATTCTGAAATTTAAGAATTGCAGGGATGGTTTATATCATAGAATAATTATTTCAATCCCTCCACTCTAGTATCCGCATTGTACCCGCAGCAACAATGGAGGAAGGTTATACTACGGTCCCCACTAATTAGAGGAAGGTTGTACTATGGTCCCCACTAATTATATGGTCTCCTTTTCCAGTCTCCACACTCGTCTTCACGTCAACTTTCATAGGTATAAATACTTTGAACATAAAATATTAATATTTGCAAAATAAGATATAAATACTTGCATGCGTAACTTGATATGATCATCTCATTTTCCAGTTTCCTAATCGTTCCCGTGTCAACCTTCCTCTAATGAAGTAGTAGGGACCCTGTATCCCTCCATCAACATTCTCTAATAGTCTCTGCGTCAACCTTCCTCTAACAAAAATAATTGACTTTATAGCTATAAATATAGCAGTTAAGGTGCGGGTACAATGCGGATACTCATATCAGCTTCCTATGTCGTAATCCCAGGAGTATATGTTCCCTTTAAAGCAGCCTGAAGAATAATTTTTTTTTTTTTAGGGTTGCCGCCAACCTGAAGAATAATTCTTGAATGGAACAAATTTAAATTAACTCAATTAGTCAATTTTTCAAGTGGGCTATCTGTTCGTAGTAGATTGCGCAACAATCATCATATATTCCTCATTTCCTCGAATTTTTCTTTTTTAGCAAATAAAAAATTATATTTTAAGATAGCAATTACTGAGGGTGTACTGAAAATTAGTTTAACTGCAGGACACAAGAGGCCACACGGTGCGCACCTATTTGATTCGGTAAACCCAATTCTTCTTATTGTTTTAAATAATTCTCATAATTGTTTGTTATATGATTAATTATTTGATATATGTTTTTCTGATTTTTATTTGTAATAATTAACTAATTTATTTGATATATATTTATAAAAAGATGAGGGTTCAAATACTTTCATTTCTTAAACGTTGATAACATAAAAGTTAAAACTCAAATATCAAAATAAGACCGTTAAATTTGATCAATATCACTTTCTCTAAGCACATATAAAAAATTATGACATTTTGATTATGTTTTGATTGATATCAAGAGCTTGCAAAATTACATTAATATGAAAAAAATATAAACGATGATTTCTCAACTTATTGATTCACATAAAAATAAATTGAAAAGTGATAAATTTTTATGTACATATAAAGAAAATAATATAAATAAAAAGTAAAAAATAGAGTTATGATGGAGCACAAAAAATGGAGGCATTAAAACCCTCCTCTTCTAAAAATATAAATATAAATGCTTAATATATACCGTTGGAAATTCAAAAGAAAAAATGAATTTGACTAGTAAAAAATAAAGATTTTTGTGCCTACATGTTTCCGGTCCAAAACCCATCAGTAAAAAAATGAAGATTTTTATGCGCATCTTAATGCATTGTTGTTCGAAAAAATCTTTATTTTTGACCACTTGACTTCACACTAAATAAATTTAAAAAATTTAAAAAAAATTATATGTAAATGAATCTTTCTTGAAGGAGATTGGTTTGAACAATTTGAATTCGTTATTTAAAGCCGATTCGATAAATTTTGGATTGAAAGTAAACTGAAATGCTACCAAAAATATATTAGCCATGCTCTAATATTTATTGTTCGAATATTAACCAATGTTCTAAATATCATGCTATAGCGTTTTCGGACCTTAACGCTAACCTATGGGATAAAAGTGCATTATTTCAGCTACGACAATTATAGCGGTAATAGCGGCCCGCTATAGTGTGTAGCGTGTAGCGCAAATAA
The DNA here is from genome assembly GCA_011114355.1 of Carex littledalei. Lineage (NCBI taxonomy): Eukaryota > Viridiplantae > Streptophyta > Magnoliopsida > Poales > Cyperaceae > Carex > Carex littledalei. Next base: position 807,579 of record CM022097.1, on the reverse strand, counting down.
CGCACACTATGCTACATAGGCTTTTATTCATAGGTCTAAATTTTATTTTATTTTAAGGACCAATTTTTTTTTCAAACTCAGATTCTTTTTGCTTTTAAATAGAAAAAGATAGATAATTTATGACATGATGCTTAGGTTATTTTGAATAGAAAAAAATACATAGTTTATGCTATGATACTTAAGTTATTTTGAATGAAAAAAATAGATAGTTTATGATATTATTAGAAATATTTTGAATAACAATTTAGATTTGTACTTGTTCAATATGAATATTCTAATTTCTTAATCATTTTTTTGTTACTTTAGATAATGTTGATAATTAGTATAAATATAAAATATAATTTAAAAAAAATACGCTATGTAGGATATCTTTTGTTATAGCTACGCTATTTGTGATAGTTTTTTTTAGTCTTTGTGCGATAACGCGATAATGGTTATTTAAAACTTTGATATTAACGGAAGATCCAACTTCATTTAAATTAACAAATACGAGGGCTCACCCAATGCGAAAAAGTCTTAACAGCGCAGCATGGATGAAATGCTTATGAAATTAATAAGCTTTATAATAAATGAAGCAGGTTTGTGGATCGGGTTAGCCAAACCCGACAAGAAGAAGAGCCTCTTGCGTGCACAAGTCACAACAGTGACGAACCCAATCCGAATTCCCGACCACAAAAACAAAAAGTTCAAAAATGACATCAACGATAGCCCATATAGGGTACCTTTGACCTGACACTTGAGAGTAGGTCCGATGAGTTTAATCACCGTCAATTTGCTTTAAAATTCGTGTGGAACGCTTTAATTCGTGTGCGTTTGTTTCAATTTTCGTGCGCTCAAATTAGATCGGACGGTCATCATCTCATTAAACCTAAAAGTAGGTCCGATGGGCATCGGACCTACTCCGTTCTCTTGACCTGAAGATGAAAGATCAAACAGTCTTCATCGTTCTTGCTCACCGCATCAGATTCACTTGTCCTTTTGCTTACATGCGGATCATTCCGTACGAAACGTAGCTAATGTCATTTGCTCCTATTTAATTAAGAGTTTACTTGAGATAATTTATGTCTGGTCTACACCAAGTCCATTTTATTTATTTTGAAGTTGGACGGCAATTGTCAAGTCCATTAGTCGAAAAGTCCTGCCCGATTCTTGAATCCATCGTGCTGCACTTAATTCTTGGCCGCTTTAAATTTCCACCTATTCCTATTTTTTCTTCGCTTCCACATTTTGAGGCGCTAACTTTTTATGAATTATTCTATTCACGGTAGCTTCGTGGAAATCTGAACTATCGCCGTGGTCGAAATCGTTCAGTGTCTTTGTAATTGAGGTCAGTACTGTTCTCTTGTGAACTATTTTTTGGGGGTTTTTGTTGCTCAATTTTTTGGTTTGTTCAAGAATCGAGCTCTCTGCTGGATATCGCTTGGCTGTTTAACCCAATTGTTTTCGCAAATTCTTTCGGGAGACCTGCTGTTAGTTTAGTTTTGTAATAGTTAAAAGGGTTATGTGATCAGGTGCAATACTGCAATCCTCTATCCTAATTGTGGCCCCAAAAGGAAATCAATTTTATTGGGAAAATCATCAAATAAATTTTGGGGGAGAAAGTTATACTGGTAGTGAAAAAAGTAAATTAAAAATATGATTCCATTGGTCAGGACTGAATGACTGAGAAATTTGTAAAATTAATTTTACTTGTATTCTGTTTGGAATTGGATTTCTCTAGGAGCTTAGTTCACTAATATTGGATTAGCTATTTGTTATTTCTGATACCCATTGGGTTATTATAGTGCTCCGCAAAGACTTATCAGTATTCAAACAAAAGGTGGATAAGGTTTTGGCTGGGTTCTGTGTGGGTAGAACACTTGTTGGAAAAGCAAACAAAGTATTCCTGTTTGATCATATTGTGGATAATCTAAGACAACTCATGGTGTGGATGTTTAATCTTTTTTCTTTTCTGTTGTCCAGATAAACTGGTCTAGTTTATATATATCTCAACTCGAATATCTGACTTGTGATGGGATGGGGAAATATCATCGCCCGCCGTCTGAAGGTGTTCGCCATTGCTATCATTATCTATGTTGACTATAAGGTGGAACATACTTCTCCCCCTGTTCCCTCATAAAACAGAAAACATGTTTTTTGAAATCAGAATGATGTGATTTTTGGTTAACTATTTGGACATCTAATTTTATATAGGCAATGCAAAAGAGAGTGCAGTGGGCCAATGGGAGCAAAAAGAACACGATATGGGAGAAAACACACGAGAGAAACGCAAGGCGTGTTCTCAATTTAATGATAGAACTGGAGGGCTTGTGGGTCAAGTTGGGACAATATCTGTCTACACGGGCAGATGTGCTTCCTGAGGCCTATATTTCTGAGCTAAAGCTGTTGCAGGACTCCTTACCTCCACGCTCCCTGAAAGAGGTACCACTTTCCTTTCTCTTCTCCAAGAATATTTTGTTCATTACATACACACCCATTGTTGTATTTAGTTCACAAAGTATCCAATATTTCTCTTGTTTGCATCTGAGTATTTTTAGTAGCCATCTTTGTTATGGCCAATATTGTTCTCAGCATTTTTTTTTTATTTATTAGACCTTTTTTTAATGAATAGGTACGCAGAACAATAGAGAGAGAGCTTGGAAAGTCCATGAAATATCTCTTCTCCGGCTTTGTTAACACACCACTTGCAACTGCATCTGTAAGCTCGGTCTGAACTTGATATAAAAATAAGCAAATTTATATTTATTCATTGGATGAGATCATTTGAAAAAGGAATTATTTGACAATCTTGACAATACTTTTAAATTAATTAAAAAATATTGGAACCAAATAAAAAATTATAGGTGCAATATTGGACTTTTTTAAAATTCAGACTATTGAAAAGTTGAAATCATATAATTTAAAAAAAAAGAGAAATTGATATTATTTTAAGATGAGGGCTCAAATGCCCCATTGTTTCATGCCCCAATCATACCCCAACATCTTTATCTTCAATTTCAATGTCTAAACAAAACATCTAAAACAGTGATTTTGTACCTATCTTAAAAAATAGTAAAAAAATTCCAAAAATATAAAATTTGATCTCTAAGCACATTTTAACGTGGATATCATGTTGAGCGGTTCAGATGTTTTGTTTGGACGTTGAAATTGAAGATAGAGATGTTGGGGTACGATTGGGGGATGAACCAATGGGGCATTTGAGCCCTCTTATTTTAATTATGAAAAAATATGCATCAAGTTTTATCATTTTGATAGGCATGATAAACACATGGACATGTGCGTGCACCTGCACACCATGCGTATTATGCCCAAAATGTTGGATTTCATACTTAAACTTTATATTTGATTATTTTTAAAATTGTCAAGTTAAATCATTTTGTTGGATCTTAACCCTTTACAAATAGTACTAAATATCTCTGATTGTTGAATGAAAATAAAATAGATAGCACAAGTACATCAGGCAACAATGCTAGATGGTAGAGAGGTGGTTGTTAAAGTCCAGCATGATGGGGTCAAAGAGATCATTCTTGAGGTTTCACTTCTCCTTATTTTTTTGTGAAGTTTGTTAAGCAATATTATGTTTTGTATATTTACATTTGTTGCTCTTTTTTCTTAACAGGACTTGAAGAATGCAAAGTCAATAGTTGATTGGATAGCATGGGCTGAGCCCCAATATGATTTTAATCCAATGATAGATGAGTGGTGTAAAGAGGCCCCTAAAGAGCTTGATTTCAATCATGAAGCAGGTAGTTATATATATTTATGTAAACTGTTGGTTTGTGTGTACTGCCTAATAGTTTGAAGGCTCGTATTTATGATTTTTTATTCTTTGGCTGGTAAAGTTATCTTTTTTTTTTTCAGAGAATACTAGAACAGTAGCAAGAAACCTAAGCCATAGCAACAGTTCTGACCCTAACTCTGTTCATGTACTTATTCCAGAAGTTATTCAGGTACAAATTTCACAAGTCTACTTCTCAATTTTTTTTTCCTTAAATGTTTTAATTTCTCTTGACATATTAAATAACAAGCAGTCAACAGAGAAAGTGTTAATAATGGAATACATGGACGGCATTCGGCTAAATGATAAAGATTCACTAGAAGCATATGGAGTCGATAAGCAAAAGCTTGTTGAAGAAATTACTCGTGCATATGGACATCAAATCTATATTGATGGCTTCTTCAATGGGGACCCACATCCTGGTACTCCCTTATAGTAATTCTAATTGTTTATATTCGCCACCACTGCTAGTGCAAGTGGCAAAGGCACTGCCCTACCACAGCTGGTCTTTGTGCCTGTGAGTTGCCGTATCAGCAGAAGACAGTAGTTTGTACAAAATTTATTTCTAGTGCAGAAAAAGAATAAAGAAAATTATGCTGGATCGTGTTCCTTTTCTTTCATTTAACTATTTATTAAAGGTTGTTTATGGTATGATATCTATTAATAAGTGAATTTGTCTTAGGAAATTTCTTGGTGAGCAAGGTCCCACCACATTACCCCATTTTGCTTGATTTTGGGCTGACAAAATCAATATCTAGTTCCATGAAGCAGGCTTTGGCTAAGATGTTTTTGTCTTGTGCGGAGGTTAGTTATTTTCCTTTTACTATCTATACACGTCTTTTATTTTAAAAATGTCAGCAATTTAAATATTAACATTGAACTTGGATAATTTTGTCCTTCAAGGGGGACCACGTGGCACTTCTGGCAGCTTTCTCACAAATGGGGCTTATACTACGTGTAGATATGCCTCAACAAGCTCTAGAAATTGCCAAGATCTTCTTTCGTAATTCCACCCCAGCAAATGAAGCAGCTGTAAGTAGATTTTAGAAAACAAGACAGCATTTCAATTATGCTATATTACTTTTAAACACTAGTCAAGTCTAAGGTTCTAATTAAGAATTCTTCTTCTTCTTCAGGAGAACATAAAAACACTGCAAGATCAAAGGGAGAGAAATATGAAGGCTCTAAGAGAAAAGACCAAGTTAAATGAAAAGGAAGCCCAGCGTTTCAACCCTGTAAGTTTGAATTCAATGTCCCTTTAAACTTTGTCCAAATTAAGAAGGCATTAATTGAGTTTAGAAATGATTAATGGAAGTCTATCTTAAATGTGGTTAAACTTTAATTTTAAGTAATTAACTTATGTAAAATAACATAGATTATATTTTCAGATTGATGCTTTTCCTGGAGATGCAATTATATTCACAAGAGTGCTAAATCTTCTTCGAGGTCTTTTTTAACCAAATTTCTCAAATAGAATGGAAATGCAAGTTTGTCTTTGTAAGAAAAGATGATGATTTACTTCTTTCTCTGTCGCTTTAATAGGTCTTTCATCTACGCTAAATGTTCGGATAGTGTATCTTGAGATAATGAGACCGTTTGCTGAGTCTGCTCTGCAGGGGTATTGCATTTTACCTTATATATTCTACATTGGAATAATTTGACCTGTTGGTCCTTTTATATAATTTGTTGTTAAATGAATGTATCAGCACCATGATGTTGCATGGGCCTGCAACCAGCTCACAGTGGATTTACAATTCGCCAGTAAACTCAAATGTGGAGGCTAGACTACGTAAACTTCTACTTGACATTGGTACTGACAAAATACTTGGAATTCAGGTATGTTAATATTATATCAGCACCATCACATGCATTCACAGTACAAATACTCCAATAAACCCTTCTAAAGATTAGTATGTCATCCTTTTGTAAATCTATACTTTTTTGTTCCCAACTTTTAACATTTTGGAAGATATTGCCCTTAGCAAATTATTGGTTAAAGCTTCTGCAAAATAAAAAAGAATGGTAAAGAACCTTAAACTTTGTTGTTTCTTATTTGGCAACATTCTGCAGGTTTGTGCATACAAGGATGGAAAGGTAATTATAGATACCGCGGCAGGTGTGCTAGGGAAATATGATCCTAGAACTGTTGAGCCTGATAGCGTTTTTCCTGTTTTCTCTGTGACCAAAGGTATTACTGCTGGTCTTGTACATTGGCTCGTTGACAAGGGGTAAGTTATCTACTCTTGTTATGATTTTTCATCTTTCCTATTCTTGTGATATTAAAAAGTAAAAACTGTAGAAAACTTTTAAAAGAAATTTCCTCTTTGCTTTTAGGAAACTAAGGTTTGATGAGACAATTGCTAATATATGGCCAAATTTTGGTAACAATAAGAAAGACTCAATACAGGTACTATGGACTATCTCATATCAGGTTTTCATGTTCATGTCAAAATATATCTAATTGCATTACAACTAAAATTCTTCTCCTTTGTATTATTTTTTTATGGAGGTGAATCACGTGCTTAATCACACAGCAGGGTTGCAGAATGCAATGGGTGATGTGATGAAGGATGATCCTTTGTTAATGTGTGATTGGGAAGAGTCTTTAAATAGGATTTCCAAATCTACCCCTGATACTGAGCCTGGATCCCTCCAGTTTTACCATTATTTGTCTTTTGGTTGGCTCTGTGGTGGTATTATAGAGGTAAGTTTTACTGACCTAATATCTTATTTGATACTAATCATTGCTGTAGTTAGATTGATTGATCCTATTCATGAAAATTTGTGGATGACAGCATGCATCAGGGAAAAAATTTCAGCAAGTGTTAGAAGAAGCCATAATTCATCCTCTTAATATAGAAGGAGAGATGTATGTCGGCATTCCCCCAGGTATATACATTGTATAATGAGTGTGCTGCTTATTAAAATAAATAGGAAAAAGAAATCTGAGATATCAGCATGAATAGTTAAGTATCACATGATATGTATTACCATTCAGGTACTGGATATTTTGGCTTTATTTCATATTCATAGTAGTTTTGCTTATTTAGATCCGTGTTTGCAGATTCTCAGATCCTCATGGTGTACTAGGTAGTTTTGGACCTAGTAGATACTTGTATATGCTCCCTAATTTTATACTTTTTAACTCTTTTTTTTTAACTAGGTATTGAATCCCGATTGGCTACACTTACAGTTGACATGGATGACATAGAGAAGGTCATGCAGCAAAGGCAAAATGCTGACATGCCTTCCAATCTGACGAGAAGTGAGCTAGCTCAGATTGTCGCGGGTATACCCGTCATATTTAATACACTAAATGTTCGCCGTGCCATCATCCCAGCCGCAAACGGCCACTGCTCAGCTCGTGCACTGGCGAGGTACTATGCGGCCCTGGCTGCAGCGGGTCAGATCCCTCCACCTCATTCCTCCTATTCCAAACCACCCCTTGGTAGCCACAAACATATCCCAAAACCTCCCTCTAGTGCAGTCCCAAAGAAGAAAAAAGGCACAAAGAGTACCACCAGTGATCCAAAAGCTAAAAGTAAAGGGTATACTCTTGTTAGCACCCATTCTAACCAACATGAGCATGATGACACTGATGATGCTATTCAGCAAAAAGTGACTAGAATTTTTGAAAACCAAAAAATCCATGATGCCATTATGGGCATGGGTGATTTTTCAGGACTGACATACCCAGATGGGAAATTTGGGTTAGGGTTTAGGAGGTACAGAAACCCAGATGGAAAGCTGACAAGCTTTGGGCACTCAGGTCTTGGCGGGTCAACTGGCTTTTGTGATGTGGAGAACAATTTTTCTATGGCAGTGACAGTTAATAAAATGTCACTCGGTGGGGTCACTAGAAGTGTGATTCAAATGGTTTGTGCTGATCTCGGAATCCCATTGCCTGACGAGTTCTCTAGCTCTGGCGAGAAGGGGCCCGATATGCAGCTCACCCTTGGGCCGGGTTGAATGGCAAGATATCTGAAATCCTGATTTTCCCCTTTGTACTTGGTTTGATAGGCAGTGGTAGTTTGTTGCGCTCCAATAGATGATGATGATAAAATTCATAAGCTTGCACTGATTGCTAGATAGCATTTACATTGGTATATACTTATATATATTATATATAGATAATAGAATTTATTACAAATTCCCCCAGTATTTAATCTTAGTAGGTGATTGCATACAACTAAATTAGGGCCGACTGTGGTTCCATTTGGTTGTACCTCTTAATTTGAGGCAACGCGTTCATTAAAATGCTTAGGGAATTAAGGGAAATTAATAGCTGTTGTGCTATGGACTCTGTCCTCTTTGCACCAATAAATTTGGAACTTGTCTGTTAAAAAATGTGCATTCTTTAATACCCAAGGAGGTAGCAGCCTAGGTACAAATTTGGAAACTGCTTGTGGTTTTGCTGCATGGGATTGGGAATCTGGGAGCTTGCAGCATCTGATAATACATATGAATAGTATATTTACGGATAATATGTGGGTACAAAATGAATTTATATTCCTTATATTTACAGCCTCAGCTGTTAATTATACTACGGGAAATAAATCACCTGTTATTCCCATCCCAACCTTTCAAATTTTTTCATTAGCGAATCTCAAAAAACAAAGTTCTTCATATGTGAATCTCAACCAAAATCATCGATTGAGATCAGAATAACAGGTTCCTGTTATTCTTTCTGAATAACAGCATATTTATTTCCTATACTACGGGCCTTGTAGGATTCATAAACTATATTTCAATAATAGATACAAAGTGGAGGCACGGGGTTTATTACAAATTCTACTGCTGTTTTAACTTATCATTGTTGTAATAATAATTAGAACATGATGTTGTAAACAAATCTATCAATATAGCCTTGGTAGCCACTACCACGTTTTCAAAAAAAAAAAAAAAAATAGATACAAAGTGGATACAAATAATAGAATTTTGTATCAAGTTGTTTCCTGTATTGTGTACACCTGGATTTTAGCTATTTAAAAAAAAAAAATTTGTGTGGTTACAACATAAAATATCACAATTTTTTTTTTTTAATGAGGCTACGGTATTACGTATAGTGCGGATTGGTCCGAACTACAGATTAATATTTTTGTTTTCAAAGTTCAAATAGTCGATATAAACTGTTGAATGTGATTTTTATATGAAAACATACCTGCAAACAACATTTTATATTTATAATTTTTTTAACTTTCTTTTAAGATGATAGAAAATCACTATTTTTGAATGGTCTAGAATCTATAGATCAAGTGATTTTCTACCTATCTAACAAAGTATTAAAAAAATAAAAAAAATGTAAAATTAGATCAACAAGTACGTACGTACATTTTTATATGTAGATCACGTTGAATAAAATTATTCAGATCGATTGTTTGGACTTTGAAAATAAAAAATATTGATCCATAGTACGGACCAATCCGCGCTATGCATAGTACCATAGCCTCATTCATATTTTTTATTCATTTGATATTTTTTATAAATAATAATAATAATAATAATAATAATAATAATAATAATAATAATAATAATAATAATAATAATAATAATATAGTAGGTATTTAATGACAACAATTATTTTTGACAATTTTAACGATATTTTTTTTTTTTCAAATTAAGCTATTTTTTAAAAAAAAAATAGGACTTTAAGAATTGGTTGTTATGTAATTTTAGTGTTCTTTAATATTGCATCAAAGCTTGTTAAATTTAAATTGTTGCAGGTTTTAAATTGCAACGACCAACGACCAATTTAAATTGTAATGGGTGTTTATGTTGTATTGGTGTAATGGGTGTAATGAGAGTAATGGGTGCACGTGTACCGACTGTAAACTCTCTAGTATTAAATAAAATCACTTGTCAGCTGCTGACAAGCTTTCAAAAAAAACGACCAACGACCAACGACCAACGACCAACGTTGGATTTTAAAATTACAAGTTATTTTAAAATTACGAATGTCATAATTGCAAAATTAATACATTAATGATACCCAAATCATAGTGATACAACACATAATCGGAAAGTGATAATAATTTACCTACAGGAGCATTATTGGATTGGATTGATGTACTTCCAATTTCTCATGGAATGAAGACAAAGCTTTACAACGCCTCGGAGTCGGAGTCGGACCCACTATCTTTTCCCACCACCACCGCATACACGCTACGCGCCAACAATCCGTGAGTCTAGAAATTGTTTCATATGTTAACATGAGTTGCACACTTAAATGCTTATTCCATCTAATTGTCAATTATTTTAATTTAAATATAGATTAAATAAAATTTAAGTTTCAAACTTAAAATTTTAAAATTAATTTGTAGTCTACTTATTCACCGTGATTTTTATTTTTACCCAAAAAAAAATTTATTTTAATATAAATAACCACGTTTTTAAAAGAATTTTATTTCTGCCCAAACCGCATATATTATTTGCGATTTGAATTAACAATTCAAACCGCACATAATATATGCGGCTTGAATTAACAATTCAAACCGCACAGAATATATGCGGCTTGAATTGTTATTAGCCAAATCTAATTGATTCAATTGTTTTCATGGTGCATTTCAATATTATATATTATTTAGTGGGACCCACGTTATTTGTTTTTATGTTTTGACCTTACCATCGATCAAAACACGTCCATCTTCTCTTGATTTCAATATTTATTATATTTACACGTCGTCTTGATGGGACCCACTAAAAAAGCTAGTTATTCAGTTGATTAAAATCAATGATAAAGGCATACACAACTTAGAACTCCCAGATGAAAATCTTGGTGTGCATGACTCAGGGATCAGGTTAGAACTATGTGGGTGGTATGTTTTGAATATTTTGATACCGATAATATTTTCAAATATTTAGATGGTAACTAAAAAATTTCGGAATTGGTCATCAATTTACATTTGTATATTTTATTAATTCTCTATTGATCAGTTTATCATATTAATTTTTTTTATACTTGAATTTAATAATTTTTTTATTTTTCACAGAGATGATGTCAAGACGCAATTTGAACTTCGCATATGGGTAGATATTTCTCAAAAGTTCAAATTACTTGACATTTTGAGAAAAATAGAGAAACAACTCGAGCAACCAAATGAAGATGGTTCTCTTGGCAAGTTTTATGAGTCTCTTAGAGGCAAAAAATATCTCATAGTCCATAATTGCTGATCACATTTTGCTATATATTTTGGCAAGAAATATCTCATGTGATAAGCAATTATGGACTATGAGATATTTTTTGCCTCTAAGAGACTCATAAAACTTGCCAAGAGAACCATCTTCATTTGGTTGCTCGAGTTGTTTCTCTATTTTTCTCAAAATGTCAAGTAATTTGAACTTTTGAGAAATATCTACCCATATGCGAAGTTCAAATTGCGTCTTGACATCATCTCTGTGAAAAATAAAAAAATTATTAAATTCAAGTATAAAAAAAATTAATATGATAAACTGATCAATAGAGAATTAATAAAATATACAAATGTAAATTGATGACCAATTCCGAAATTTTTTAGTTACCATCTAAATATTTGAAAATATTATCGGTATCAAAATATTCAAAACATACCACCCACATAGTTCTAACCTGATCCCTGAGTTATGCACACCAAGATTTTCATCTGGGAGTTCTAAGCTGTGTATGCCTTTATCATTGATTTTAATCAACTGAATAACTAGCTTTTTTAGTGGGTCCCATCAAGACGACGTGTAAATATAATAAATATTGAAATCAAGAGAAGATGGACGTGTTTTGATCGATGGTAAGGTCAAAACATAAAAAACAAATAACGTGGGTCCCACTAAATAATATATAATATTGAAATGCACCATGAAAACAATTGAATCAATTAGATTTGGCTAATAACAATTCAAGCCGCATATATTCTGTGCGGTTTGAATTGTTAATTCAAACCGCAAATAATATATGCGGTTTGGGCAGAAATAAAATTCTTTTAAAAACGTGGTTATTTATATTAAAATAATTTTTTTTTTGGGTAAAAATAAAAATCACGGACTTATTCATGTTCGTAAAAGATAATGATATTTGCTGTATATTTCATTGTTCATCAAACAATTTTAATTTTCAAATGTATGAAATTAACATTTTTTATGCATCGCTAAACAATATTCCAATTAATTTAAAAAATATTGTCAACATCGTAAATTAAAATTAGGGTCTAGTAGTTATATCCATATATATTTTCTAAAATTCACAACTATATATAATTATTTGTAAAAGGCAATTAATCTCTAGATTATATCCACGCTAACACGCTAATGTAATAGATGTCAAGGGAGGAAGGTATTGGGGGGACGCATAGCAAAACTCTATAATTAGCGCTTTTTTCTCAAACCTTCGAAAAAGCTTTGCAACAAAGAGTCGTTTTTCTTCTTCCCCTCTGCGTCTCTTCTCCCGTTCTCCGCGTGAGCTTTGTCGGAATTTTAGATCTCTCTTCCTCGTATCCTTTAATCTGTCTCTCTCTCTTCTACTCCCTCCGGCGAACTTAACTGATTCCGGTGCAGAGGACATGGCTGCGGATGAAGGATGGGCCTCCTCTTGCCCCGCTCTCCTCAAAAACCTTTCTCTTCTATCTCCTCAACAGGTAACGTTATTTTTGTCTCTCTCTTTCTCTCCTTCTCTCTACTTGATACCAATTGTAAGAAACTGATTACAAAAGGCCTAGTGGTAACTTTTCTACTGCATCCTTTCTGGAGTATCATATCTTAGTTGGAAGCATCCTTGTTTGCTTAACATGGCAATGTCAAATCAAATTGTAAATTCATGAGTGATTCGTTGCATTTACAATAATTCACTGTCCTGTCATATATAATCTAGCACATATAACATTAAGACTTTTGTTTGGGTTTGACTGCTACCAGTAGAAGTCCATCGGTTTAAGCAATTGGATAGCTCAATTTAATCCAAGTAAGTACAATATAGGGCTTATATAAGCCAAAAGTAGAAATTACCTCGTTGTGAAACAAAAGCAAGTTATGTACCATTCGGTACCACCAGTAATACTTATGCATAATGCCTTAGTCCTCATTGGTAAGGCATTGAGATCTAATTCTGGTTTTCGTCCTGAACTTTTGTTTACCCAACATTTGTATTGACTAGATATTATTTCTGAATGAACAGTTATCGATAATAATTCTATGAACCGCATGCATTCAAATCTATCATCCAATGCTTGTATATAGCCTTTTTATGGTGGATGAGGTAGACAATTAGATAAATTGGCTGGAACAAAATGACTAATTACGTTTCTCGTGCTCTGAAGTTATTTATTGATCATTTGAAATGGTTGCTTTCTTTACCAGATTGAGCTTGCAAAGATGCTCCTGAAAGAGGGGCAAAAACATCTTTTTGATGATTGGTCTGATGCTGATCTTGATGTCGAAAAAAAGAAGGCCTTCTTCGATCAAGTTTGGAATTTTACTTGCAAATGACAATTTCAACCTCATATGTTTTTTATACTTTTGAGGTACTAAAATTCATTAACTAATACAGGTGGCTTTGCTTGATTCAAGCTATCCTGGTGGTTTAGCATCCTATATTGAAAATGCAAGACAGCTATTGGCTGATTCGAAGGCTGGTAAAAATCCATACGATGGCTTTACACCATCTGTAAGTCTGTATCAATTTTATTAAAATATAGTCTATGCCTTTCGTCTGACCTAAAATCTCGCAAAAGGGGCACTGAGGATTACCATAAATATAAATTGTGATTTTCTGATTGATGTACAGTACAGTTATGTACCAGTTAGAGTAAGTCTTTAGACTAAAATTGAGCCCCCTTTGTTGGCATGCTTCTGTGTAAGATGAATAGTTCAAGGAGCTGGAAGTTGACCTTGTGCTGCGGCTAAAAATTGAGGAATACTTCACATTGAGGATATTGTTAGGTAAAATTTGTCCAAGAAAAGACTGATTGAGGCACCAGTTGAGGGTTGAATTGATACTGAATTCAACAGTTCCAGTTCTGAAACTTCGATTGGGATTAGAATTCAAAGTACTACTGACAAGAGCTGTCATCTGGGAAAACATGAATGTAGGTGCCGGCAGGGGAGGTGTTGACATTTGGGGATGAAAACTTCATGAAGTTGGAAGAGGCTGGTGTTAAAGAAGCTCGTAACGCCATTTTTGTTCTTGTCGCTGGTGGCCTTGGCGAACGTCTTGGTTACAAGGGCATAAAGGTAAAATGACTTTCTTTTATCTATTTGGACCAATGTATAAAGATGTTAATTTTATAATGGGTAAATTTGTGTGCTTGTACATCTATAAAAAAGATTGTGATCCCCCTTTGAAGAGAGGAAATTTTATGTATGTGTTTACTATACACAGACACACAATCACAAAAGGAGGAACAAAAAGGGACCCTGCAATATTTCCTCCCATATACAGTTGAAAGATAACCTGAGTATTCTATAGTCTTCATAGGTTTTGCTGTGCCCCAAACTAAATATCAGTAAGAGGGTAGTTTGGGTATTTTAAGGTTATTAAGAGAGAAGGATATGTGTGATATTTGTGTTACTTTTCAGGTCTTATAATCATGTGTACATAATCTTCATCACCTGATAAATTTGTATATAGTAAATTGTTAACCAATCTGTTTGATCTGTATGGCAGTTGGCACTTCCAGTAGAGACAACCACGGGAAAATGCTTCCTTCAGCACTACATCGAGTCTATTCTTGCTTTACAGGAGGCTAGTTCTAAGTTTGTACAGGGTATTCCCCTCAATCCCACAAAATCTCTGTTTTTATTTCTGGAGACCTTTTTTGTTGTACATCCTACAAGCCTCCAGGACATCCTCTGTACATTCAAATCATGGTTCTGCTGTTGGCTTATGCAAAAAAAATTCTTCTTATTGTTTGTAAGCTTACTTATTGGCATCAAGATTTTACTTGCCTATGAATTGCAATTTGTTTGAACAATTGATGAAGTTGAATCTTATGAGCTAGAATTATGGTTATCATGTTGTCAGCTGAACTTCTGAATAAGATTCCTTTGGTAATAATGACATCTGACGACACCCATGCACGTACTGCTGAGCTTTTGGAATCAAACTCTTATTTTGGGATGGAGTCCTCACAAGTCAAGCTTCTAAAGCAGGTGTTATTTTCTTTTGTTTTAACTTTTAGTTTAATTTTAATAAAAAATCATATCTTTGTTTCTCATAGTTACTAAATGTGATACTAATAATTTTTACAGGAAAAAGTGGCTTGTCTAGCAGACAATGATGCCAGACTTGCACTTGACCCAAATGACAAGTACAAGATTCAGGTATGTTTTGGTTAATGTATTGTTAGTATCAAACCATATTTAGATATTCTTTTTTTTTTCTTTATTTCCTAACATGAATCTATTGGCAGACAAAGCCTCATGGGCACGGCGATGTGCATTCACTCCTTTATACTAGTGGTTTGCTTGAACAATGGTACATTTCCCATCTTTCTCATAAGTTGGCAAAATTGCTTATACTTCTTTTCTTTTTCTCCAGATATTTATTTATTCTTAATATCCATTTTGTTTTTACAGGAAGGGGACTGGTCGGAAATGGGTCCTTTTCTTTCAGGACACAAATGGACTGCTTTTTAAGGTTTCTTACATTTATTTCCTTTAAAGTTGCCCAAATGTAGACAATTGCACCTTAATATCACTACATTTTGAATGATTGACTTCTAATTTTACTATGTTTGTTGTACCTGGCTTTTATTTCACTTTATTATAGGCAATACCAGCATCATTAGGTGTGAGTGCAACAAAGGGATACAATGTAAATTCTCTTGCGGTTCCTCGAAAAGCAAAGGAAGCCATTGGAGGCATCACAAAACTTACTCATGCTGATGGTAGTCTCCCCCTCCCCCCCCCTCATTTTTGTTAATCAGTTGGCCATTGCATAACATTTCACACTGCATTTTTTCTTACTCCATTTTGTTTAGTTTGGTAAAAGTAGCTTAAACAATAGTGCCGAATTAGAAACCCTAGACACACTTACCTAGGAAAAGAAAATGTAACATTTTATATGTTAGGTGTTAAGTATGGTATGTCCGGACTTCCTTTCTTGAGCAGTGCTGCATCAGTACTTGTAGCTGAAACCGGTAATTTTTGGATTTGAGTTGATTTTCCATGAAAATTCTATGCAGGGAGATCAATGGTAATAAATGTGGAGTATAATCAGCTGGATCCACTACTTAGAGCAACGGGCCATTCTGATGGAGATGTTAATGATCCTGAAACCGGTTTTTCTCCATATCCTGGTAACATTAACCAGGTATTATTATTTTCATTTTAATTATTTCTTTCTCCTTACCCTAATTAATAAGGTATTTAGATGTTTTATCTATTCTTGGGTAATGCAAGAAAAGAAAATTCTTTGGTGAATTCTGTAGTGTGTTCGAATCAGCCTCCTTGCAAAAATGCAAGGGGAAGGCTGCCTAGAAATTCCCTTCCCCAGACCCCACAACGTGTGGAAGCTTTCGGCACTGGGTACACCCTTTAAATTCTGTAGTGTGATTTTTTTATTTCTTTGTGATAATATATTTTATTGATGGGATTTTCAGTTAATTTTAGAACTCGGATCATACATTGAAGAACTGAAGAAAACACAAGGTGCCATTGCTGAATTTGTCAACCCCAAGTATGTTCCCTTATCTTTGTAAAATAACCAAAGTTTAATTATGTCATTTAGCTAGTGGTTACATAATTATTATCTTGAACAAGATACACAGATTCTGCAAAGACAGCATTTAAGTCATCCACAAGGCTGGAGTGTATGATGCAAGACTACCCAAAAACACTACCTCCTTCAGCCAAAGTTGGTTTCACTGTAAGTTTAATCTCCTGAATGATTTTTTTTTATTATTTTAGTCTTTTTAGACTTGGACATTGAAGTACATATATTTTTCCATCGGATGCAGGTGATGGATACATGGCTTGCATATGCACCCGTGAAAAACAATCCAGAAGATGCTGCTAAGGTATGTTATGCACTGGAAATACTAAACTTCTATGTTATAATATTTTGCATAATAGCATCCATGGAACTTTTTTTGTAATAGATAATACTCTGATACCAGTAGTCATCTAATCCTTCTTGGAACAAACTTGTATTGGTCTTAATAGAAATTACTTTCACCCTATGTTTTTGAAAGCAACGGATAAAAAGTCTTAGACCTAATAATATATCCTGTATAAAAAAAAAATTAGCAGTATGACAGGATTTAGGAGTGGGCCTTCTAATTGTAAGAATAAGAAGCCAATGGAGAAGTCAGAGAAATTTACTTCGAAATAAATCAAAATGCAGACTGATCATTTTTAGGTTATTACAATAGGACGGTATGTTTAAAACTTTAAATGTTGAGAAAGTTCACTTGAAGGACCATGAAAAATAATAGAAACTACACAAATTTTCTTCATCTAGGTACCAAAAGGAAATCCATACCACAGTGCAACCTCAGGAGAGATGGCAATTTACAGAGCTAATAGCCTTATTCTTAGAAAGGTTTGTGTTTGTTATGCTCTGTTCTTTTTGTTGAATATTCATGTCGGTCTGTTTATTATGAACTTTTTGTTTGCCGACTTTTCTTGCTCATCTGTTAATGCCTGTGATTTGAGAAGGATTTTATGTATGAATGGCAGGCTGGTCTGACAATATCTGAGCCACTGAAAGATGTGTTCAACGGGCAAGAGGTGGAAGTTTGGCCACGTGTAACTTGGAGCCCTAAGTGGGCCCTGATTTTCAAGGATGTCAGGGAGAAGGTTAACAATAAATGCTCCATCACCCAGAAATCAGCCTTGGTTGTCAACGGACAAAAAGTATCCCTTGATGGCCTCAATTTGGATGGCACTCTCATAATTAATGCAGCTGATGGTGCTGAGGTAGTTTTCTTCAATTTAATCCCTCCTCTCATTTATACTATTTCGTGTTTACTATGGTCAATGTTATTAATACTGCTGTTGTTTCTGTTCGTTATTGTTATTCTAATTTTTATTTTTATGGTTTTTTTGTTGTTTTTGAACTAGTAAGCAAAATGCCTACTATCGATTTATCGTTACTGCTTTTGTCATCATCACCATCATTATCATATATCATAATCATTATTGTTATTGCTTTTATTCCTTTTGGGTTAGTTTCAAGTTTGCCCCCACAAAACATAAGAAAATAGCATACCTTGCACGCCCCTCGAAGCATGATGATTATCACTCAATACCCTCCCACCTTAACTATAAAATATGCACAAACTACCCTCCCCCCCCCAAAAGCACACATACATGGAAAAAAAAAACTCCCCCTTTCTTCCTGAATTCGGATCCTCCCCGGCACCGGACAAGGGAATCTTTTAGAATTAGTAGATCCGGACCGTTCTTTTAACTTTGCACGAATCTTAAATGGAACCCCCTACAGTCAAAGAGGCACCGAATTGAGTTAGGCCTGGCTGGGAGTTAATCTGAGCCGTAAAGTTGTGGGCCACTATCCAATACCTGAGAGGATACTTGTCCTTTCTTCCTTACTATTAAAATTTAAACAACGGAGGCTTTAGTTCAAATCAGTACCTTTCAAAATGTGTATTGGGAATGGTACGGAGAACGTTTATTCATGTTTTGTATAGTTTTGCAGGACATTTTATATTTTTTTTGAATGACTACACATAATTTCTATTTTGGATAGATATACATGATGTTTTTGAGTTCCCCAGGGTCAGGTTGACACACTACACATTATTTTGGTAATTGTGGCAGGTTAAACTTAGTGGCGTTGTTCTCAACAAGGGGTGGAGTCTTGAGCATGTTGACTACAAGGACAACTCTATTCCTGAAAAAATCAGAATCCGTGGTTTTAAGATAGAGAAAGTCGAGCAGCTTGAGATCAACTAAACCAAACCCCGATCATACAGTTTAAGCATATGAGGTTTTCAAGAATCTCGGCTTCCTTAGAGTTGAGAATTTGTCCATTTGTATGATCCAAGTATTCCTTTTCTTGTGTAGAGGAGCATTTTTAGTTTAATAAGACGCATTTGTCCATTTTTTATGATCCCGTGATAGTTTTTTTGTCAATAAGATTCAGAGTACTATCCATTACTGATTAGTTGTGAATAATCAATAAGCACCAGTCAATTACTGGATTATTAACCATGTTTTGGTGTTATATATTTATAAAATGCATGTCATACTCTGTCCCAATTAAGGATTGCAATTTGTAATATAAGGATACACATGCTCTAAACTAGTCAGCTTTATTATTGGTTGCTCAATTGTTTGTATCTTTGATTGTTGTTATTACAGGCTAGGACAGCACTACAGGTAACAAAGCACAAACCAACAACACACCAATTAATCATAGCAGGTTTCAGGAGGACAAAAAAAAGTATAAACTGGCAGGACAGCCAACCCAACCATAGATCGATCAAATGTCTATACAATCTACAGGTTTTAAAATAATCATCACTAAGACAAAATAATTTGGAAGTTAATTTGCATATAGCCAGTAGGATAATTTAATATCCATCCAAAATTAGTTGGGGAACTTGATGATATGAAAGTCAAGGAATAATTGTGTATTCCGACGCAATTAGTCATCTCTAGCACCATTGTGCAGTATTATTCATGTATGATGCCTCATAGGAGTAGGACACAAGCTCCAATTCTGTTATGGGTCATTGTACAGGATATATATATATATATATCAGTTTTTGTTAATTTCTCCTTGTGTTCCAGTATGCTTTGAGTCTATAATTAGACCCTTTTTTGTATGAACATGTATGTCTCTTATGTTTATAGTAATTATAATGCTTGCAATGGATGATGGAATTGATGTCTGAAAATAAAAAAGAGCAATAAGAAACGGACCTGATAACTACCCTGTGAATTCATTTCCTAAACGCTTTTAATGCAACCTTCATGCACCATAAAATGTTCACCTGACTATTACAGAATTTGCACTCAGCCATTATCAGCTGAATTTGTGTCTATTACAAATGCATACACACCTATTTAAGTTAAACATAATTGTTGACAGTTGACATATATTTTAACCAAATTAAAATGTGTTTTGATAACTGTCTTGACCTTCTAGACTCATTATTTAAATAATCTACACTTCTTATATAGTCCAGTCACTCATAAAATATTAAATATTTAATTACTTGTAGTATAGTGGTTAGAGCTATATTTTGTGATGGTGAAGACTTGAATTTAAATCTCGCCTATTACATATTGTGCATTTTAAATTTCAATCTCTCTATCAAGATTTTCTAGTTTCGCCTCTATACACACTTAGCTATTGCATAATGCATACTAATTATTTTCAACTTTCATGCGCATTATCTATATTTTCTAATATGCACACTTATTCTACAATGCACACTTGCATTATTTATTATTTTTTTAGAAGTTGGCCGAAAAATAATTGAAGGGTGTTTTTGTGTGTGTGTGTGTCCCGAAAGGGAAAAAAAAAAACAGAAAATGCAGAAAATAGAGGAACCGTTTGTTTATAACAGAAAAAAAGAAGGCACATTTTTTAGATACTGTAGCACTGTGGCAACTCCCATAGACACGGCAAATTGAGGGAATTCGGATCCAGTGAAGTAAATTTTTGGGTTTTAAATCGGAACCGTCCGATTTGAATCCTAGATCATCCATTCCAAAGTGGAGCGCATACATTCCGACGACGGATTCGAATCCTGAGACGATCTCGAGCGACATAATCGAATCGGACGGTCCCGATAGAAAACCCAAAAGTTGAGTTACTTTAGGGGATCCGGACCCAAATTGAAGGGGTGGAGTATGCTGGAGTCGGTTTAGTTAGGTTTGAATTTATTTTATGGTTGAATAGGTGTCAGACCCGAGTTCAACCGGACCATATTATTTCTACTTTGGAGCACTCTATATAATTTCGATCATTCAGATTCAGATTTATCGACTTTGGACAATTCTTTCAGTTTGGAACTTAATTTGGATTATAGTGAGTTACATATAATTCATGTTCAGATAAAGCATGTGCTTAATTCAGATTGCTTACAATCCATTTATATCTATTTTTTTGTTCTTTGTATTAGACCTTTTTTCTTTCTATTTAACATTGTCATTCGGATATTAGACTTTTATTTATTTATTTACGGGGATAATTTTATACTTGCATATTGCTTGTTATTAGCGATTTTATTCAAGTTTCCAATATATTAATTAGGGTTCAAATCATTTAAAATTGAGCGGTGCTATTTTGAGAGCAACAATTAGATGATTAAACACATAGAGATATTGCTTTATTTGATTGTCAATATAAGGAAATATAACTATAAATTATAACATGTAATATTTTAAACAAGGGAATAAATATTTTCGGGCAAATGTCTCTCAATTTGACGAAATTAACAAAAAGCAAAAATATGTTGTCCATTAAATAAATACATGGAATTATTTTTCAAAACAAAAAATTTAAAATTAGATATTCTTTTGCAATGCACTAATCCATTGTGTAAATGTTCCCCCAAGAAAACAAGTGGCAAATGTCCCTAATGGCTAATGCAATGCAAAGAAACGGGTCGGATTCGGATTATGTGAAAAATAGCCTGACCTAAGGCTAAGAGAACACACTTCAAGCCCAATAAAGGCCCAATAAGAAACCCTACCCGAGAAAGAAGATAGCATACGGACACACCTCCGCCTTTGCACCAAGTCCCTTATAAGCCGCCTTGCCAAACCCTACTTTACTTTTTTCTCTCCTCTCTCCTCTCTCGCCGTTGAATTCGAGAGGATTCAACTCTTCGTCGCTCGATCTATTTTCCGCGCTATCGATCGCTTGATCTTACTCCAAATTACTCAACCCTAATTAGCTTGCGGTATGAATCTCTTGCTATTTTTAGTTAGATCAGCTACTCTTTTATAGATCTGGGATTAATTAACTGTGACTGTAGGATTAGGGTTTACCACTTCGCTTTTCTAAGTTTAGTGGGTTTTGTTCTTCATGTATATAAATTGTATACTTTTCTAAGCTTAGTCTAATTTAAGCTCGTTTTAAATTGTAATATTTTTTGGACTATATAGGCACTAATACAGCGATCTGTTTCTAATATTTTGTTCTCGGACTCCTTAATTTTGATTTGAAAAAAAACAACTCTGGTTAGTTGTCAAACTTTTTTTTCCTCCCTCTGTGGTTAACAAAAAGTAGGCTTTTGTAGAAAAAGTTGATTCCTTTTTCTTTGCTTCTGCGTCACCTTTTGTTAAAAATTGTCTATATTTTTGGTACTCAATCAGAGTGCTTTAAAAGCGATGTTTCTTTTCAGTTTCCTCCGTATTTGTTTATCTTCAATTTGGGACAACTGTAATCTGCATCTGCACTTGGGATTGACTTCATTGATCTGACGATTGGCTTCAATATGGCTCAAATATAATCTCTGCTTAAGTTGCTTTGATTTTACAAAATTGAGTCTTTTGTTTTTAATGCTTACTATATTGTCCTGATCCATATTTTCTATCACTGTTAATGAGTCTGTCTGCCTGTGATTTTTGTCATTTAAACTTGTGTAGGGATTTATTTCTGTGAATTTTTTTTAAAGATCTGTAAATTTCCAATCTAATGTTTGATGATTTTTCTTTATTTTTTTGGAGAGCAATACTTCTTCAAGTTTTATTGAATTTGTTTAAAATTGTTGGCGCAGAACATGGCTGGAATTGCACCTCAAGGATCTCAATTCGATGAGCGTCAGTATGATGCTAAAATGACTGAGCTGTAGGATTTCTTCTTTATTTTATTGTATGTTTAATCTGTATTCATTATATTGCAACGTGGGTGTCATCTCTCTAAATCTTGTTTTCATTTCTACATTGGTTGTAATGTAGGATTGGTGGTGATGGCCAGGAGTTCTTCACATCATATGATGAAGTCCACGAGAGCTTTGATGATATGGCGCTCCAAGAGAACCTTCTCAGAGGCATATATGCTTATGGTATGAATATAATCTAGATATCTACTTAGTTATCTATATTTTACCTGTGTCTGGCAGCTTACAGTTTTTTTATATTTTATAATTTGCTTAGAAATTTTTAATGCATGCGATATAATGGCGTCTTACTAATAGCATATTCGTGCTTTTGGGGGCTAGCAAATTTGTGAATCCTCATGTCTGTATGGCTAGTCTGTACCTGACTTGCTATGTCTTGATTTTTTTAACTTCAATGGATTCCAGCTAAACAGAATAGAAGAAATAACATGTGCTTATCATAATAATCAACCTTCATGTTTGATCTTCTAGAGATTCTTGAAATCATTATTAAGTGATTTAGCCATTCTATGACAGGTTTTGAGAAGCCATCTGCAATCCAGCAGAGAGGCATTGTCCCCTTTTGCAAGGGGCTTGATGTGATCCAGCAGGCTCAGTCTGGTACTGGCAAAACTGCCACCTTCTGCTCTGGCATTCTTCAGCAACTCGACTACAGCTTGGTCGAGTGCCAAGCCTTGGTTCTCGCCCCGACCCGTGAGCTGGCGCAACAAATTGAGAAGGTCATGCGTGCCCTGGGAGACTACTTGGGTGTCAAGGTGCACGCCTGTGTCGGTGGTACCAGTGTCCGGGAAGACCAGAGAATTCTGCAGAGTGGAGTCCATGTTGTTGTGGGGACCCCTGGCAGAGTGTTTGACATGCTCAGGAGGAACTCTCTGAGGCCTGATAACATCAAGATGTTTGTTCTCGATGAGGCTGATGAGATGCTTTCCCGTGGTTTCAAGGATCAGGTATTGAATTTGTATATATTTCTGATACCAACTTTCTCTCAATATAATGTATAGAAAGCATATAAAAAACATATTGAATTTCAAACATAATGTGATGGTTTGTGGTAATTCCATACTGATGTTGCATTATTTCTATACTGAATAGCTCACATTAACTTGGGAAATAAGGTGAATTTTCAAGAATTTTCTATGTTTTGGGAAACAAGGTCCATGCTGTAAATATCTTCATTACATCTTTTAAGTGAAAATTGATTAACATTTTTTTTAAAAATGTTCTCAGATCTATGATATCTTCCAACTCCTTCCCTCAAAGATACAAGTTGGAGTCTTCTCAGCCACAATGCCTCCTGAAGCCCTTGAAATCACCCGCAAATTCATGAACAAACCTGTGCGTATCCTTGTAAAGCGTGACGAGCTCACCCTCGAAGGTATTAAGCAATTCTACGTGAACGTGGAGAAAGAAGAGTGGAAGCTCGACACACTGTGTGATCTGTACGAGACCTTGGCCATTACCCAGTCTGTCATCTTCGTCAACACCCGACGCAAGGTTGACTGGCTCACCGATAAGATGCGCAGTCGTGACCACACTGTCTCCGCCACCCATGGTGACATGGACCAGAACACTCGTGACATCATCATGCGCGAGTTTAGATCTGGTTCTTCAAGGGTTTTAATTACCACTGATCTCCTTGCTCGTGGTATTGATGTGCAACAGGTATCTCTTGTTATCAACTATGACTTGCCGACTCAGCCTGAGAACTACTTGCACAGGATTGGTCGTAGTGGTCGGTTTGGACGTAAGGGTGTGGCCATAAATTTTGTGACCCGTGATGATGAGAGGATGCTTTTTGATATTCAGAGGTTTTACAACGTGGTGATTGAGGAGCTTCCAGCTAACGTGGCAGATCTTCTGTAAGTTGCGTGGGTTGGCTCGACTCGGATTGGTTGGTGAAGTCTTATAAAATCGAATCAAGGGTTTGACTTTTATAATTACTATTAAGATTATTGTTGTCTTTATTGGTCGGTCTGTTTGTCGACCTACCTAGCTGCTACTTATGTTTAGGTTTGTGTTTTTGTTTTGGCTTTTTTTTGGAACGGGCTTAAGGTATTGTTGTCTTTTAGAGTCTGTTGTTTAATGTTTATTACTAGGGATGTTTAAATTAATGTTGTCTTATGGTGGAACCAAAGGAAGCAGTTTTGTTTGTATTGCTATATTTCGAGAATTTTTGCCCAAGCTACTGTTTGTCGGTGTTCATGTGGACTGTCTTGGTCTTTTTATATTTTAGAACGAAGAGGGGTGGTTGCTGATTAATTGGAAATCTTCTTCTGGTGTTGTTTTTATTGCCTCTACTGTTGGCAAGGGTACCATGGTGTTTCCCGTAAGTTTCACTTTTATTTAGATCTCCTGGAAATGGAATTTTTTCGTAGCGTTAGAGATCAGAAGCATTAATATCATTTTTCAGTTCATAATGGGACTCTTTGCTAGCATTAATAATTATCCTTTCAGGATTAGGCATTTCTGTTGTACTTGTGTAAGAATCCTTTGAGCAGTAGTCGCAGTCGTTGTTGTACTTGTATAAGAATCCTGAATCGAAGTACACGTGCTCTTGCCATGCATCCTCTCTTTTCTAATTTGGAGATATTCTGGTGAGCATAGAAAGCCACCTAGCACTATCAGGTTTGAGATGTACAGGAGTCGGGAGAAACATTTATTAACACCAGGCCGGATCGATCTGCATCCTTTCGCTGTGGTGGTCGCCTGGCACTGGCAATGATCGAGCTGCATAGCGTCTCACGTCAACTCTTATATTTGGATTCACATTTTTCTGTGCTCGTCTTAGCCCTTCACTGTCATCAGACTGACAGATTATTGCACATTTGCAGTCACTAAAATTTCAGCTGCTCCTTCCTGCTCGAGTAAAATGCCACCATAAGTGGGTGATGATTACAACAGTAACTATTTTTTATGTGATGCAGGAATCAGGATTAGGATTTCGAATTTGTCTTTAATTCCGAGGCCATTAAAAAAAGACCCTTTTCTTTTCCTTTTTAATTTTTTTTTTTTTTGGGCACTGGTGCATTTCATTTGGTCTTATAACGAAATGGAGAACTAGTCAGATCTGCAAAATGAAGAGTGGCCAGTAGGATGACACCAATCCCAAATTCTTTAAATTTATTTTCTCGTTTTGGCAAACTACTGCAGTACTGCACTACTGTTTATCTTTACCTTTTTTGTCAAGCACAGGATGTTTAAGCAACCTAAAATTGATAAATTTCAATGGCGTCAAGTTTGAAATGTATACTCAAGCTTTAAATTTGAGTTTCAATGTAACTAGAATTGCTATAAATTTGATATTCCATGTCCAATGACACAGGTATTGAAGAATTGGTGGAAATTAAAACCTTTTTAGGTTCACATATATTATACAATAAAGTATATTAGAGACTAGACTAGGTCAAGTAACAAATACACTTTTATAAGTCGACGTCAAATAATGCAAAAGGTAGATTATCTCCAAATTACTTTACTAAAAGTTTCCGAATTAGGTACACTTTTCCAATATAAGAACATGTATTTTTTTCATTTAATTTAGACCAACACTTTTATCATTTGTATATGAATTGAACATAAATAATTTATCGCCTAATTGGCTGTGTGTTTACAAACTAATTAATCATTAACTTATTAATTTTCGAATTTATAATGAAATCATTCTCCAAACCGACTACTGATAAGAAAGCTATCTAATCAACTTGTGCGCATATATGCAACAACTGCAGATAAAGAGGTCCATCTGGAATTCGCATTCTCTGAGATATCTTATATTTTATGTGACTCTTTGGAAAATCTCAACCGTTTAAATACGTTTTGCACGAATCTCAAAGCTCAAATAATACTTCCCCTGCACTATCCTCGAATAGGCAACGGACACGTCGGTCATGCAAAATATGAGATATCTCAGGAGATACACACTCGCATCTGCAAGGATGAAGGAAGTATTGAGAGTGAGACTAGCGTGTGCTAGGTTCATCAAGAGAGTTTGGCGAGTTTAACTCTAAAATTTATAATTAAATTGGTTTCAAACGACAAATTTAAATCTTTGAAACCGATTTACTTCACTAATGATACGTGTACATCCGAAATTTTAAATTTATTTAGTACAAAGTCAAGTAGTCAACAAATTAATGACTAAAGATGAATGCATTAAAATAACTTATAAATTTCAACTTTTTTACCACTTTACTTCGTAATAATGAGTTCGAAAATTTTCAAAATTTTCATTTACATGCATCACTCGTGAAATAGATCGGTTTGAACGGTTCAGATTCGTCGTTTGAAATCAATCCGATATATTTTAGAGTTAAGCTCACCAAACCTTAATGTAATACAGGATTATTATCATGTAACAAATTGAAAATAAAATGTTCCTGTTGATTCTTTTTCATAAAGCTCCAATGTAAACTATTACAACGTCTTTAGCCAGGAACATGAAATAATTAATGGGAACTAGAAAAAAAAAACTTACAACATTCAACCGAAGCAGAAGAGAGAGAGAGAGAGATACAAAAAAGAAAAATTGAAATCAGATTTCACAAGGAACCGCTTCCTAACGGAAATTTCCCCTGCTCCATACCGAATTCAAAAAGAAGAATGAGATCTCGGAACTACCAAACAAAATACTTGGAAAAATTATATTAAGATATATAGATCGAGCAATCGTTTTTTTTTAACATAAATAAATGAGAACATTATATACGTGTGTTGAGGGGCGGATGCAGGATTTTCATCGGAATAGAGTAAAAAATGATCGAATCAGGTTCAAACCAATTAGATAATCAGATACTTGATAAAAACATGATAAAAATCAAGACTATCTATATAATTTGTTAGGATTTGACTATGCTTTAAATTGTTGGGCTATCTAAAATATATTGAATTATTGAACTATCTATTTAATTTGTTGGACTATCTAAAATATACTGGATTGTTTGAACTCACATCACAAATCTAGAGTAGGGCAGAGGTCCAAAATTCAATTTTTGAATTTTCAGAGTAAAATAGTTGCCTTATCATGTGCAAGCTACATACGCCCCTGGTGTTGGCTGCTAAAAGTTTTTATTAATAAAATATAATTCATTATAAGGAAAATTATAATGAAAGTTGTACAAATTTATATAAACTTGGAAGTGTTAAGATGAAAAAAGGCATCATTTTTTTTTATGAATTGGAGCTTTCCTGTGATCTGTTAGTCTTTAATTTGTCACCTTAATTACATGGCAGCTGTCCTAAAAGAGCTTTTCCTACAAAAAAAAAAAAAAACAACTGTCAGAATTATAACCATCGGTGCATAAAAGTATGTCTCGTTGGAGCCTATAATTGAAACTAGTCACCATTTTAGAGCAAAAGATTGTCCCAAAAACCTTTTCACACAAAAAATGTCATGTCTTAAAAGAGTAAATCAAAATGAACTCTCTGGACTGCTTTCATATATACAACCATGGTTAAATAAAGGGGCCCGTTACTTGATATATAGATTTGGTGGAAAGCGATTTCGATACGCGTAATTGAGTGTGCTGCCTACAATCAATCCAAGTTCAACATTCGACCTAACTAAAAGTACAAGGTACAAGGATAGTAGGATACACATCACACGTGTATGATGTAGGTACACTAACAAAGTTGTTTCACACTAATAATATATATCTATATGTGTCATATATATGCTACCTTAGTCATTGATGGTTCCGTTGCTAATAAGTTATTTCCCACTCAAATTAGAGGATAAGATAAGATATATACATAATGCATGCAAATACATCTATACTTTTTTTTTTTTTTATCTTTGGTTTAAAGAATTTTTATTTTTGTAATTAAGTTATCAACCAGATGTATTAATTGTAGCATAAAAAAATGAATGCATCATCCTTCATCCTTCACTTTCAATATAAATTATGAGTCGACACCATTTCATGGCATAGATAAACCAACGATAAAAAGAGGAAAATATTTCATTGCTAGCATGATACAACATATATAGATTAAATTCGGCCTATTTGTCAAATATTTCAAGGATTTTTTTTTTTAATTATTCTTGTTTGGCAATGACTCTTTTTAACGGTAAAGATAGATATATGTGGCTGTAGTAGGTTGCTCATATACCCAGTATGGTATTAATTAAATTATCTCACAAAATTAAAGATGAGGTCGGATTCCACACTCTAATTACTTACTTGATGAAGCATTCAATTAATTCCAACTGTTTCATGTCTCTTATTTTATGAAAAACTTTCAGCTAGCTTCTTATTATAATATTCTTGGCCGAAAGTTCCTTTTAATGTTTTTAATTATGTACTCCATTCAACTAGTGCATTACATATTATTTGTCGCATTCATTTGTCGGTGCATGATACGCTCGCTATTCATGTTTCTTTTTGTTTTGGGCCACAGCACAAGCACAAGCACAGGGATTCGGAACATTTGACCTATCATATTCATATCATCTCAGCACATACTTAATTTAGGAATGATTATGTCCCCGGAATATTCATCACTAAATTTAAAATTTCAATTCCACTCCTGATTGATTCATATTATTGGATCTAAAAGCTCAATAAATATAAATTCTAAATTATATAAGTTAGATATCAAATTTAATATTAATAAATTATAATAATAGCTATGGTAATATGCGTATTACATATCAATGCATGCTATATTGCTATGGATCCATATCACTATTTGCCGAAATTTTTATTTATAGCACAGCTTCAAAAAAAAAAAAAACCAAAAAATCACTGTTTTTAGAAATTTCGAAATGTATCATGGCCGCACCGGTGTTGTGCGGACCCATTTAATAGAGACCGCACAATGCCGGAGCGGACCCTCTTCTTTTATATTTTTTTTATCATAAATGTTTATTTGTTTGGTTAGAGTTTTGTTTTTAAAGTTGTTTAATTGTTTTTGTTTTAAATATCGTTTAATCTGAAACTTTTGTTCGTTTGTCTGATCAAATATAAAGAAGCACTAATAATGAATATAAATGAGCCATATAAAGAAGCATACAATAGAACAATATAATGCTAATGTTCTCATGAGTACATTAAAAATACGTCTAACAATGTTTCTGTCAATAAATTAAAAAAAATAAGTTCAATTGTTGATTTTGTTACAATGACGTAAAAAAAGAAAGAACAATATAGTACATGGGTTCTTTCTCTTGATTGCCTCCAACAACAGAACTATAAGAGCGTATGACCCCTCCCAACTACCAAATTGGAGGGCAATTGCCAACTCACGGCCACGCCACAGTTTGTTGTACGCCGGTATCTAACCGTTGTATCTTTCAGCAACAGCGATCCTAACAGCTTGGATACTCAAATCAACATCATTCCTCATGTGAGCCAATATGCAATCGGCAACCATACTAGCCGACAACTGTGCATGATCTATTCTTGTCGCATTCGCGTGACAGGAATGTTTTGTTGGACAATTGGAGACACGCCATTGTGTACCATAACCAGTGACCTTTGCGAGTATGTACTAGCCACATCTACTGTCCTTGCAATTGAACATAATTCTGGTGGTGTCACTGTGCGTATTCTTTATCTCTTTGTTGCAAAGTATGTGAAATCTGGCAATTGTTCTCTTCATTTGCTCTTTTGAGTCATATATTTGTCCATTAGACAATTCATTCTCATACTCTGCCCTCCTTCCAAACAAATCCCAATTTGCTTCCTGAAACCCTGATGTGTCATTGAAAGCCAAAATTAGGTGCTGAAACCTGCGATCTATTATCCGAAAACCGTGATCGACCCTGAAAGTCCTCTCTCGTCCAAGCACAGGCCCGATATCTTCCTCGTCGCTATGATCGTTCATACACTCATACGCTCAGGATCAACATCACCATAATTTTCCTCTGCCTTTAGTAATTCCGGATCCACTGTTTCATCAGTTTCATCCGGATCACAAGATTGACCCCAATGAGCGGTCCGACTAGATGAAGGCTGGTTAGTTCGGGGTGGGGCCCGAGGGGAGGGCCGACTACTGGACGGTCGGTCCCTCTGAACTGGAGCCCGGCTACTAGACGGTTGGTCAATTTGGACAGGGAATGGACTAGAGCCGGATGAGTTACCCCGACTACTACCCTAGATTAACCTCATAACTGGGTGTGTACGCCGGGCTCTGGTAACCTCCATATATAGGTCAATTATCTTGTATGAACCCCAGAAAAACTCATGGTTTGTTGTATATATAATACCTGCCAGACTCCCTCATTCTGAATTGGAAAGAGTTGGAACCAGATTTGTGCTAAACTAGTCGGCATGCTAATTTTGGCCTCATTGTTAAGGTCATACTGACCCTGATCCAATTCCAAACTCTGACATATACTCAATTTAAGTCCCACATAATCAGTACCCGGCAATACCAGAATCATAGTAACAGGTCCGATACTATAATAAACTCCATTAGGACCTGTTAAAACATCTCCACCAATATAAATGGATACCATAAGAGCCATTTTCAATCCAATACACAAGAAACCTAAAATTAAAATTAACTAAATTAATTATTAACCTACTGAAAATTAAAAAAAATGAAAAGAAGAGAAAAAAAACTTACAGATCAGAGACTGTTGTCCAGGAGAGAGAATGGGTGAGAGTGTGAAATGAATTTCTCTCTCCTAGATGAATTATAAAAGAAGAGGGTCCGCTCCGGCATTGTACAGTATCTATTAAATGGGTTTGCACAACACCGGTGCGGCCATGTTACATTTCGAAACTAAAAACAGTGGTTTTTTTTATTTATTTGTTTTGAAGCTGCATTATAAATAAAAATTTCAGCACTATCTGTAGAGTTCAAACGGTTATCTGAACCGTTAAACATAATCTTCATATAAAATAATATGTAGAGATCAAATTTTTTATATGTTTATTTTCACTATTTCGTTAGATAGATGGAAAATCATTATTTTCAAATGGTTTAATTTTTTTAAATCAAGTGATTTTTTATCTATTAAAAATAATAATTCTTTTAAAAGAAATATAAAATATATTATGCAAATACATTTTCATATAGAAATCATGTTAAGCGGTTAAGATCGACTATTTGAACATTAAAATAAATATATAAGTCCATAGCAAGTGTCACACCATAATATACTTATTATCATAGTAATAACACTGTCGATAGAGGTACATTCTTTAGGGAGAATTTTATATATACCACTAAAACCTATGAAATTATGTATTTACATTCTAAAATTTATAATTTCATATTTACCAACATCAATTATAATAACTCACAAATTTATTCAATATAACTTAAATATATATTAAATATATCCAAAACTTAAATTAATTATGTTTAAAATTTTAAAAACTACAATTAATTAATGATTAATTAAAATTAGACTCATTCTCACTTGTTCCCGCCCTGATAAAAGATAACAACATTAAGTCGTGCTTCGATCACCCTGACGTGTCCCCTGCCACCATCTTATTTGAGCCCAATTACAACAGCAGCCTTGGCCACACCTTCTCCTACCACCTCGCAAAAGCAGCCACCGTAATCGATAACACTCCTGCTATCAAAAGCTAGATGTAATAATGGGGTAGCGAGTCATGCAAGATTAGGGGTGCAAACGGGTCAGATATTATCCGTCCATATCTGGATCTGTATCCGAAAATTAGAAACAAATAAAGTTTTAAATTTTAATTATCTATATCCAAATAGTAGATATATACCATGCAGTTTAATATATATATCTACGGATATCCAATCCGTATCCATTTAACATCCGATCCATATCTGTATTCGTCTAATATCTAATCCGTATATGTATACGAAAAATAAAACGGATACAGGTATGCTTTTTTTTAAGATAAGATAACAAACTTATCATCTTATGATTTTCATTAATAAAAAAATATTTTACATCAAAATTTGAACACCTATTTACATCACGATAAGATAAAATTAATATAAGACTCTATTTCTAATTACACTTCTACACCAGTCCCGTCTGATCTTTTCAGATCTACTTGATCTGAATCACGACTCACCGTCTGATCCGGTCTGCACTTCTCATTGAACCCTCTTGTTGTCTCACAAGCATCTCTCGATTTAACCTCGAGGCCAACAACCCTCGTCGCGCACATAGGACCCCCCTCTAGCCATGTATCTAGGATCAGACTTTGCCCTTAAGAACCAGGCTCTCCCTCACTCTTCGCTGCTCTCCCCGCGCGCAACCTCTCTATTTTTCTGAGTATAGGAGGTCCTATGCGAGAGACAGCGAGAGAGGTTATGATTTTACATAGAAGACAAGAGCTGGAGAAGCAATTCTGTATAATGTGCACTGTATTGATATTTATGCTTAGTAGTCGGCAAATATATTCCTTCAAACAAGCACCTTTAACTTTTAGAACACACCCTAAAGTTAAAGAAACCAGATAAGAAATTAAAATTGACAATAATTCGTTCCAATAATATCGTTTTCACAGATACTTGACTTCACAATTTTTGACAATTTTTGTAATGTTAAAAACCATTTTTTAATGTAAATTTCTAAGACTGTCTGGTTTTCTAACAATCACAGCTTTTTTTTCTTTTCTATTTTAATATAAAGGAGTCAAGTTAATACTTAATTGTTAACTTGTGATTCACTAGACGCTAACAATGACAGTTATCAAGCTAAAGAATTGGGTCCTTGCCTCGTTGGTAATGCAATAATTCAAAAAAAATATTCTTTTTTTTTATTTCTATATCCGACTTCTAGATACTTAACTTTGAACTTTTTTTTTTTCTAAATACAAAAAATTCAAGTATAAAGTCAAGCGGTCAAAATTAAAATATTTATTAATTAATTTTAATACATTTATTTTTTGAACAATTTTTTACTCTGTACAAAATCAATTGAAAATTTTAAAATTTTGAAACATATTTTTACCACTTCATGTAGTCCATCCCTTCATTGGATAAAAAGTACTCTATTCATTGTTGTTTCCTAGTTGAATCTAGTGAAAAGGTACTAAAAAGTAAAAACCGAAAGATTGAATGAAAGGCATTAATTACTCGCCACTTGGGTACGTATCTGTGAAATAATGCAAGTTAATTTTTTGTTGCAAAAAGAAATATGTACTGCAAGTCAGGCCGTAAAGCTCAAAAAGGTAATGGGAAAATGAAATGAGACGCGTTTTGTCACCGCATTGGTCCAGTCCTAATGAAGCCAATGAAGCCAGTCCACCACATGAACTTGATCATTCATTGTTTGAATGGAATATATTACAGGGTAATTATATCTTTTTCCATCTATCTATCTCCCATTTCATCCTCCAATTAACTAATTATCTCTTCTAATTATAATTACAAATTCTAACTACCTAATGGCCCTACAAATTAATTACCTAATTTTCTCCCTTTATTTCTTTCCTCTCTCTCCCTCCCTCTCCCACCTCTCCCTCTCCACCTCCGCCTCCGCCTCCGCCTCCGCCCGCCTCTCCCACCTCTCCCTCTCGGCCTCCGCCTCCCTCTCCCACCTCCGCCTCTGTCTCTCACCTCCGCCGCCTCTCTCTCCCACCTCCGCCTCCACCGGGTTAGATCCATCACTGTCGACCGCCGGGTCAGATCCGTCATGTCTATATTCCTCTTCCTCATGCAGTAGCGAGTTATTTGCAAATAACAAATCTTCATTAATGGTGAATTAGGCCAGTGCGTACTAAGTACTAAGAAATGACAGAAAAAACAAATTTTGAAAAAATTAGAGGTGTATGAATGAATACTTGATGTTTTAGAGATGAATACTTCAACGTTTATGGATGAATACTTAATATCTTAGGTATAAATACTTTAACTTATATGTATGAATACTTGATATCTTATGGGTGAATATTATTCGGCTGCTCTTGTAAAATTAATCGAGATATGCACATATGTTTGTAATACTCTTAGTACATTAACTATTTACATTTACACGACGATGATGAATACTTGCTCGATGAGAGATAAATACTTGTGACGATGTATGAATACTTGTGTAACGGACAACTCGAAAGTATGTCATCATAGATCTCATTTGAAAGATAAAATTGTGTAGAAGACGTTCGTGGTTTTAGATTTGCAAAATTCCTCACAGATCGTCAGAAATATTGGTTAGATTGAACGGAGAAAAAAAAACCCATCTCTAAAAACGTGTAAAAGATGAGTGATTGATGTGTCCAAATATGCTTCTATTGCAAAGATGAATACATTCATATAGATGGATGAATGCTAGTTGTGTTACAGATGAATATTTTTTTGCAAATTTCTAAAATGAGCTGAAGGTTATGTGGTCCCCCCACTTAATTAATGCGCTGACGGTTATGCGGTCCCCCACTTAATTAATGCTCTGACAGTTATGCGGTCCCCCACACATGTTGTTTGTGGTCCCTTACTTTCTTATACGCTGAATGTTGTAATATATCCAAATATGTTTCTATTGCAAATGTGAATACCTTCATATATATGGATGAATACTAGTTGTGTTACATATGAATACTTTTCTGCAAATTTCTAAAATGCGCTGACAGTTATGCGGTCCCCCACTTAATTAATGCAACTGACGGGGGATGAAACGGGGGATGGTTGACGGGGGATAGCTAGGCTCTCCCTATATTATATAGAGTGAGGCTACGGTGCTATGCTTAGCACAGATTGGGTCCGTGCTACGGCTCAAAATTTGACTTTTTAAAATTCTAACGGTCGATCCGAACCGTTCAACATGATTATAAAATGAATATGTACTTACAAACCAAATTTTACATTTTTTTGAATTTTTTTACTATTTTTTTAGATAGGCTGTTTTAGGATGGTCCAGAATGTTCAGATCAAGTGATTTTCGAAAAAATATTAAATAAATTCGGAAAAATGTAAAATTTGGTTTGCAAGTACATATTCATTTTATAATCATGTTAAACGGTTCGGATCGACCTTTAAGATTTTGAAAAGTCAAATTTTAAACCGTAGTACGGACCCAATTGGTGGTATGCATAGCACCGCAGCCTCACTCTATTATATATATCTATCTATCTATCTATCTACCTCCAATCTCTAATTTTTCTCACATCAACAACGTCATCTTGACTTTAGATCTACATCCGCCCAAGCACATCTCAATCTTTTACATTTTTTTTTGAGAAACTGGCAGTAGCTGCCAGATGTATTGAATCTTTTATATCTACCCATCAAAATCTTTGTTAACATTTCTATATATTGAAGCTTTATCTTATCTTTTTTCTTTTTTTTTGAAGGTTGCTTTATCTTATGTTATTAACAAATTACGGCTAGTACACTACAAAATTTGGAGGGTCTGTATTTGGTTTAATCAGATGGTTGTAGTTTAATGAATTAAAAAAACATACTGCATGAAAAGTCAATTAAATCTTCGAAATCAATGAGAAAAATATAGGTTCACGCGTCTTTTCTTAATTATAAATTACACTCTAATCTGTTAGATTTGACAACAACAAGTCCAAACTAATTAACTATTTGTCCATTTTATATTGTTCTTGATGGATCCAAGGATTGAAATCAGTTGTAATTAATATTTTTCCTACGAAAGTAAGATTGTATACTAAAGCAAAGTCCAACAAATTATTTTGAAATATATATGTATAATCGTCGAAATAACTTTTCAATTATTATCAAAAAGTGTTTGGTAGGTAGCCGTATGGTGCTATATATGTTGTACTAGCTCATTTGTTAGTGCGTTTTAGATTTTGAGATTAAATGATGGGAAATGACAAGCTAATTATTCTTTATATTTTTAATGGAATTTTTTATATAATTAAAGTAGCACTGACAATTATAAATTTTAAATTCATTATATTTTTTAATGAATATGTATATATATCTAGAGGAGGGATCAAGTTACAACAAATTTGAGTTACAACAAAGTTATAACAACCATTTTTTTCATTTTCAAAGTCCAAATCGTCGATCCAAACCGTTCAACATGATCTCCACAATAAAATGTGCTTGCAGATCAAATTTTACATTTTTTTTTGAATTTTTTTACTATTTATTAAGTATTTTACAAAAAAAATCATATTCAGACCATTGAATTTTGTACCCATCTTAATAAATAGTAAAAAAATTCAAAAAAATGTAAAATTTGATCTGCAAGCACATTTTATTTAGATAATCATGTTGAACGGTTTGGATCGACCATTTTTGAACTTTGAAAATGAAAAAAATGGTTGTTGTAACTTTATTCCTCCTCATATATCTATCTATCGTCAGAAATTCAAACATAATATTTTTTATCAGTCAAAAATTTATGAACACATATATAATTAATGAGGATGATTCAAAATGCTTTATCTATATATACTTTGTATTTTTAAAACTAATAATTTTAAAATATACAATTTAAATAACAACATAAGACGTTGAGTAGGATTTATAACATTATTTTTATGTGCACATTAAAAAAAAGTAAGATATTTGAACTTTGTTTTTAATGCGCATGCGGACCACATTAAAGGTTTATATTATTATATAAAATTTGGAACTTGTATTATCATAAAATTTAAAAATCAGAGATAGGATAGAGAAAGAGAAAGAATAAAAGCATTTAAAACCTCATTCAATTTAATTGTTATTTTTAAGTTTCACGAAACAATTTGAATGAGATTGTTGTAGAATCTGAAATAGTCGGCCGAGTCGGTTGCCTTGATCTATTTTGTGGGAATGTTTCTTGCTCTGAGTGATATGAGGTGTCATACCCTGCGCCACCTGTCAGCACCACCGATTCTCTCTCTCTCTCTCTCTCACTGTAGGATCCCACTATCTCTTGTTATTTATTACCTCCTTTTGATCCTTCATAGCACCCCACCCCACCAGTCTCTCCCCTCCTTGCCCTCTTCTCTCTTACGGTAGCGGTAAGTCACCGAATCCAGCATCTTCATTTTTCATTTTTCGCATTCGATTCTTATGAAATTTGGAGCAACTTGTTTCTTTTGTCTTTTTTGTTTTGTTTTAATTTTACCGTTTTCCTGCAATCAAAGCATCTAGCAAAAGCAATCAAATATATTCCTTGTATATATAAGCATCTGCATGGTCTGGAAAAGAGAGAGCATTTTATTTGCTTATTAATTAAGTTGTTGATCCTTGAAAATTACAACTTCTGGGTTCATACCATTGTCGTGCATCATCCTTATCTACATAAAAGGTTTAACTTTTGCTTTTCCCTTTCTTTCTGTATGAAAATTAATTAATACCCATGATCTTGCATGCTACAAATTAATAAATTAATTGTTTTACAACTGAGCAAAGAGAATTAATACCAAATATTATTTTTGTTTCCGTGGATAATAGATAGAAAGATAGATAGATTTGGGAGGAGAAGGCGGTTTTCTGACAAACAAGAGAAAGAAGAGAGAAGAGAAGGAAGCGATGGCGATGAATACGAACAAAAGCTACCAAAAGAGCTACTTTGATGTACTGGGAATATGTTGCCCCTCAGAGGTGCCTTTGATTGAGAGGATTTTGAAACCGTTGGAAGGTGTTCATGGCGTCTCTGTTATAGTCGCTTCTAGAACTGTTGTAGTTGTTCATGACCCCCTCCTCATTTCTCCTTCCCAAATCGGTATGTTCATGGCCTCTCTCTCTCTCTCTCTTTGTGGCTATATATATATTTGTTACTTTTTTGGATTCCTTGGTTCTTTTCTTCTTTTCATTGCTTTACTTTTTTTTCTTGCTTTTACAAATTAAGCTTGTTCTGAATATTGAGGTACTTTCCCCACTGTATAGTGCTATTATATATATATATATATATATATATATATATCTAATTTGCGGTTCCAAGAATAAAGGCGTTTCATCTTTTAGGAGTCTCGTGAAATGGTAGGGTTATTTATGAAGGACCTAAATGATGTTAGGTTAATACGCCGTTGTCACCCCTTAATCTGTTGTTGTGAGCGTAGAGCCGTAGAGACTGATATATATATATATATATATTAGGAAATAAATTTTGGAACTTACCGTGATAATATTGTTTGTCAATAAATTTGGGATTGGGATTTTTTTTTTTTAAATTATATTTAGCGGTCTTGCAATGTTACCTTGTCAATTTTGGCGACTGGGGACTGTGGGAGACAGGGAAAGGGAAAGGGAAAGGTGTGGATATTGAGAAGAATAAATGCATGATCAGCTCTTTTGGAGTAGTTGGCGATGGCCAACTTAGAATAAAATGCATTAATGCTCCTGTTGCGTTTGAATCAATTTCCACAACATTTGTTCAGCTGATTGGTTGTCGATCCTTTCTTTTTTTTTTGGTTGTAACTTTCCAGCTCAGTTGATGTTATCTGTTCCAAATAAGATTTCTTGTGGGATTTGATGTTGTCCTACTTTTCATCATAACTGTGCCCTGTTTTTCATAATCTGTGTTCAGCTGATTGGGGAAAGGAGGCTTAGTCCCCAATGAATTTTTTTTTGTCCTTCAGATTTTTAAATTTTTTACAAAAAAATTGATTATTATTAGCCTCCCATGAAATTATGATTCATTCAGTCACCCCAATTTTAATTTTCAAGTTAATTAAATGACAAACTCTTATTGTAAGAAATGTATCATATAGTAACCAATACTAGTGCGTTTTTGAAGTTTTAACTCGAATTACAAGAGAAAATGAAAATTATTCATGATACAAAATAATAATTTACTGTGACTATCTAATTTGGTTCTGTGGTTGAAGTGTGGAGATGAAGGATAACTTTTATTAGTTACCACCACTGTCAGTCTCTCATTAATTTTCATGTTTCAACACTATATATAAATTAATTAAACAGTTAGTCTTCTCTATTCTAGCTTTGTCATTTGAATATTTGAAGATCTATTCTAATTTTCAAAGCTTAATTTTGTGCTGCTGCAGTCAAGGCACTAAACCAAGCGAGGCTAGAAGCATCAATAAGAGCATACGGAGGAGAGAAGGTACTGAACGCATGGCCGAGTTGGTATATAATTTTATGCGGGATTCTACTAGTAGTATCACTTTTCAAGTTGCTTTACCACCCGTTGAGGTGGGTTGCTCTGGGCGCCGTTGCCGTCGGCCTCCCTCCTATTGTCATTAGAAGTTTTGTTGCCATTCGAAGATTGACCCTTGACATCAACATTCTCATGCTCATAGCAGGTACACAAACATTTCATTTTCAAAAGTTCTCAGGTGCCCCATGTAAAACATCAAAATGTTGTTAGTGTTCTCAAAACAATAGATATATTCCAAGCACAATTTTGGCATCATGTTTGTGTCAACATATATTCGGACACCACTTGGTGTAACATTTGTAAAGTGTAAAGTGAGAACAACAGAAAAAGGAGATTCCTACTGTTATGCATTAAGCAGGTATCTATCGATCTAGGCATTGGGCCCCGCAATCCACTTCACTTGTAAAACGGAATCCCAATTGATACTGGCACTGCCCTGCTTAATTAATATTACATTTCTTCATTAATTATCAAGACTGGCAAGTACTTATTTAGCATGCATATCTCATGCAGTTTGTTTGTTTGTTTGTTTGTTTGTTTGTTTGTGTTCATAAACACATGCGCGTGATGGTTCTTACGTGTACTTGTTGTATTGTTGTGCTTGTTGTATGTAGTTTGTGGGGCAGTGGCACTAGGGGACTATTCAGAGGCTGCTTTCATTCTCTTCCTCTTTACTACTGCTGAGTGGCTTGAAACCCTAGCCAGTCGCAAGGTATCTTGTCTACATTTATTTATTTATTCCAAAAACATGTTAGGCAAAGTAATGTTCATCCACAAAATATATAAAATTACTTTTGGTATTATCTTAGGAAAAGAACAACCCCTCTACCCATACTGCTTTTCAGTGGTTTTTTGTTTTGTTTCGTACCAGATCTCTACGTCAGAATAATAAACGATTAAGTCAGTTGTAATAGATAGAACTTTGGGAGCTCATCGTTTGGTCTTATGATTTATACAAATTAAATTCAGTAAAAATAATTTTATAAGAACTTTCATCGTCTAGATCAATAAATGGCATTCTTTCTAATTTTGAAATATCAATGGGAAGGATTACGGTGGCTTGTGATCATAAATAAATGAATGATATCTTTAATGCATTAAGTAACTCTAAGCACATTTTCAATCAATATATTCCTAAAGTGATATATATAAGAAATGAGTTAATTAACCCTTCTCTTATTCGAAAGAACAAACCAGCCTTTTTTAGAAGCACTCAACAGCATTTATGGTATTTGTTGTTCTTAGATTATTAACAGAAAAGACAATTAAGTATACTCAAAAGCATTTATGGTATTTATGCCTTGTACGAAATAAAAACAGCAAACTGTATTGGTATCTTTTGTTGCATGTATTACGCTCTGGTCCATGTAACATGGTTTACATATACCACCACATCGTTCCATTTTATGAAAGAGGAAAGCATAAATATATGCTGCTGCTGTTTGTTGACCAACCCACAGTGACTAAACTCTGAAAGTATCTACAGTGCATAACAGTAACATGATGAACAGCATAGCATTCATTAATTCATAAATATTAAATCATGACTGATAAACATTTCACTTTAAAGCCTCAATTAATAATTTATTTCAAACCAAAATTCCAGAACAAGCAAAAATCATCACTCTGAAACGAAAGAACAAAACAACCCTGGATTAAGTTTATATTGTGATCAAGACACATAAATGTTTCAGGCAACGGTTGGGATGACTTCCCTGATGAGCATGGCACCGCAGAAGGCGGTGTTGGAGGAGACAGGGGAGACGGTGGATGTGGGAGAAGTCAAGATCAACAGCCTGATTGCCGTCAAGGCTGGGGAGATTATTCCCATTGATGGAATAGTCGTAGAAGGCAGGAGCGAGGTTGATGAGAGGAGCCTCACAGGAGAATCTTTTCCTGTGCCCAAGCAAGCAGGCTCCCAGGTTTGGGCTGGGACACTCAACATCGACGGTACGTCTCATCATACATTGCATCCATCTTTGATCCCTGTATATCCATTGTTGACAAAATCGCGCATGATTTCACATAGACCAACATATCTTAATATTACTTTCCTATTGTTTGGTAGGTTATTTAAGTGTGAGGACAACAGCCATGGCAGAGAACTCAGCTGTGGCGAGAATGGCGAGGCTAGTGGAAGAAGCACAGAGCAGCCGATCACATACACAGCAGCTTATTGATACTTGTGCCAAATATTACACACCAGGTACTGAAACCCTTGCCCTTTGATCTGCATACAATTCAAATTCTGTCCAAACCTTTGCAAAATCATAATATTAAGGTTACCATTACTTATGCTTGATGTATGTGCAGCTGTGGTGTTCATGTCAGCTGGGGTTGCATTTATTCCTTTAGTCATGAAGTTACACAACCTGCAGCATTGGTTTCGACTGGCATTAGTGCTTTTAGTCAGCGCGTGTCCTTGTGCACTTGTTTTGTCGACTCCTATTGCAACCTTTTGTGCACTCCTCAGAGCGGCTAAGATGGGCCTTCTGGTTAAAGGAGGGGATGTGCTAGAAGCTCTGTCAAGGGTCAAAGTAGCAGCATTTGACAAGACAGGGACCATTACCAGAGGCGAGTTCACTGTCAGGGAATTTCGGGTTTTGAATAGTGACATCTCCTTGCAAACTCTTCTGTACTGGTACGGCAATGTTTACATGTTTTCATGTTCAGGCAATTTGCTTTTGTTTTGCAAAATGGGGGATAATTAGTGATCATTTTTATTATATAGGGTTTCAAGTGTAGAGAGCAAATCAAGCCATCCTATGGCATCAGCACTGGTTGAGTATTCACGGTTGAACTCGGTTGAACCAAAGCCAGATGATGTGTCAGAGTTCGTAATATTCCCTGGGGAGGGTATCTTCGGTCAAATAGAGGGAAAGGATATTTATGTTGGAAACAAAAGGATTGTTGCACGAGCTTCTTCTCAACAAGGTCAGCAATATTTTTAATCTAATAGTTTTCCTATAGGTATGTATGTCTGTCGTTGATGTGATATTATAAAGTTAGGAATTGCATGATATGAAAATTTCGCATAATTTGTCCTGGTAGGAGCTGCTTTTGTTTTCAGTTTACTTTTGTTTAATCAGGATTTCTGTTGTTGAGCATATCATTTTTTCTTTGCTTTTTGTCAGAATCAACGTACCAGACTTATTTTTGGTAATTATGGTACTATACCTTTGGGTACCAATATTTATAAGCATAGCAATCCTTGTTAAAATTTGATATTAATTTCATGTTTATTGTATTTACTTTGTAATGAGCCTATAGTATGGACAAAATTGATCCTAATTCTAGTGAAATCTCAAAATCAGTAACTAACCTGTGCTTAATTTCTCATAGTTCCCAGTATGGAAGGGCTGGAAGGAGTGACTGTTGGATACTTGGTCTATGGTCAGGAATTGGTTGGTGTCTTTACTCTCTCGGACTCGTGCCGAACTGGGTCGAAGGAAGCAATTCACAGACTAAAATCGCTAGGCATCAAATCTGTGATGCTCACTGGAGACAGCATCTCATCTGCCAACTTTGCACAAAATCAGGTACAGAAAATCATTGGTCATTGGTCATTGAACATGATTATATTATAGTATGACTGGTCTATACCTACTGGGTCTTTGGTATTTGGCCTTCACCGGTGCCCATAACAAAAATAGGCAAATCCAGTTAGGACTTTTGCAGTTTTGCCTTCTTTTGCAACTTTTGTTGTCAATGCCAAAAATCAGGTTATGGCCAGTACAGGTAATGGATTAACTAGGAGTTGTGACTATCACTTGACAGT
This sequence comes from Carex littledalei, assembly GCA_011114355.1. NCBI lineage: Eukaryota > Viridiplantae > Streptophyta > Magnoliopsida > Poales > Cyperaceae > Carex > Carex littledalei. The sequence continues at coordinate 764,275 of CM022097.1, read as the reverse complement.
TAAACAATGCCTTAGAGGAAATCCACGCCGAGCTCCTCCCGGCTGATAAAGTACGTGTTATCAATGACCTAAAGTCTCATGTGGGCCCTACAATGATGGTTGGTGATGGAATGAACGATGCACCTGCTCTGGCAACCGCTGACGTAGGCATCTCCATGGGTGTTTCCGGATCTGCCGTGGCAACTGAAACCAGCCACATTACCCTCATGTCAAACGACATGCGAAGAATCCCGCAAGCCATCCGGCTGGCAAGGCGGACACACAGAACTGTCCTAGCCAACATAATCTTTTCGGTTGTTACCAAGGTAGCTATACTTGGTGTCGCCCTTGCAGGCCACCCTTTGTTGTGGGCCGCAGTGCTAGCTGATGTCGGCACTTGCTTGATTGTTATTCTTAATAGCATGTTGCTGTTGAGGGAGAAGGATATTAAGGTCAAGAAGAAGAGATGCTGTGGCAGCCCCAAAAAGAGGTTGAACTGCAGATCAGAGAAATCTTGCGCCAAGCCAAATTGTTGCGATTCAGAGGCACCGGCCAAACACTGCCAGTCTCACTCCCACCCCCATTCCCACTCTCACCCCCACCCCCACCCCCACCCCCATTCCCATTCTCACCCCCACTCCCATTCTCCTAACTGCAATGAAGAAAAGGTAAGCAAAGAGCATGATCTGTGTTTGACATCATGTCATGATCATGACCATGCTGCTGATGCAGAACCTAAGCTTTGTCATTCCGACTGTTGCGAGAAGCCAGCGAAAGAGAAAGAAAACCCATGTCACGAGCATTCCCACTCCCATTCTCCAACCCATTCTCATTCCCATGTGCACACTCATTCGGAGCCACATTCTCACCACGGGAAAGAAGAAACAAATGAGGAAGAAAATTCATGCCAAGGAGGGTACCAGACATGTTGTGATGGTGTGGGAAGTTCAGGACTGGGGGTAGTAGTGGATATGAGAACTGGAGGCTGCTGTAGTAAGAGCTACAGAGAGGAGGTTGCAATAAGGGAGGGACATGGCAATGGGTGTTGTGAAAACGGTATAGTCAAATTGCCTGAGATTATCACCGAGTAGATTAAGGGTAAAAGAGTAAATAATCAAGGATATGATCATATGAATTAACAGAGAATGAAGGAGCGCTGTAATTTTTATGTTTCGCCTCCTTAATTTGTTCTACTAATTAAGAATCTTATATTCATATTAGTGAATTCAAGAGGAAAAATGGGAAAGTTGGGTAATTGGGTAATTGGGTGAAGGATACGACACGTGTCATCCAGAATGGGGCACGTGTTATATATGTGAAGGTGAATGAAGTAAATTGCCTCTTTTTTCGGTTGGTTTTTGTTTCTCCTTGTTATGTGTATGTTCCAAGTTGCCTCTTTTTTCGGTTACGGGGGATTATCCCCCTAGGTGCTCCCTTGTAATCGTCTCATAAATCTAAATTGGTTACGTAACAGATCGAGGGCACCAGACCAATTCACTGAATTATTTATTATAAAGTAAAAGATAAATGGTTCAAATTGCATTACCGCTGAAAAAAAACGAATAATTGATACGCAAGGAAGGACCGTCGACAGGTCGTGATGTCGGCGTCGATGGTGCTGGCTGTCCGCTTGTGGCGGCCGTGTCGTGTCGGAAGCGGGAGCTCAGAGCTAGAGGATGAAGCGAGCCCAAATCAAAATGTCGCGTCGCTTGTCGTGCGAGTTTCAAAGGAAGAATGCGCGAATCAAGGGTGATTGAGAAGGAATTAATGGGTTGGCCATTCTGTGGCCCAAATGGAACCTCTACCTCGCCCAAGAAAATCAATCAGCAGGCCATGACCCAGGTTGACTAGCCCACATCCTGTATTTTCAAAACAACATTTAATGATATACGAACAGACAATTAAAATAATTTCTAAATACAGACTGAAGAACACACACACGTCCCGAGTTGAAACAGTCTGGTTAACCTTCTAAAATGATCATGCCCTGTTATTTATTATTTCTAAAGAGAGGCAGTCAAGAGTCAAGACGGCAATAGCATGGATCTTCTGTTTCCACATGTCTAGAAGCAATCCTGAAGCGTCCTTCATTTTGGAACTTGGAAGTTGGAAATAGAACAAGTTTCTATTAATTTTTCACCAGTCACCACTGCTACATGAAAACATACATGGCGACAGAAGCAGAAAATAAGAAAAGAAGGGACCCCTGAAAGCACGATAAAACACTAGTCCTAGGCTATACAATATACAAACATACTGGTACTCAGTTTTATCACTCAATTGCTTCTCTCTTGTCCAGACTCCTCTCCATCTTGATTTAATCTCTATCAGCATCGATCGGTTGGATCTGATCTCGGTATGTTCGCATTCTCTTCCTATTATTTGTTCTGTTCAATTTGGAGCTACGATACAAGTAGATTCGATTTCTCTTGCTTTCGCAGTGGTTATGATTTGCTTCATAGCTTCAGAAAGAAGCATTTGGTTACCTTTTTATTTTATTTTTCATGGGGCTTGATAAGCTGAAAACGAAGAATAATAGGGATTAGATTTCTGATTGACCTTCTTGTTTGATGATTATCCATAAAGGTGGATCAGTCTGAGGATTAGCTCAGATTTTTGTGTACTCGTGAGATTTAGCGCAGGAGAGAATAGACGACGAGCAGGATTGATTTATCTTACCTTTTACTTGCTAGTTTTACTATAGAAGGCCTGATATGAATTCTTTACTTTTAGCTTTTAATTAAATCAACAACAAATGTTTAGGTCAGTTTTAGGGCAAAACATTTTCAACACTTAAGGGGGAACCAAAAAGTTTCTTTTTTTCTTCTTCCTTCCTTCTTCTTGTATGCCAATCCTGTGTACAAATGTGTGTATGTGCCCGCTTAGAGTTTTTTTTTTTTATTGAGCCTGGAGGATGCTAAAATATACCATCTTTACATCCTGTATGATGAGGTACTGATCTGAATTGACACGACATGCTTGATACATTTGCCAGGATTCACTATAATTTAACTGATGCAATTTTGTTCTTATTGTTGTTAGTGTCGCTATTGATGCTGCTGCTATTGTCACAATTAGAAGGCTTTACAAGGGATTATGTTGCTCTAGTGTTATATGGTCTCTAGATGAAGATTGAAAAATCCTGGTACCATATCACTACAAAATCACAGCCATGCCGCCACCTCCACGTGCTAGACCTTCTAGAAGGCCTGTGTGGATCATAATCCTAATCGCCTTTTTTTGTGCTGTGCTTATTTGGGCTTATGTGTACCCATCTGACAAGCCTTACAAGTCATGCTACTACATCTTCTCTTCTGACAAGTGTAACAGTTGGCCCCCACCAACCCCGACTAGGGTTTACACTGATGAAGAGATAACCTCGCGAGTGGTGATAAAGGACATTCTCTCTGCACCTGCTGTGCAGTCCAAAAACCCTAAAATAGCCTTCATGTTTCTGACACCCGGTTCATTGCCTTTCGAGAGGCTATGGGAGAAATTCTTTCAGGTAGACTGTTATTACTTATTACTTGGGAAATTTGCAGCTGTGAACATTAGAAACCTAAAAATATCATGTAGGCCCTGCAAAACAAGAAATGTCATGCATGTCCCCTTTAAAACATAACAATACTAACGTTTCCTCTGCTTTCCTAGTTACTATAAAAAAAGATTACCAAATTAGGTAGGGTAGTTTTATGCACATTTTGACAAATTGGGAAGAGGCAGGAACATGTGATATCTTACAGGGGCATCCCCAATACTTAGTTTTGTTGGATTAAGGATGATTTTTCTAGTTCTGAAGGGGTACATGATTTCTGAGATTTTTTAAGGGTTGCATGGTACTGTCGCTATTATGTTTTAAGCTGTTTATGTGATTGAATCGGGGTAATTACCAAGAACTTACCCCACTGGTACACGGATTAGTTCAAGGCTGATACAGAAATCCTAAGTCAATCAGCAAAGCCAAATCAAGACAAAGGAACCAAAAAGAAATGCGAATAAAAGTATCAGTAGTTGTTGTGCTATGCAGCTGACATATACCAGTTTTGGTTATATACTAGCACAAACAAAATCATTGTAGTAACTATGTGATGCTTGCTTCTACAATGATGTGGTTGTTTGCACAGGGGCATGAAGATAGGTACACAATATATGTGCACGCATCACGAGAGAAAACGGTGCATACAAGTGCATTATTTATTGGCCGTGACATCCGCAGTGAAAAGGTTTCAGCTTTTACATTTTTGACCATTTCATTTCCAAGTTATAATCAAGGTGCAGCAGCTGGTACTTTACTGTGGGAATTGTCTCAAAGAGACCCCAAAAGATGAAAAATTAGAGAATTAGTGTTATTGTGTGAAAAAATAAAGATTACTTTAAATATAACGATTGTTAAATATATGAGGGCTCAACTGGTGAAGTTTAGGGAATTTTTTAGAGCAACTTCTCTTTTAATAGAAACTGTGAAGGGTAGAGGATTGTTTTAGGAGATAGTGCAAAACCTAATCTAGAAATATCCTTTTTATTTAATTGGAAATTATTGTGGTGTACAAAATGACACACATAATGTGTGAATATGTTTGTCCATCTAATATATCATATTCACAGAATTCAAATTAATCGAGCAATGAATAAAAAAGAAAGTGAGGAATTAAAAAGAAAAAGCTACGTACTGAAGGTATTATACTATTATTATTTGAATTTTTTGCAAATGCCTGCCATCATTTTAAATCATTTGTGTGTAACAGCCAATTTTCTGATATTTACATTTCGACCTATAGTATGTTTAATAATAAATCTGTCATAAAAATATTAATAGTTCAACAATTGTTCCCTTCTAGATAACTTAAATGGAAAAATAAACTTAAATAATAAACTGTTGCTTTTCAAATAAACAACTGATGAAATTTTTTGCATTATATGTTATAGGTCTTTCAGCTTACCTTCTATTTATTTAGTCACTTTAACTTTCAATCCATCCAGCCTTTAGCTACTAACCTTCAATTTTATTTTAAAGTAGGTCATTGTTTCCATTTGAAGGTCAAACTACATTCAAATTTTGAACCAATTTACTAACAATTGAATCAATTCAACTATTACATGTCAAACTAATTGTTTTTGAATAATGATTTTTGAGAAAATATGTTTTGCGTGATTATACAGGTTGGAAAATTTCAAAATTATTGAGAAAGTATATTTCTGCAATTATAGTTTTACAAGCTAAACAACTAGATTACAATCTGTGTGATATAAATTAAAAAACGGAGACATGCTCCAATTTGAATAATGATTAGGTTCAGTGACTGATATTGGATAAATCAAAGTTGAGTGACCTTCCTTATATTACCCAACCTTTTTTGGTTGGACTTTGCTGACGACAGATTAACTTGCCAATTTTGACAACCGTTGAACATAATTTATAATTTTGAAATCCAATAGTTGGAAAGAAAATAATAAATATCTGATGCAAGCTTTATGGTTCATTAAAGCAGAAGGGAGCTAGTCCCCCCCAACCCCCCATGAATTGGAAGATTGTGTTTTTTCCTTTAGACTTTGTACATCTATAAAATACAAATACTGCAACCCACCCCCCCCCCCACTGTCCCGCAGCTTGAAATCATACTATTCTCGTTATTCACCACCCTACCTCCCTTTCCAAATTACAATTTTCTAGTTCTGCCCCAGCCGTGCATCAAATGACTTGGAATTTGCAACCGTCCATATTTGATTGTCTTTGATGTAAGCAAATGACACACAAATTGCATGTATTGGACATACAACGAATACAAAATTCTTTTATTATTATATGTTTTTGGTTTGATTTGAAAAAAGCTGTTGAAGTTGTTTCGTAATTTGATGCCTTTGGATCTTAACTTTTTATTCTATTTTTGAGGACATTTGGAACTGTTGCAAAATATTTTAAGGGTTTGATTCATTGTAGTTCTCTTGGCCTCCTACAAACATGGTGTTATAATCAAGTAACAGAAGAACATATATGCAATTGTATACATTGATGCAAATAATTAAGACGAGGTGTTATTTGCAAAGTAGAATGTTGGGTAGTTTTGCAAATTTTGACATTTATTGAAATTTGAAACTGACACACTATTGTTCAAGTGCAATTGATAAGCAAAGAAAATGTCAATGTAGGTTGTATGGGGAACGAGTTCTATGGTTGATGCAGAAAAAAGGTTATTGGCTAATGCGTTGCAAGATCCAGATAACCAGCATTTTGTATTGCTCTCTGATAGGTACATGTTTTAAACTAAACGTGATAATATTTTCTTGAGAAGCATATCAAGTGTGATATTAATTTCATTTTTTTGTTTGTTGTTTGTTAATTTCCTGAATTCTTGTAATGTTTTCTGTGTAGCTGTGTACCCCTTCACAATTTCGATTATGTCTATCAGTTTCTGTTGGGCACAAATATCAGCTTTGTTGATTGGTAAATAATCTATATAAATTTTTGTGATAAGCTTATTATTTTGATTGAATTTTACCCATTATCTTGTATTATGTTGATTTAACCGATTATTTGATGTTCAGTTTTGAAGATCCAGGTCCCCATGGCAATGGCAGGTATTCTGAGCATATGCTACCAGAAGTCGAGAAAAAAGACTGGAGAAAAGGCGCACAGGTGAGCTCCCTAATATTTACAAGTTGCCTTGGGACTTGGTAAAAGATTTTCAATAGCACAAGACTTGTAATAGTATGTTAGGAGCCTTTGCCATTGGCAGAGTCTGCCATAGTGAAAGCTTGTATGTGACAGACATCAAAAACGAATTTATCTGAATTTTTGTTGATTTGCCAACTTGACTGATTATTGAATTGATTAATTATGCAGTGGTTCACTGTGAAGCGACAGCATGCTGTGCTAATTCTTACAGATAGCCTCTACTATAACAAGTTCAAGCACTATTGCAAGGTGTGCTGAACTTTCATGCACTCAAATGCACATACACATTCAGTTTTCTTCTCGCTCATTTTGGTTTGTTTACTTATTTATGACAGCCAGGAGAAGGCAAGAATTGTTACGCTGATGAGCACTATTTACCTACCCTTTTCAATGTTAGAGCATTTTCTTTAATGCACTTCAATTTATTAGTTTTGAGATAAGTTTTTGGAAATTATCCTTGTTAACAATTGGTGTGTTTTAGATGGTAGATCCAAATGGCATAGCAAATTGGTCGGTCACACATGTTGACTGGTCAGAGGGGAAATGGCACCCAAAAGCATATCGAGCTGCTGATGTCACCTTTGAACTGCTTAAAAATATTTCGGTGGGTTGGATATAATTTTCCATTCATTTTATTTTTATGAAACAATCTTCGTAATTATGTAGTCTGTGTTTTTAAAAATAAACTTCGGTATGCAGTCAATTGATCACAGCGTCCACGTCACCAGCAATGCGCATGTAAACTTTCTCTCTCTCTTTCTCTCTCTCTCTCTCTCTATTTTTTTAAAAAGATTTGACAGCATCGTGATGCGTGTGCAGAGGGATTGGTATAATAAGTTGATAGTATGTTCTTTATGTGATCTCTACTCTGTATTGTCCATTATAATTTTTTTCTTCTTATAGATTTAATGTTTGAAATGACAGAAACAAGTTCAACGGAAGCCATGTCTATGGAATGGGATGAAGCGCCCTTGCTATCTCTTTGCCAGGAAATTTTACCCCGAGTCCCTTGACAATTTGATGAATTTGTTTTCTAATTTCACGGTCTTTTGAGAAATTGATCTTAACATTCTTGCCCAACAGGCAACAGTTGCATCATTTTGAAAGCTGTAACTAGGTTTAGATTGAATCCTCCTGCTTGTCGTTCTTTATTTTGAATTTTTCTTGTTTATTATTTTTTTCGCTACTTTTAGTGTAGTTCAACGGGAATGCCACGTTGCCAAGCTTTAGCATTTCTAAAGATTATCCATGCAATTATAATTTTAGGTATACCATCAATTTTTGGATATTACCAAGACCCGTATACCCGTATACCATCAATCTTTTTTTTTGAAGGTCAGTGAGCAATGGCTCACTAACATTTCGTATTAAGTAAAAGAAATATTTACATTGTCACAGTACGCCTAGGCAAAGCCCAGATGAAAAAACCAGAATAGTTCTACATTACAAGAGATTATCTATCAAATAGGACCTCTAGTAAAACACAGTAACAGCTAGATTGATATCTTCCGAAATTTTTATTAATAGAAAATAAAATAAAAAAATATCGATATTGAAGAATGATTTGGCGGAAATTCGAGATATAGCAAAGACGTTATGGTCATAACGTCCAGGACACTGTAGCTGAACATTATGGTCCATAACGTTCAGTTAATCTGATTGCTAATGATCTAAAAAAAATACTGTAGCTGGATGTTATGGTCCATAACGTCCAGCTACAGTGTTTTTTTTTTTTTTTGCTTGCTTGCTTTAGTTTGCGTTTTTTGAAAAAAAAAAATAATCACTGTAGCTGGACGTTATGAACCATAACGGCTTGATTTTTCTTTTCTTTTTCCAACGCGTCCCTGGCCATTATGGACCATAACGGCCCGTATTTTTGTTATACTAACACAGTAGTTAGGTGTTAATCTGGCTGTATGGTCCATAACGTCCCATGGACGTTACGGACCATAACGTCTTTGTTATATTTCGAAATTTCGTCAAATTGTTCTTTAATGTCGATATTAATTTATTTTATTTTCTATTATTAAAAATTTCGGTGATCTCTTTCCCGCTGACTCCGACCTGTTAGTGTCTCTGCCCTATAACACGGAGCACCACAATTTGCTTTGAAGTTGTACCTCATTTACCAGTATATGCACCTCCTTACTCTCTTGGGAAAAAACACGTCTATTCCTTTCTCACCACAATGCCCACACCCCACTGCCCATAGTGTATCCCACGAGGCCCTCTGACTTTCCTGAATTGAATTACGTTGAACCATCCAAACTCATGTAATTGATGCTGAAGTCAGTAAGTTGAGCAAATGTGGCATAATGCTCCTCCAAAAACGTCGTGCAAACGGACATGTCCACATCATATGCTCCCTATCCTCTAGTACGTCCCGGTTGCATAGCACACAGTGAGGAGTGACTTGTAATCCCCTCTTGGTGAGGACCTTCTGGGTTAATATTTTGTTCTGTATCAGCAACCAGATAAAAACTCTTACCTTTAGTGCTGCTTTAATCTTCCATAGAAAGCTCTGTTACCGGCATAGTACTCCTGTATTGTGTATCTGTGATATGTGGATGAACTAGAGAAATCTCCCCCATTCGTCCATCGAGATGGAGTAAAAGTCCTTTAGTTTGGAGAGATCCGCCAAGAAGAAAGATTGAGCTTGAGGCGACAAGTGCGCTGACCTTGAGATGTTATGCAGGTTTGCTAAAGTCTTGACCACTGACTGTCACTATTCCTTTCTATCATCCAAATCCATTTCGTCAGTAGTGCTTCATTTTGTGTTGTCAGATCAATGAAACCGAGACCTCCATTCTTCTTAAGAGAGCAAACCCTCTCCTAATTTGCCAAAAAGTTAATACTTGAGCAAGTCCCATTACCCTTCCGTAGGAAACGTCTTTGTATCTTATCTATTTCCTTTATGACTCCTTTTGGAATTTTGAATGCTTGCATGTAGTGGAGAGGGATGGATGATAGAATTGATTTGATCAGTGTCACTCTACCCCCATATGATAGGATATTTGCCTTCTACCCCGCTAGTCTTTTTCGAACTGAGTCAATTAAAGGTTGTACACTTGGATGGTTTCCTTTTGGTTAGGGGTAGACCCAGATATTTCATTGGCAGGTCCGATGGATCAAATGAGATGAGGTTCCTGACTGTGGCAATCAGATCATGAGGAAGAGCAATTGGAACAAAGGAGCTTTTACTTATATTGATCCTGAGACCCGTCAATTCCTTATACAATTACAGGATCAAGAATAATACTCGCAAGGTTGTTGGGTGTGGCTCCATGATAATGACGGTGTCATCTGCAAACTGAATGACTTGGGGAGGCATGAACAACGGTTGATGCATTTCCGGTACGCAATTTTTAGTAAACCATTAGAGGGAGTCCGTTACTAGGATGAAAAATAGGGGCGATAGAGGATCCCCTTGTCGCATACCTCTCTTATGATCAAAGAAGGGAGTTAGCTGTCCATTGAACCGTACTGCTGAGGAGGAGGAGGAGTTTAGTATGTTCAATATCTGGCTTATCCACCCCAGTGGGAAACCTCGTTCAATAAGTAGGTTTGTCATAAAGCACCAATCGACCGTATTTAAGGCTTTAGCAAAGTCAACCTTGAACATTATTGCCAGGATTTTGCTCTTTTCATAGAACTGCATGATTTCTCTTGTGGCCAGGAAAGATTCCATAATAGATTTTCCTTTAATGAAGGTAGTTTGTTGCTTTGAGATCAAGTCATCCAGCCTCGACTGTAGCCTATCCGCTAGAATTTTTGTAATGATTTTAGAGACCGTATTGATAACACTTATAGGACGGAAATCCTCCATTTTTGCCGCTCATTCCTTCTTTGGTATAAGAGTAATTGCCACCTTATTCAAGGATTTTAGATTGCACTTGCTTTGCTGAAAATCAATGAGATATCTAGCAATATGTCATCAATAAAGTTGTTAAAACCCCGCATACTAGGCATGATTCTCGGCCCCCTGTTGTTTCCTCAATGGTTTGAATAATGTTAAAATCTCCAATAATAATCCAAGGCAAATCATTTTGAAATCTGATTAGTCTTAGTTCAGCCAAGAACCACATTTTTCTATCTTCTTCTTGTGGGCCGTATACAGTAGTAATCATAAATTTAAATACACCTCTACACAAAATTATCGTCACACTAAACTCATTTATTAAAGATTGCAGCTCAGTAAAGGCATTAGACCATGCAAGGAGGATACCTCCCTTGGTGCATAATGCGTCAAGTTTAGCGAAATTTTGATATTTAGAAGGGCACACTTGCCTCATTTTAAATATCGAAGTGTCACTCCACTTAGTCTCTTGAAATGATATATTGTCACAATTTAAGTCAATTATTAACTTTTTAACCACCGCACATTTATGAACATTCCCCAATCCACGAACATTCCAACTCATCATAGTAAAAGGAAAGTTAAAATCATTAGTGATGCTTGACATTGACATTGATCAGATTACACAAAAGGCCATATGAAGGCATAGGCAGATCTCTAAAATAAAGGAAGCACCAAAGCAAAAGAAAAAACTGGAAATACTAAAACAAAAGCAAGTATTGGAAATTAAAAGGATCATAACAGGATCCATCAAAAGCACACCACTAATGTTTCCAAAAACTAAGAACTTAACCTCTTAAACCACTGACCTTAGTCGGACTCGGCCTCGGCCTCCTCATTGGACATCTCCTCCGGTTCATACTCAAACACCGCCATGACAGATTCTTCATAAAGATAGTTGGCATCCAAGTTCATGTTCTGCGACGGGGGTGGATCCTATAGGTTGTCTTGGTTTGGCATAATTGTTGTGCCAGTAATGCCACAATAGGACTCCACATTGGTGACTTGAGCGGTAGTCAGTGGAGTTGCCTTCAGGTTTTCCTCTTTGAGTGCCTCAATAACATTGGCCTCCTGAATTGCCACTTGCACAGCCTTCTTCAACCCCACTGAGCTTTCTCCCTTCGAAACCTTGTTTTTCCTTTTGCAAAACTCAGTTTGGGGGCTTCTACCGTTGATACGAGCACTCCTACGCAGTGTTTGAGCTGCACAGGTCAGTTTTTGAGAGGCCACTGCCTTACCTTTCCCCTTCCTGCCACCGATCGGCTGTTGACGGGTAGTGCGGTTTGGAGAAGGGATGATTGGATTGCGGCTAGGGGTAATGTTGAGATTGGGAGACGGGGATGGGTTAGCAGGTATTGGGTGTAAAGGATTGGGTGAGGCTAGCGGGTTCGATGGGTTAACGGGTATTGGGGAGGGTGTACTGTTGTTTGGAGTTGGGTGGTAAAGCCTTGAAAGAGGAGTTCACGTACTGGGTCGCGCTTAGATAGAGGGATGTATATGGCAGGTTCTGGAGAAATGACTTCCTCCAGTTCAGGTGGGATGGGCCGATCTGACCCGTTGAGTAGTTGGCCCACTTCTGGAGAGTTTAGCCTTGGGGAGTCCATTCGGCCTGGAGATAATATTGGGCTAATAGGCGACCCAATTTCATCATAGAAGCCATCTTGCTCAATTTCAGCCAAATCAGTCCAAGATAACTTATCTTTTTTTTTGTTTATTGGGTTGCTTTCGCTGGACTCTCTGATCTCCACATAATTGTTAAGGAAAATGAGACAAGTGTTTGAATTTACCTTGTCACTGTCAGGTGGGAGTTGGAGTGTTTCTTCCAGCTGTTGCACACCCGTCAGTTGGAAGAAATTTGAATACTCGATTTGCGTGCCCGAGCCCTCTTCAGTTTCCCTCTGTACTGGAGCCTCCTTTTGAACCGTTATGTTGTTGTTATTTTCTCCAGTTGGAACCTGACTGGACTCCTCCATTGAGTCGTTTTCCCCATTGTTGTCAGGGAGGAAACCTTTCTTTTCCCAGACCGCAAAACAAGGACTTTGCCTGAGCAATCGCTCGACCTCAACACGCTTGGGTCCCTTCTCCATTTTCCACCAGACATCCAGTAACGTGTTGAATTCAATCGGCACCGTCTCATTTTTCTGGTGCTGTTTGTTATGGGCTTCAATAGCCTCATGCTGCGCCCGCTTGACCTCTTCAAAGACAGATTGGTCGGGGGTTGTATCGAGGTGCTGGTTGAGAGGAGAAGGTTCCTCAAGCCAACCACAAAACAGAACCTCAAGGTTTCGTTCCATCCCACGCACCCACAGCATTATGTGTCTCAGAATTTTTGCCAAGTCCGGAAGAGCGACAACTACTATAAGTTTTTCCAGAGAACGTACATTAGTTATGGGGCCATGATCCAGTACAACCCCGAAAGAACTTACCGCAGGAATGATGTGATCGAGGTTCCATTGTTGCGGTGATAGTCGACGGAGTTCGATCTAACACTTGTATTTCAGTTTCAAAAGGTATACATTTACTCTCGGAGTCCATGGGTATGCCACGAGGCCATAGGTTTGGATGTCCTTGCCATGTTGGTTGAGGAAGCGGTGTCGCTCAATGCCTAGCGGGAGTAATACAAGGTATTGGTAACCTTCAATGTGAGTGAGAGCAAATGGAACTTCTGATTTGCAAGCTGCCATAAGATTGGATTGGACGACATGGTAGTTGTGGTCGGGCATGAGCCTTGCATCAAGGATAATAGCACCATTGAGTTCGTAGCGCTCTTGTTGCATCTATCTAGTTTCCGGCAGGAAAACCATTGCTACCTGCGGTATGTCCGCTGGCAGGTCGGACTCACCAAGATTGCCTCTCGGTTATAGTGGGTCGAAGCGTGGCCTTTTAGCCAGAACTGATTGGTTGCATGCCCGTGATTCATGGCCTTTCTTCCAGCAGATGGCTCATACACGGTCAAGGCAAGGACAAATGTTTTGGTCATGGCCAAACTAGAGACAGTTGTAGTACCGGCCTTTCCAGGCTGCGCTTGTGGGGTCCGGAGGGAGGGGAAGAGAGGGGCGGGTTTGGGCATGTTGGCCTTCCTGAGTGATGGCCACCGAAGACCTGGGGTTTTGATCAAGGAAGTAGTTTCACGGTTGGTTTTGCGGAGGTAGCGGCTGAGATATGTGTCTAGTTGGGTTGTTGAAACCCAACGCCGCAGCATAGGAGTTCTGAGGGAAGCCCGGGGTTGGTGCCAGAGCATTAATGGCATATTTAGTGAGGTTAGAGTGACCTTGCATAATTAATTGTTGGTTGTTGGGAAGGATTGAATGCATCTGTGATTTCAATGGGATGAGGGTAGAAGAGGGATGACGAGAAGATGAAGAGAGGGGTAATAAATGAGGGAAGAGGTGGTGACTGCGGTAGGTTTGTGGCTGTCCAATCCATTTTTTTGTGGCTCCAGGTGGTAGAGGAAAGAGTTGAGAGATCCTTCTTGGCGACTGAAGGTAGGTAGCGGCTCTCATTTTTGGCACCGAAACTCCACTGGTTTTTGGGGTACGGTAAGGGTAGCGTCGTTGGCGATGTGACTGTGGGAAACGCTTAGAAGTGGCGTAGTGAGAGGAGTTTCTCGGACGGTGGCGGCGATTGGACACTATGGTCATCCAACCATCTCCAGTCGGTATGGCTCTGGTGCGGCCTCCCATCCTCTTTGTAACCGCTCTCAATTTTTAATATACTCTGATAGGTCCATGTGCCAATGGCCCTCAATAAACTTGAACTCGACCCACAAATGACTCGGGATTCGGACCCTGCCAAGGGCCAATTCGAGGTTAAATAAAATAGGGCCCTTAATATGGTCTCGGACCCTTTCCCGGGGCCAGCCCGAGACTGAGAGCAGCAAGGCTCGCGAAACCGACAACATGCGTGTCCAACGAGGCCCAGTCGGGTCATTATGCGATAGGCCCGAAATATAACTCGAGACCCGGACTCCCTTTTGGGCCAGCCCGAGATCAAGTAAAACGAGGCCCATAGTCTAGCTGCCGAACAGCCTAGCAAGAACCAAGCTGGGCCTCGCCCAATCAACTCGAAACAATCCGGCCCGCGAAGTCGAGTTGGGCCTCAACCGATAAGGTCCAGTCCAGCCTCGACTTCGCGTCACCGCCGATTATGCGAGTGTTACCACCGATTATGCGGGCATTATTGCTCCTATGCGAACTCCCCTAACCGTTTTGACAACACGTTCTAACGGTCTGGGACCCTCTATTTAAGGCGGAGAATTTCCGGTAATACGGGTCGCATTTTCCATTAAGCAAGATATTATAGAGAATAGAGCACTAATACCTTCAAACCTTCACCCTTCTTCTTAGGGCCCATCGCGGAGCATGGATTACCGACCTAGTACGTATAAATAACAAGCAAGCTTAATTTATGATTAGATTATCTTATGAAATGCAAGGAAGAAGAAAAAGTCTTCTTGGTTGCTCTTCTGGTAACCACACACAAACTAAATTTATGGTTCCTAACTTCCAATTGGAATTGGTAAACCAGTCCACTTGCTCCCATCGCAATCATGTATTTATGGTATTTAGAGTTGCAACTTGCAAGTTGATGGAACCGGATTCAATGCAACTCTAGCTACTATAACTCGTGTGTGCATATATAAGATAAAACCATGTAAAATTGTTAACTAGATGCTCTATTGTCTATTGTCTATGAAAACAACAGTAATTTATATAAGATAAAACCATGTCAACATTAGACTTGTATCAATCAATCCTTTTCAGTACTGACAAAAAGTCAAATGTAAAATAAAACTATCCCACTGCATAGTTCTTTGTACACAAATTAGGTGCTGTCTCGCTAAATTGCGAAAAGGTCCTTTTTCAAGAATAACAATTGCATAGTAAACCCGTATTAATTTTATAAGAAATGATATCCTAGCTAGATTTATCCATGATATTTAGTTATTTACTAAGCGATTAGCGGTGTCACCGTGTTCCTAAATATCAAACCATCAATTCTCACCCTAATAAACTGAACTTGTAATCGTTGAATAGTCCGCATATTTTGACAAATTATAAGTGAAGTAATTAACGGTCTATACTCCCCACCAGGGTAGCTAATATAAGTCTCTCTCTCTCTCTCTCTCTCTCTGTCTGAATATTAATTGTGTTTATCCAATTATATATCTGAAAATCTCACTAGCCATGGGCTGCAATATTTCACGCCCCAAAGTTGAGAAATTCGACTGCGTGCGGGTTGTTCACATTAACGGGTATGTAGAAGACTACGATGGACCCGTTACCGCCAGTCAAGTAATGGGTGAATCGGCCGCCCGGTACGTGCTATGCTCCTCCTCCAAAATCTTTTATTCTGGCACACATGCTTGCAAGCCCGGAGACCCGCTCGAACCCGGTCGGATCTACTTCCTGCTACCCATTTCGATATTGCAATCAGAGGCGAGCCCGGCTGACTATGCTTGTCTTATGAACCGCTTGACCTCACTTGCAAAGAAAGGCGGGTCGCGTGCGAAAGGACCGAGTATGATCAACTCAATACTTGACCAGGCCAGGTATGAATCACCGACTCGGGCTTGTGACGGAGCCGGAGCCGTGTCAGGCAACAGTCAGGCAGATGTACCACTCGATCGGGAATTTGTAACTGAGCCGGGCATGTGGTGCTCTAGGAGTGCTTGGAAGCCATGTTTGGATCGTATCGATGAGTCAATCGGGCGTTCGATGAGGATGGATTCAATGCGCAGCAATATTGGAGGTGGTGAAGTGGAAATATTAGACAATGGCAATGAAGTTAGAGAAAAGATAGGGACAAATATTGGTGTTATCTTGTAAGTTTAACTAGCTACATGTTTTGTGTTTGATTGTTTCTGTTAATAGTTTTTCTTTTCGTTTTTTTGAAAGGGGTTTCTGTTAATAGTTACACGTTTGACGTTTGATTTGAAGCGATAGTGCAGGTTCGTACCCTGCTGTCGACGCTATAATTATTGTAATTATCTGATTTCAGAAATGAAATGGGCTTATATATATGCCTCTTTTAAAAAAAAAAATTGAAGCGATAGTGTTAGCGTAGATATGTGAAATTTGAGGATCTTTTGTATTTTATATTTTCTTTGTTTTCAGACTTTTCTAGTTCGATCGGTTCGTCGCAGCTGCCACCTGCCAGGTCTTGTCGAAGAAAACTTCTTATATATGTAACTTCCAAAAACATATAATAAAATAGTACGTACTTTGACTTAGCAGCATATATACTTATCTAACAGGAGCGCCGTGCTGTATCCTGTATGGTGCATTTCATTAAGTAATAGTTCTGCAATTCACAAACAATCACAGAAGAAGAAAAATCGCGTTACTGTTGTAAACTATTTCCATAAAAGAATAGAGACTAACAAAATTTAAGAAGTTGGAAGTATATATGTAAAGCAGAAGCATTAATTTAACTAAGTGCCACACGTGTGTGTATATATATACGCTCCAAAATTAATAGAGAGAATATAGGCTGAGACCAACTAGATGCCACACGTATCACAACTATCTATTATGACAATCAATTCTATTAAATTGGTTACTCTTTTTTTTCAAGAGAAGTGGGAAGACCCACCAATTTCCATTAATATGAAAACCAAGTACAAAGTCAACTGGTACCACCCCGCTAGTACCAGTACCAGTAGCAACATATATATTACAAAACAGGGTATTTAGTAGATACCCTGTACCAGAATAAGTAAAAGTAAAATAGACCTATGCAAAGAACAACTTCAACCTTCTTCAAAAAAAAAATTAGAACTTCTTCAAAAAAATGACTTATTAAATAAACAATTGTCAAGTGAACTCTGTCTGACCCAACAAATGTTATTCAAAAAATTATTTTATTTTATTTTTAGTTAGGTGGGGATTAAA
This sequence comes from Carex littledalei, assembly GCA_011114355.1. Taxonomy (NCBI): domain Eukaryota; kingdom Viridiplantae; phylum Streptophyta; class Magnoliopsida; order Poales; family Cyperaceae; genus Carex; species Carex littledalei. The sequence continues at coordinate 746,874 of CM022097.1, read as the reverse complement.
TAAATATTGGTTGCGGATTTGAAAAGATTATCAGATAAAAAACCGACCTAACTTATGTAGCATAATTGAATCTAAGTTTCTCCATAATTCTAAAATTAAATTCTATGGAGGCGTCGTCAAATTCGTTTAGATTTATTCTGCATAGAATTAATTTTTATTTATTATTACATTAATAATCAAGCATGCTACCGAATGTTACTGTCAATTGTCAATTAAAATATCATACAATAATTAGTTACTGTATATGTTTGGTTTTTGCACAAATAAATTCATGAAATCCGCATAATCCGATTGACTAAATGCAACAGTCTGATAGCAAATAGTCAAAACTCAAAACCCAAAGCCTTGCCTTTTGCCTTTTGGTGTCGTGCAAGCGATTTTTTATAGCTTCCAAAAATAAAATAAGTTAGGGGTCAATTTTGATAGCCTAAGCAAGCGATATTGGATATTAATCAATGTTCATTTAGGTAGGAAAGTCATGATCGGGATAGCGAAACGCAAACTATTACTTAAATAAATTTCAGTTTAGAGTAAGATACATAATTTCCATGTGGAAGATTATGAGTTCGAAATTCGAATGGAAGAAATTAATTATTGTAATAATAAAAATATAGAATTTGAAGGCTTGACTTTCATCTTTCTTTAAAAAAAATTAATATAATATGCAATGAGCTTAATCGGCGCAAGTTGAAGCCGACTCATAAATATGCATGATCAGTAGGGGTGCAAACGGATCGGATAGTGGTAAAATCATATATGTATTCATTTTTATTTTTCGGATATGGATACAAATTGAATATTAGAAGGATACTGATCGACTATTAAACGGATACATATCAAATATTTGGTTTTCAATACTATTATTTATTAAAAAAATATATAAATATTATTAGAAAATATCAAAGTTCATAATATTTTTCTAATTATAATGGTGAATAGGGGTGTTTAAACGGTTCGGTTTGTTCGGTTTTCAACCGAACTGGAAAATTTCGGTTTAAATTGATCGGTTCGGTTGAAATTTGAATTATTTTGGTTTAAATGGTTCGGTTCGATTTAGACTTCTCAAAACCGACTAAACCGAACCAACCGGTTTATATATATTGGTTCAACTCTAATTTTATTAGTGTTATAATGATTTCATTAAACTGAACCGAACCGAACTTCAACAGTTGTGTATGACAATGTATTTTTTCGTTACTAACGATACTAATAGGTTTACTTCGGTTTGAACCGAACAAACCAAAATTTATTTCGGTTTGTTCGGTTCGATTCGGTTCTATTTTTTAAAATTGAAAAAACTTTGGTTTGGTTATTTTACTTCGGTTTCAACCGAACTGACCGTTTGAACACCCCTAATGGTGAACAACATAATTTTTTTCATAATATATATTAAACTATGTGATATATATCTACTATTTAGATACAAATAATTAAAATTTAAAATCATATACGTATCTATATATGTACAGATATCCATATCTAATTTTTGAATACGGAATCGGATTCGGACAGATACAAGTACTTGAAATTTAAAACCATATATATATTCATATCTGTACAGATATTGATATTCAGATGATAACGGTATCTAATTTTTAATACGGATTGAGATATAATATCCGATCCGTTTGCACCCCTAAATTGATCACTGAGGAACTTGAAAACAACTGCGTGCGCTCTCTTCTACTAACCAATGGGGACCAAATAATATAAATAATTAAATATACATTAATACAACTAATCTGATGGATGGGAATGGGATGCTCATAATAATCGGTTTCTAATTTGTATCGCCAAGTTATTGGTTGACTTATCTAAGCGATGTCATCCGAAAAGGCTTTTCGCATTGGACGAAGTTTGTGCATATGCGAGCATTACATTACATACTCTTAGATGTCTTACACAGATTAATTAAACTGTAGTACGTAGTTACATGTTCTTCCCTAGCATACATTTCTCTGTTAAGGTCACAAAACTATACCCCATGTCACACTGAGTACTCCATCTGAACATACTCTCTGAGCAGAATAAGATGTAGTGAAAGCAAACAACCTGATTTGTTGGTCCAACACAAAGGAATAAACACTTCTATCCAATTCTCTCCCCTCACATCTTCATTATCAAACCATCTTTCTCATCTCTTTCAACAACTTCAGAGAGAACTGGAGAGATATGCTCTGGTTGTTTGTTTGTTGGTGGCAAAGAACTAAGCAACCTGATTGGTACAGATGAAGGTTTTCTAGCTCCCCGAGGACAGCACAAAATTGAAGTATCAATTGTGACATGGGATATAGCTTACGTACCTTCAAACAAATTGCAAACATTTCCCTAAAAGATCTACAAAAATATAGCTTAATTAGTATGCTAATAAAAACTAATTCTCTCTCTCTCTCATCTAGTTACCAAACCCCATTGCAACAACAGGGAACCGGACTTTATGCCCCCTGTCTCCTTTCATCAATACCTCACCAAAGCTGTATGTACCTCTCACCGATCTCACAGTAAGGGTTATCGTTAAATCCCTTGACTGACCTGGTAGAATTGTCAATGCCAGTGGGCCCACCTCCAGTGCAACTTCAGGAGACATGTGTGATGTGATTGTGTAAGTCTCTGCTTCAGACGCCACATTAGTGACTGTCCTTTTGATGATCCGTGTGCCTTTCAGATGAGCAACTGCAACTGATGGTATGTTCAGATCTGCAGGGTGCATGTAAGTTGCGGTGCATGGCATACCGGTTATGTTTGTTATTTCATGCCGATCAATGCCGGGAACTGAGCATAGAAATTTGATATAGTCCAAGTGAGCTGTAAGAACAAATCATTAAGCTCATATTAGTAAAGTATGAATCTAAAGACACTGATATATTTCTAGACAGAACTTCAAAATCAAATATCCAGACCACTGCAGTACAGGTCTATCTAAACCAGTATTTTGCCATCATGTACATCACAGCACAAAATCATTGCCATTTCCTAGTTGAATCAGCTAGCTAATTTTGTCTCAGTCGATACAAAAGAAAAGACTTCAACACTATGCTTTTACCAAAAATAAAAATATTAAAGAGCATATCGGCCCTTAAAAGTATCTCAAAACTATAAAACACCCCTTCCAGCATTGCAAACAAGATAAAAATAATGATCTCCACATTTGCGGCAATGTAGAGAAATCCGTGCCATAATACTGTATTCAACTTCAGCTAAATTATTACTATGAAGCTATTTTCAAGTTACCATTTAGATCATTCAAGATGGTCAGTGTGTCATTGCATTTTTCTGAACCCCATAATTATTGTATAATACCTAACAGTATTAGAATAACAAGTCCGCAGAGCTTTGTTATCAATATTTTCAACAATAGTGATTACTTGCATTAATGGAAATTGCAGGGGTTTCTGCAAAGTACTCAAGAAAACTGTCTGGGAGATAAACAAAGAGTTTTCTCATCTGAAAGAGTGAGTGAGAAATAGACATAGAGAGAAAGAGAGAGAGAGAGAAGATAATGAGCATACAAGCATCAAAAACAAGGCCAGGGTCGAGAGCAGCTTTAGGGTCAACGGCGCCACTACCATAGTCAAAGGGGGTGGCACCAGCGAGGGTCAAAATCTCTTGGCCGGAAAACTCTTGTGCCTTGAGAGGTCGGCCCCCTTTATCCACCGTGGTGGCGGTGGTCATGAGTGCTGATTTGATGGCAGCTGGGTTCCATTTTGGGTTTTTCTGTTTTATCAGTGCTGCTATCCCTGATATGTGCGGGGCAGCCATGCTGGTGCCAGATATCATTGCAAATCCCTCCCCTGCAATCATTTTTAATTGCAGAAAAAGGGCATTATTATTTTAATTTAGTAATTGCTGAGAAGGATTTAGGAATTCCTTTTTAAAACAGAAATACCATTTTTTTTCTTTCAGTCTGCTATTTGAATGAGAATATTGAGTACACAAAAAATAAAACAGAACTAAAAGAAGATTAGTTGCTAAAATCTAGGTACCATATATATAATTGTAACTAAGCTATCTATCAGAGGTCGTATTATTAGCTGATCAAAAGAGAGACATTTAAATTTGTATTAGCCAAATGTTGAACCGGAATGCAAGATTTATTGTACCAGATGTGGGTCATGACAAGAATTTAGGTCAATATTGACTTTTTCTTTTTTTCCTCTCAGTGTATGATTATGGGTTTCCCAAGCAGGCTTAGTTCTAAAATACATTTTCATACTGATCATGTTTCTTATTCAAAGAAACACCCAGGCAAAAATGAACTTAAAGTTTAAACACTGGTTTCTTCAAAAGAACTAAAAAAGGCTGAATTAATGTGGAACTGTGCATACCAACATAATTGGCCTCATCGGTCCCATTTGGAGCCCAGGCAGCCCATATCAGATTCCCTGGGGCCAATATATCAGGTTTGAGTACATCAGCATCTTGAAAGCTAAAATCTTTCACATCAGGGCCTCTCGAAGAAAATATCGCAACTTGAGGGGCTGAATTGTAAAGGGTCGGAGCCAGACCATTTGCAATGCTAGCTGTTGCTTCGAAACTGATAGCTCTTCCAGCCCAGTCTCTTTTTGTTGAACAGTTGTAGTAATCTATTAGCTCCTGGAAACCAAATAACAAACACAAATAATATACATGACCTTTTGCCCTCAAAGGCACTGAACTGTATCTCAACATAATGACAGCTTTAGGAGAGCATAGTCAGTGGAAGAAAAGAAGAGAATACCTTAGTTTTAGTGATTTCTGTAATGAGAATACCCGGGATTCTGACAGGAACAGGATCAAACTTTATTCCGGGGTAGTTATTCTCCACGGCTACAATGAATCCTGCAGCACCAAGGCTCTTGGCAGTCTCAGAAACTTTTTTGATAGATGCGGTGCCAGAAACAAAATTGAAGGAATAACCACAAAGAAGAATATTTCCTTCCACTTTATTCTTGTTCAGTAATTCAGGTCTCTGGCAATCTAATGGATTGTACTTCATGACGGAGGAGCCAATAAGCACATCACTTGCCGAGACCACACTGAAAGTCTTGTTACCGTGGGTAGCAGCTACATATCAAGAGGAAAAAAAAATGCATGAAAAATATATTTGAAGCAAAAATATTGTTTAAGGGGAATACTGTACAACAATATATCCGGCATAGGCTAGTAAATAAACACAGAAGAAAGTTGCATGCAGTTGTTCAAATGAAAACCACAAATAAACACACGCTAGTCAAAATGGTGCACCAAAGCTTATGCATCACTGTATCATAGGGTAAACAATTGATGTACACCAATGAAGTGTAAAATCCAATACCATGAAGTCCAAGTACAAAACTTCCTGCAGATGCATAAAATCATGTTGTTGGGACTATTTTCTTTCTGCATTGACACTTGTTATTTACATATCACAAAACAAAAAAGAACAGATGTTGATATGCTGACATAAAAAAAAAACTTACGGGATACTCCAAGACCAGGTAAATTGATGCCGTTTCCCAGACTCAATTGGTTCTTGTATCTCCGATCATCTACGCCAGCAGCAACAGTGGTGATCCACGGGCTGAAAGAAACCAATGTTTTAGGAAAGGGACCTCCGTTTCCAGCTGCTTGGGCCACAAATACCCCAGCTTTCACTGCTGAAAGAAGGGCTGCATCAAATGGGTTCAAGAACGTGGTACGTGTTGCAGATGGTGGGCTATTGGGCCCAACTGAGAGGTTGAGTATGTCTACACCATCCTCAACTGCCTGCTTAAAGGGAAACCATATAGAGGTCATTTTTGCTTTCACTTTTTACTAGAAAGAATGGTTTCAATCCTGACCTCATTAGGGATATGATTTTGACTTAAATTCCAGTTTCTATCTAACTAGAAAATTCTAAGTAAACATCATAAGAGCAATAACGAGAGGTCACTACTACAGTTCAATGAAAGTAAATTAAATTTGTTATTTAAATCATGGAATTATGACATTGCTGTATACAAATAAGAATTAACAACGAAAATATTTGGTTTGTCTAATGCATACTTGTTCAATGGCTGCCACAACATCAGACACGTAACCGCCAAATAGTCTGTACAGAACCTTATACACTGCAATCCTGTAGGTGCAATATAGCCTCCTTAGAAAGAAATATGCATCAAAGGACCCACAGAAATATTCAGTTAAAAGAAAGAACATAATTCTATACATGAATATCTACAGTACCGACCTGGCACGTGGAGCCATGCCACTTGCTTTACCAAACTCATGGCCATGCAGTCTCACGGGTACCCCATTGTTTCCAGCAGCAATTGCAGCTGTATGGCTAGTCAGGGAATAACAATATTTTATTACTAATTATAATATGCAAAATATTACGCATACATGGTTGTATATACTATACAATTCTATGATTGTATCATAGATAGTCAAACCAGACAGCTTTTTTCTAAATGAAACCCATGGGCTCAAACCAGACAGTTCACCTGACGAAGTTGTAAAGAGCATAAAGCCAGGCACTATCTGATTAGTCATGAAAGAGAGTTTACCATGGAAAAACATGACATTTGTCATAAACCTCATAATAAAATTACCTTCCATGCCCATCACCATCCAATGGAGATGCAAAATCAATTGCCGGGTTGAAAGCGCCTGCAGCAATTGCAGCTTTGGCAAAATGCTGGGCCCCAACAATCTTCCCATTACAGTAGCTCCTTCGCGTCTCAGGATCAGCCTCACATTTTCCCTTATACCTAGTCAGAGGCCCATAAGGCTCAGTGTTGTAAGTTGAGAAGCTGGGGTGCTTTGGGTTAATACCAGAGTCCACAAAGCCGATAACAATATCTTCACCTGCTCTGTCAAACCCACCTCCTGTGGGCCACACATCAGTCGGCAATCCAAGAAATTGAGGGGTGTGTGTTGTTAATTTTCTTACTTTGGTGTCCCTTTCCACATATTTTACCCCTGGGGCTCTCCTCAAAGCCTCAGCCTATATCACAAGATCTTATTAAAAATGGGGAAAAAAAAAAGAGTGCAAAACAAGAGCAAAATGTAGGATAAAATTTAAAATTTTCGAGGTTCTTTCTATAAAAAGTTCTGGATACAACCACATAGTATATACCTGTAGAGGATTCATGTGAATTGCAAAGCCATTCATGAGGTGGCGGTATGTGTACAGTTTAGTATAGGAACCTTCTAAAAGCACCGAGTCGAGTATCTCATTGTGCTTGTTCTCTAGATGGATGGAGTATGCTCTTACAACGTCACTGTTAGGAAACAGTTGTTCAATAACTACAGTTATTATAAACTTGTCTAACAACGGAATATACCCAAAAATTTAAATTTTGAATTAGAAATTCAGAAATCACCATTCTGAGGTGGTGAAGGGGGTTTTACCTGTGAAAATCCATTTCTTCAACTGTATCAGTTGCAGTTGCAGGAAGTCCTTCTATGTTACCTTCATAGCTTACAACAGGGTCTCCTTCAATAGCCACAATGTACACATCATGGCTCCCATACGCTATACTTTCCAATAATATCAGAAATAAACATGCAAATTCTATCCCCTTCATTTCTCAGTTCAGATAACTTGGCAATTTGTATTTATTCTTTATCTGGTATCTCCAACTGCAATTGTAACAAAAGAGTACATTAATCATTAAAAAAACATGCTTGAGTTTGCATTGATACTCTAGATAAAAATTACGAAGGGCTTCTAACAATTTGGTATTTGTGTTCAACAGCAGCATGAACCGAAATGTAACTTGAGACATTTGGACTTAGGGTATAAAGATCGAACTTCAGTGTGTATGTTATTAATGCAAATAGTTTGACTTTCAGAAGATATGCAATTGTTAGGTTTTAGAAGGGATGTAATTGTTAGGTTTTAGAAGGGTTTCTGAGCCAAATTGAGAACAGGCAGCATAGTAAGTTAGCAATCAAAGCTATTGGTGTTGTATTTCAGTAATAGTAACCATGAGAGTTGAGCAATTGGAGAGGCCAATTATGCAGAAATACCCTCTAAAACAGATACCAGCCTGGCAAAACCATTACTTTGCTTACCAACAATTAATCCCCTGCTTCCATTAATTTGCATTTAAGAATTCATAGGCACATTCTTTTAGCTTTGCCTTCAGCCTTTTGAACATTAAACTCTGCTATAATTACTAAGATAAATAGAAATTATAAACAAATAAATAATGCATTTGATCTCCTCTTAAGCTAAAATAAGACCTATCTAACAACCCCTTTCATATAAAAGAGGTACATTTGTTTCCCTCTATTTAGCTCTACTCATGTAGTAACTATCAAACTTGATTAAGTAAATAAATAAAAAATATATATCTAACTAAAGACTTGTCCACTTAGTGAACAAGTACAAAATCAAAATCACACACATTTGACACAAAACGTAACACATTTTTTTCTTCACCTTTCTCGTTTCGAAAGAGCTAGGTTTTACACCACAGCGGGTCCCACATTCCAGTGAGTGTGCTGTTTGAAAGAAAGAGACAGGGAAGTGGGGTTTTAAACTAGGGGTTAGGGTTCTTTCCGTGTAAGAGGTGGCTAGAATGTGATTTCTGCAGCGTCGTCTTTAATGGAGGTGCGAAGTGGGAACGAGAGGCAAGGAATCTTTGTACACCGTATTACGGCTTTGCCACTGACACTTAGTAAATGAGAGTGTATCGGGGAAGGAGATGGTATGGGTATTAATGTCGGGGCTCACTTTTTTATCTTTTAAATAAATGAAAAAGAAAGATTATGTCCTCGCATCCTGATGCGAACGATTAAATCAGAATTGGAGAATTCAAACCGTTGGATCTGAAACTGACGGATGATATCGTTGATTTATTTATTATTAGTCGCGCAGTCTGTGCGGAATTTTAGATTTGGCAAGGAGTCCAGAGAGGTTTTTCGGATCCGAGGCGAGTTACTAACCCGAAACTCCCTATGCTCTCTCTAAATTAACAATTCTTTCAAACTCTTAAATTAACTGCAAACATGTTAATCCCACAATTCCTTGAAACGCACAAGGGTTTAATCTCTGCGATGATGCTCACACAAAAGCCGAAATTTTTTTAGTTACCACCGTAAAAAATCGGAATTACTTTTTCCAATTCTACCACCTACGCGGACTCAGTTCGCGCATCAAATTGGGCCGGTGCGCGAACTGAGTAGGCGCACCAAGGGGTTTGGTGCTATAAAGGGTGGCGTGCATCAAATTTGGTGCTCAAACGGGGTGAAGCGCACTAGCCAGCGGTAAAAAGGTAAATTTTTTTTATTGTTTTTAAATTAGTTAGTTGAGTATAGTTGTTTAAAATAGTCCAAAATAAACTATAATTGTTTTAAATAGTTCAAATGGTGTCCAAAATTGGTAATATTCCAAATAAATTATATTTTGTAGTATTTTAGACCAAATTTTTTTTTAAATGTACCAAATTAGCCAAAATTGAATAGAAATGCACCAAATTGACCTTGTATTGTTTGAATTTAACCAAGATTGTACCATATTTTAGTCGATGGTGTTCAAAAATTAGTAAATTATAAATGTACCATATTTGTGGTATTTTAGACCAAAATTGAATTGAAATGCACCAAATTAACCTTGAATTGTTTGAATTTACCCAAAATTGAATATTTTTTTTACCGATAGTGTCCCAAAATTAGTAAATTATAGATGTACCATATTTGTGGTATTTTAGACCAAAATTGAATAGAAATGCATCAGATTGATATTGAATTGTTTGAATTTACCCAAAATTGAACCATTTTTTTTTACCAATGGTGTTCAAAAATTAGTAAATTATAGATGTACCATATTTGTGGCATTTTAGACCAAAATTGACTAGAAATGCACCAAATTGACCTTGTATTGTTTGAAATTTATACGTTTAGTACCGATAATGTCAAAAATTGATAGCATTTAAAAAATTCTTGTAGTATGGCGTCAACAAGTGGTATCGCACAAACCGGTCTGCCTCACAATGATGTGGATTTGGATATGGAGTTGGCCAAGACCGTTTTTCGCACTTGACGAAGGAGAGTATTAGCCCCGTTTGCTGGTTCCCGTACAATGACCACAAGATCAAAATTTCATATGTAAGTTTACTTTTGTTAACTACTTGCAAATAATTTACATATTCATTTGAATAAATAAATAAGTTATATTTTTTCTTTATTTTGAAATTAAATGTAGACTCATGACCTCACGTCGACACGAATAACCAAATGAATATCCTCTACGACGAGCGATTTGCACCGGCGTTACAGAGGATGAGTCTGTGGCATGTGTCCCAGCTTACTCTCATAAATGCAGATGTCGTTCTTATATCTGCGCTGGTCGAGAGGTGGCGGCCGGAGACGCACACATTCCACTTGCCTGTTGGAGAGATTATGGTGTCTCTCTAGAACGTGAGTTGTCTGTGGGGCCTGCCCATTACTAGAGAGGCTGTGACGGGTGTGGAGTATGGAGACTTCTCACAGCTTGTTACTGACATGTTGGGTTCTGGGTTGATAAAGCGGAGGATTACTAATAATGGGATCATTTATTCCAAGAACAACATTAATATACCATCATTGCGGGAGCAGTTCAGGTAACTTTTATTTTTTAAAATTTTGACATTAGTATACAATAATTTCATAATTTTGACTAAATTAGTTCGAATTTACAATAGAGTCCTAGATACAGAAGCTTCTCCCAATGTGGTAGATCGGTGGACCCGGGCTTACATCATGGAGATGTTCGCTTGCTGGATGTTCCCATATTCATCGGGGAGCACTGACCCTGGTTGTTTGCTTGAGTGGTTGAGGGACTTGGTCCAGTCGAAACAGATGAACTGGGGTGCAACGGTCTTGGCATGTCTATATCGAGGTTTATGAACTGCGTGCTAGGTATAAATTATTTTTTGCTTGTTTGTAATTTAAATAAATAAATGGTTACACTAAAAAAACCTGAAAATTAACTGCAACTTGTATCTAAATAGAGAAACAAGGCGAATTTGTACGGTCCAGTTGTCTCCTCATGCATTGGTCGTGGACGAGATTCCCATTCGGCCGTCCACAACCACGACAGAAAGGTTAGGCTCCCCGATGGGGTGAGCCCAACGGGATTACATGTTCGGCTTATGCACAAAGATTCTGCTCGAAGAAGACATACATCCAGACCCCGCACGACAAACCTATGGGAGTTGATTTTTTCCGGAGTCAGTTTGAGTAGATGACTCTAGACAAGCACGTTTGTTGGTGGTCGTACGATGAGCGTGTCGCTGTTGTAGACGATGATGTTGTCCCTCACTCCTTCCTGCATGACTTGCCTGCTATCTGCTTGGCTCAGCGTCAGTTCTGGTTTGCTCAGGTACCGCTTATATTATTAGTGTATAAAAAAAATAGTTTTTTTTATTATGTAGGTTTATTTATTTTTATATACTCTAGGAACTGCAACAATGGTCTGGTGTTCTGTCTGGGGTTGGCAACCACATATAACTCTAGGAACTTGAAAGGTGTTGTCATATTCTTGGTCATTTGGGTATACAACCCCAACTGTTATCGATTAGTACATGGAGTTGTTGGAACCATGTTTGGTTGCCTTGACCAATATTGATCATTGCGGACATTACCAGTTCGTAATAATTCAGGTCAATATCAAGTTCCTGGTACACTTCTCTAGTTATACCACTGAAATCTAAACCAAAGCTGATATTGAACATTTTCTGGGGTTGGATACTGTAATAAGCACCATTTAGTCCTTGTAATACTTCACCACTAAAATAACAAGCAATTCCAATTATAGTTGGTTGAATTACGGAACAAACTTAACAATTAATAAATTTACAGTAAATTAAAAATACAATTAAAAAAATATAAAAAATAAAGAACCAAGTCTTTGCAATCTTGTTTGCCTCCTTGGCAAATTGTGAATGAAAAAATGTTATAATTTTTGCTGATATACAGCCTTTGGCTGGTGCGCTGTCACCTGTCACCTGTCAAGACTTGAAGTCGGTTTGGCATGTGAAATGGGTGGAGCCCACATGGCTTGTCTTGAATCTTGATTCACTTACACCGTTACACGTGCACGTGGGTGGGATTCGTTTTCCTTTGTTTGGATACAGGATGCGCCACCATCAGCCATAATTTCATCATTAGATAATGTTACATCTCCAGTATAATTAATGTTATGCCCACTTGATTGCATGGAATCCCTGTTGGAAATACATTCATAATTTTTTTGTTTGTTTGCATCGAGACTTCCAAATTTGCCAATTATATGATGAAGTATTCTTTTGTGTTAGTAATTTGGTAGGTGATTAATGTATCGTGTTTTAAGCTCATTAACTGTAAAAGTTTATGACCTGGCAGCACTCATTAGCTCATTAGCTAATTATTGGGCGGTGCATTGTTGGATTAGGTACCACCACTTCAGATATCATTGAAACTTTGAAAGTACCAACAAATTGGAAAGATATATGGTAGCTCTTGCCATCCCCTTTATTTCACCTAGGTGTCTAGGATTTAAGTTGGGCAAGTCCCAATGTTGTCTGGGTCCCACAAGTCATGGGTGGTAGATAAAAATCATAAAATAGAGAGGAAAAGGAGAGGACACTGCATCAGACTATCAGCACAAATTATACTTGAACCATCCACTTCTCTTCCTATTTCGTTAATTAAAGAAAAAAAAAAAGGCATCCTTTAAAAATTTAGCTTTGCGTGTTGTGTTGTGCGCTTAATGGAAAAGCTAGGAAATTAAAATCTAGCTTAAAAATTATTCTTCTGACAAAATAATTTCACGGCTTCAACGATCTAAGCCTATTCATTTGTGAGGTCCTTAATTATTATTGCTAACATCGTTTAGCATTGAGTTTTAGTTTCGTATTATTTTTTTTGGCAATTTTTGCTATTTTGAGAACTCTGTTACAAAATAATATTTGATGGTATTGCAAACAGTATTGAGCTGTACTGTTTTTTGGCGCAATCACACCCGAAATGTTGTGTTAATTTTGAAGAGTGATACAAAGAGGTTTGAGAGGGTATTACATATATAATTTGTAAAATCATAAATCAATCCATACACCTTTAAGTTGGTCACGCACCGCGCGATCAATGATCTAGTTAGATTAAAAGCTGATCAAGCAGCCTTGTGTAGCAGAATGATTTAGAAAAATCTCTCTAGCCAAAATGCATGCAGTACAATGAATAATTAGTATCCTTCAATAGTTCACTTGCCAGCTTTCTTGGTTCTCTTTGCAGATTGTGTTTTTCTTGGAGCTCTCTTACCCGGTTTGGCTGTAGCTTTCTTCGCCTTCTTCGGCACGCCTCCAGCCTGCAACATGACAACTAAATCAAATCATTCATCAAGACACTACATGGACCAGCCAACCCAAAAGAGAAATAATAGAAATGTAGGGCCTGAGCCCGTGCCTAAACCCGGACCGGACCGGACCACCCAAACGGGTGGGCCGGGTTAACCAAGGCATGGATCGCATTTTTTGGACCCAATCCGTCTAGACCCGACCCGTTTGAACCCCCGGATCCGGTCCGAACCGGACCGGACCGGGTCAAACCTGGACCGAACCGTCCAAACCCGTGCCTAAACCACTGGACCCGGACCCGAACCCCTCGAACCCCCCCGAACCGTGTACCAGCCACCACGCATGGACATGGTCCAATGAACCGTGCAATAGACAAAAAAAATTTTGTGGCAACCAAGATTCGAACCCTTGACCTATTAGATAAGCAACATATCACTTACCACTACACCATCTCACATTTGTTATCTAAATCAACTAACTTTTATATTTAAGTTATACTTGAGTTGATTTTTAATATTTAATTTATATAATACAAGTGTTAACATAATTAAAATAAATATATCTGGATTTAACATAATCCGGATTTAAAATAAATATATCCGGATTTAACATAATAAATATTGACATATAGTAGCCGAATTAAATATTAACATAATTCGGTTTTAAAATAAAATATATATAGTAGCCGTATCGTATCCAGGATTTTTGAAAATTGACATATCACCGTATCCGTATCGTATCCGATACGATACCCGTACCCGTGTCCATGCAACATAGGTAAAGAATGATTTTATGCTAAATATGAATTAACATATATACATATTATTTGACATCTTAATTAAAATTAACATATTCATATGTTAATTGATATGTTAATTCTATAAACTTTAATTTGAATTAACATATGTATCTTCTTAATTAAAAATATTTTATACTATATTCATGTCCATCTGATCATGATCATGCAGTCTATATATTTTGCTTTAGAAAGATAACCCAATTGCATCATTTTTCACTCAGAAACAAAAAGCCAGAGCTTTAGTTACTTTTTTTTTTTAAATGTTGTGCCTCTGATCAGAAAAATGGATAATTTTTTTGTTTTGTGATTATCTTTTGATTAATTTGTTATTAATATGTGATTTGTGTGATCTAATTGGCTTCATGAAGATATATATTTACAAGATTTATGTAATTTTCTATTAATTGTTATTAAGATATAACACAATTAAAGCACTGACAGGGAAAATAAGTTCCATGTTTTTTTATAAAATTATTCATATCTTTCAAAATATAAAAAATTATTAATTGCAGTTTCTAGTTTTCCATGAAGAAAATATATATGTCGCTTCTATTATGATATTGATCATAAATATGCTAATTAATTATTGTATACTAGCAAAATATTGCTTTAAAAAAATAATGCAAGAACATATCTTATAGCCTTTTCTCTTTTGTTAATGTCTAGGATGGATTGTCAAACAGTTTATTTTTTTTAACTCATAACATAGGATTTTTTATGTTCCTCATTCTTATATCTTTGTTTAATAAAAAAACCATGAAAAGACAATAAATTTTCCATTATGTATATACTGTTAATTAAGCACCATTCCATATAATTAATGTATTATAAAATTGAATCCTCAATAAAAGACAACAGTGTTTGATATGCAGTCTACAGCAAATACACATCTCTTATGAAACACTAAATTAATTAATCTCAAAAAGAAAACATTTACTCATAAATATTATAGACTTCATAACTTTTCCAAACCCATTACAATATCACCTTTCTTTTTTCATAATTAATTAATTAAGCAACTTAATTACTTAATTAAAAAAACCCTTACAACCAGAACCAAACATTAATTGACGACACATATATAAAAATCAAAATTATTAAATTTGACCATTACTTGAAACCATCATCCACTACATAACAGCTCTCTCTTCTTTCAATAATTTTAGTATTTAATGATTGTTGTTTAGTATTTAAATCTATTGTTTTAAAATAATTCGGTTTTAAAATAATTCGGTTTTAGAATAATTCAGTTTTAACATAATTCGGTTTTGTTATAATAAAAATTATTGAGTTCAAATAAAAAAAAAACAGAAACGAAAACCAGAAACAAAACAGAAAAAAAAAAAAAAACTGGACCGGACCGTGGAACCGACCTGACCCGGACCGGACCGTCCCAACCCGCCGGACCCGACCCGAGCCAACCCGCCGACCCGAGCTAACCCGTGCCCGGGTCAACCCGTGGACCGGGCGGGTTTGGACCGGACCGTTTTCAATTGCCTAACCGAGAGGTACCAGAAAATTAATATTGTGTACAGGTGGGATTAGTACTTGTGTTGCTGAGTGATATTCAAGCCAGTAGTATCAGATACTAAAGAGGGAAAACAAAAGAATCTTAATCATGAACATAAATAATGCAAACCTTCAACCATGGTTTCAGCTTCAAACAAATTAGACTGAGGTTCGAGTTGTATGAAATCATTCATAATAGCCTCTATCTGTCATTTCCATTTTTAATAAGAACACAAAAAAATAAATAAACATACATATAATGGGTAAGCATTGCCCAACAAAAAGAATTCACAAACTCAAACATAAATATATACTTAATTTGGTAATTCCATCGTGGTATTAAATCTTTTGCATAAGGGCTTCCAGGAAAATAGATAGTTCTTCCATGAAGAACTTACACTGAAAATAAATAGAACAAATAATGAGGATTTTTATAGATAAACCTTTGCTTCTGTTTGCCCCACACTGACCTGAAAAAGATAAGGAGATAAAAAAAAATTAATAAGCTAAAACGATTAAATAAAAGCATATTATCCTAATGTCGTAGCAAAATGTTCTCGACGGGACTATAGCTGATTTATATATTGTTCCTACAATAAAGACAATAAAAGAAATTGAATACCAGTCAGGGGCGGCACTAGAAAATTTGAACAGGGGGCTAAACTATAAAATACATAATATGTGAAAAGGCAAAAATAGTGCAATTAGTGGGAATTGAACCTAAGACCTCACAAACACCAAGTAGAACAACCATTAGAACAACCAGTAGAACAACCACTAGACTATAGTGCAATTAGTGGGAATTGAACCTAGATCCACCCCTGATACCAGCCAACTTAGATTAGAGAAAATTTCCTCCACTCAAAATTAGCACAACATTTGGAAAAAAAAGAAAAAAAAAAGCCATTTTCTGTTAGTAATTCTAACATGGACGTTGCTTTTAAAAGAAGATCCATTTCTCAAATATAACCCAGAGTCATTCACCAATTACGAAAACCCATGGTTGATGAATAAACAGAGACCCAAGTACCTTCATTAGTTGATTTCATACAATTAGTAATAATCACCCACACAAGAATCAGAGTAAAATATATCTGTGAAGGCAACTTTCACTACGAAAGGTTGACCACTCATGTTTTGGAATAATGTATTGCAGAAGTCGTATTTAAATGACCATCAACTTGTAGTTACTGTGAGAAATGACCAGTCTACCCACAGCACCAACATCTCCACTTAAATCTATTGAGTCGCCATCACACTCTACAAGTGCCTTAATTATTTACAATAATACAAAATAAGTATTTATGTACGATTTGTATATATCAGATTATTATTCATTTAGGACGGTGCTAGTTATTCAAACAATGTCATCGGGTTTTCATTGCATAATTGATCTTAATTGTTCTCCATAACTGGGAATTAGAGGGAAGGGGGAGGGGAAGGGAAAGGAGGGAAGGGGCAAGGAGAGGAGGCTACCCCCCAATCCTCTCCCCTCCCCTCCCCTTGGCTCCATTACAAACTTTTCTTTATGAAGCAAGTAATCATAGATAGGGGTATCCGACCGTCCCCTCCCCTTCTCCTCAAACTTCTGGGGGATAATTGATACTACAGTTAATATCGGTACTAGCTGATCAAATCAGAATCTAGTTATGTGTTCTGGTACAGGACCGCATGCAACCCTTGCACAGTAGCATCTTACTGTACTTGAGGCATCTATTGAACTTCACAGAGCATAAAGAACAACATTGCAATTTGGATCCTCTATCTTGAGTCTCTGATTACCTTAGTACGTTGAACTTTTTCAGGGAACACCAAAGGTAGTCTCTGAGACACCTAAACATTAAAAACCGCCACAAATTTAGAGAAAAAGATGAGCATATCATGCAAAATAAGTTGAAATTTATCCAAATATAATTGAAGAAACAATTCTTACAGAAGGACCCTCAGTTTTTTCTTTTATTAAATCTCCTTCGGCTAGTCCTTCCTCTTGTGTATCCAAAGCATCTACATTTTATAATGTTATAATCAAACAACTTTAACAAATACTAGCATCTCCCACAATACTTATTTAACAACCATATATAAATGAAATACAATATTTAACTTCAGGTATTTGGCGTAATGTGGCACATTGTTGCTTATCTGACCTCTACTCTGCAAATTAAAAAAAAAACAAGATAAAAGAAAAGAAAAGAGCTAACTATGACAACCTTCTAGTGAAACTGAAGTGGTTTCAGTTTTGGTACTCTTCTTCTTTTTAGCCTGAACTTTTCGTACATCATCTCCACTATCAATTGAAAACGGTTCCAATTTCTCCTTTCCTCTCTCTATCCCATCCTTCAAAGTATGAGATGGCCTCTCAGGAGATGAGTCAGAGGCTGAAAATAAACTCATCACATCTCTGTCAGGGGCCTATTTTAAAAAAAAATCCAAATTACCGAACAAAATGTCAGTGCGAAATAAATACAGGTTTTTACATATAAGATATGTATCTGGAAAAAAAAATTACATTTTGAAATTAATTTTCCCCTTCTGGAAATACAGAATGTAGACTAGCAGCCCAGAAAGGATCATCAACATAAATATATTTGGTCCTTTTTTCTCCCTTCTTATTCTCTTTGCAACGAGGACTATATTAAATTATCTATTTGGTTTGAAGGTGTGATCTCAGAAACATGAATCTTAGTTTGCCAAGTTAATCGTGATAGTAAATTTAATTTCCTCTTCTTTTTCCATTTTATATCAAGAAACCTGTTAACCACATTTTCTATTGATATGATACCTAGATGGGTCATATATAAATCAGTTTTTAACTTGTTCTAAAACCCCTAACCTTTCTTATTGTTCTAGAATGAATGAATGTCCAACAGAAAAATTTGAAGATATTTCAAATAAAGAGGAGAAGAGATTATGAGTGAAAAATAGATCAGGAAATGTAAACAAGGACAAAAAAAATTACCTGAAATTCTCGTAACCAATCAGGAGATCGTTCACGCGATTCACTCATTGTAGATTTCTCACCTTCTGCCTTTCTTAGTTTTCTTTCTAACTAGGGTTATTTGTATGCCATTAAGATCTAAAATGTCACTCCAGTTAGTAAGAGAAATAGAAGGGGGCAGGCTCGAATCTTACACATCAAATTCAGAATGTGTAAAATAAAATTTTAGTAATATGTGCAATGGTTGTTCTTATCTTCTAGTTACCCAAATGGATTCATGTGAGATTGACCTGATTTCCTAATATGTCTTCTTTACCTGGAAATAAAATTAAACCCTTCAACCAATACTTATCGTGATATTCGATGCTATGCACTCTTTTTGTATGAACTATGTTGTTTCGTAATGAAACAAGTGGAATATATCCACTTTTGCCAAAAAAAAAACAATATTTATCGCCATTGTTGAAAGCTAAACTTTGCTTGCTTACGACGATAATCAGAATAGGAAGAAGAAGATGACAAAGAGGTAATTTTGTCTTTTAACTTCAACAAATTCTTTTCTCGCCGAACCCAACCCCTTTTGTTCGGATTTCAACTGGCCACTTTTTCTCGCTTCAAATCGCATGAAATTTACAAAAACTAGAATTCTTTTTCGTGTTTTATTGGGAACAAATTGGTTCCGATCAGAGAGAGTCGCTTCACTTGTGTAGTCTTGAATCTGTATACAGTGAAGAAATTTGAACCGTTCTTTAACTCTGGCACGGATCTTAAAACGAATCCCTATATCAACAAGAGGTATTATCTTTTTTTTTTATCCCGACTGAGATTGAATCCAGACCGTCCTTTATTTATTGTATTCGGGATATGTAAATGCATCTTAAAAGACTTTGTAAAAGATATTTTACAAACCTAAGTTCAAATAAGAATAACAAAATAAGGAGCATGTATGTAAAATTGAATGAGACACAAAAAGAAAGCCTCCTCCTTTTGTTCTCCTCTCCATTTCGGATGTCGTTGAAAGAAGAATGAAAGAAACACTGAAAAATGGACAAGTCCAATGGCATTCGAAATGGATAGGAGAAGAAAAAAAGGGGAGGCTTCTTCTTGTGTCTCATTATTATTAATTTTTTTTATGAAAGTCTGTAGGCACACACACCCAGGGTTGAAAGCGGAGCAGATAGTGCTAATACCAAATTTGTATCTACCATTTAATGAGCAAATACGGATACAAACACAGATAGTAAACGGTGTCAAAATTTAAAACCAAATCCGTCTTAAACGGAGACGGATACGGATACGGAGCGGAGAATCCACGAATACGGATTTGAATACGGATACGAAACGAATAATTGTCGGATAATTGAGTCATATGAACTTTACGATACAAATATGAATTAAATATACAATATAATTTGTAAAAAAATGAGTCATTCAAATACTAATTAATTGAATCATATGAAATGAGTCATATAAATTTAAATTAGACTTCATAATATAAATGTACATTTGTATAAAGGATATGTTAGTTGTAAGAAAAGAAAAAAAAAAGGTCCGGTTTGGATGCGGTACGTTAGTCTCACTATGAAGAATATTATTTGAGAGATGGTATATAACGAATTCATATCACCGACGGTACTGTAATAGAGAATCTTTTACAATTACTTGATCTGGGCCGTTCTTTTTAACTTGGCACGAATCTCAAAGCCCAAGAATACTGCCCCCTCAGTCAGCCCGAATCCCAAACCGGCTGAGAGTTAATCTCAAACTGTAAATAGCTAATTGTAAAAGGGAATCTTTTACGGTACCGTCGAGGATATGGACTCGGTATATAACTCATGTTGCTTAGTCAAACTTTACCCTTCTTTAAATTTCTGGAGCGGAGAATACTGAACTGGAGAGAGGAGAGAGAGGAGGGGAATTCAAATTCGGATAGTGTTGGACAGCTGGAGTTGAGTTAGAGAGCACTGTAGTGGGAACACAAGAGAAATAAAGTCGGTACCCGTATCCGAATATGGATTCGGGTGTTACCCGTATCCGAATTCGTATTCGGGTGTTTCTCGATACATGAAAAATTTATCCGAATTCGGATTCCATTGCGAATAAGGATCGTATTCGGAGCGAATAATTCGGATATGTTTTCACCCCTACACACACCATAATACACACTCACTCTCTAATACGAACCTAGGAGGCTAGGACTACAAAACCCTTTTATGATGCATGTACACTCACTCTCTTTCTTCTCCAAGAGCCCCAACTCATTTCCAACACCTAATAGAGTCAAAGATTTTGACGCCGCAAGTCTATAGCGCTCAACATCTGTTTTTTATTTTTGTGGGTGGGAACACCGTAGAATATAGCGTTGGACTAAATGCCATAGTTTATGGTGTCTTGCCAATGAATTCGTATCATCTGCATTAACTCAAAAAATAATCTTTTAAGTTAATGCATCCGTGCTGTTCAATTAGTTTTAAGATTCGTGCCGGCCAGATCTGCACTAATATTAAAGAGTTCCATGCTTTATAGTCGAGTGTCGGATTAGCTCCGTTTAAAATTAGACGGCCGAGATGTGGATTTCTTTTGAGTTAATGCAGACGATGCGGACTTCTTGCCTATATCTGTATATCATGAGATTTTTTATTTTTTATCCGATTTTTTATTATCTTTTTAATTCCTATAAATAAAAATTCCGGTTAAAGTCATCCTCCCCTTGATTATGTAGTCTCAAAAACAATGAAAAGAATGAGCGGTGAAAAATACAACAAAAGTTATAAAACGGTTAGAAAAAAAGAATAAAAAGGAGGCCGGTATGAATTTTCTCAATTTTTTTAGTAATTGGAAATGAAATAAATAAAATTTTAAAAATAAAAAAAAAATAAAAATCATATATCATAGGCAAAATAGTTTAGCGTGGACACCCGACATTTTTATTAATATCCAAAGTTAATTACAAATTAATAAATATACCCAGAATTCCTGGGTTTTCGAAAAATGGCCAAACCGGCCAGAATCTGGCCGGTTTCTTTATTTTTTTTATTTTTTTAGAGACACTATGAAGAGCAAGATAATGAAATCTAACACTGAAATTCGAATTTTTTGTTTAAATTTTTTGTTAAATTACTTCTTTTGATTTATAATTAGCATATTTATACTAAAATACACTATATTACTTGACATTATGTTGAATTATACTATATTATATTAAATTAAGCTAAATTATGTTCAATTATGTTCAATTACGCTAAATTACACTAATTTCGCAAATTATAATGAAATACGGTAAATTACGCTAAACTACTCAAAATTACACTAAATTAGGCTGATTTTGTGCCATCTTTCATAAAAAATAGTAAATTTTTTTCCAAAAATAGTAAAAATTAGTATTCTACAAGTTCATTATATAACTAATTTATTGAGCTACTTAGATTGAATAATATAAATGAAAATCTTAATCAGAAACTTCAACTCAAGTTTTGAGGCTCTTCCCTTTGTTTTTTGGCAATTCTGAATTTTGAAATGCAGCATTATTAGCATTGACGCATGCGTATTTTCGCAAGCTTTCCGAAAAGTGGTCATTTGCTGAAATTAGACACTCGAGCGCCGTTTTATGGCCGTTTGAAGTTTCATCGTATTTTGTCGCCTTCTCAGTAAAGATATCATCCATATTCATATGTAATTTACCGGAATTTACCGCAATTTAACATAATTTAGCGTAATTTAATGTAATATAGTGTAATTCAACATAATTTTAAGTAATTTAGCGTATT
Source organism: Carex littledalei (assembly GCA_011114355.1). Classification (NCBI taxonomy): domain Eukaryota; kingdom Viridiplantae; phylum Streptophyta; class Magnoliopsida; order Poales; family Cyperaceae; genus Carex; species Carex littledalei. Next base: position 724,599 of record CM022097.1, on the reverse strand, counting down.
TTAGTATAAATATGCTAATTATACATCAAAAGAAGTAATCTAACAAATAATTTAAACAAAAAATTTGAATTTTCAGTGTTAGATTTCATTATCTTGCTCTTCATAGTGTCTCTTAAAAAAAAATTAGTTTCTAATTATAAATCACTATGAAGATAAAAGAGAAACAAAAAATAGTTTCTAATTATACATCACTATGAAGACACACAGTAACCGGAATTTACCGTATTTTAGCGTAATTTAATGTAATATAGTGTAATTCAACATAATTTCAAGTAATATAGTGTATTTTAGTAGTAATATGCTAATTATAAATCAAAAGAAGTAATCTAACAAATAATTTAAACAAAAAGTTTGAATTTTCAGTGTTAGATTTCATTATCTTGCTCTTCATAGTGTCTTTCTCAAAAAAAAAAAAAAAAGGAAGAAACCGGCCAAAATCTGACCTGTTTGGGCATTTTTTGAAAAACCCAGATATTCTGAATATATTTATTAATTTGTAATTAACTTTGGATATTAATAAAAATGTTGGCGTGGACACCATAGACTATAACGTCTATTTCTGAAAGCTCTGCACTTTATTTTAAGGTTTGTGGCCTGAAAATCAAAGTGCGTGGGTGGACTCTATAGTCTATAAAAATCGACTGTTTGTGTGCGAGTATCTCATTGCCTCGTTTCATGAAGTTACTCTGCCGAGTTGATAACGAATACCAGTTGAGTCGACAAAAAAATTTCGGCCTGAATTTATGTGGTTACATTAAATTTTTACTATCGATTTATTTCACATGATAAATAGCTCATTGATGCCCTGCATGGTACTGTTCAACAATAACGTACCCATTGAAAGTGTTCCTGAATTGCTCTATCTGCCAGCAGCCATGCCTCCGTAGTGCCTCCTCTGAATATTTTCTCGTTGCGCTGCTTCCAAATGTTCCAGCAGATACATAGAAACATCGAAGTCCACCTCCTTTTACTCATCTTTTTATCAGCACAAATTCGTTCTACTGATACGTCCCATGTCAGAGGCACTGTGTCATTATAGACCACCACTTTTTCGCCAATCATGGCCTCTACACATGCCCAAACCCTTCGAGCAAATGCACAGTTAAAAAACAAATGCACCGCCGTCTCTAAGTGGCAATTTTCACATAGCACACAACCTTCATCTCCCACCATACCCCTTCGCATCATAACATCATGTGTGAGGTTCTTTCCCCTGATCAGCAAGAGAGCAAAAATTTTAACCTTCAGAGGTGTCTTGCATTCCAAATTTCTGGATACGCCCAATCGAAACGACCAACTCCCACCAGCACCCTGTATACTGATCTTGCCGAGTATAGCCCATCGTTTGTCCATCTCCACCTTAACCTATCTTGGTTATCATTGAGCTGCACCCGTTGCACTTGTTGTGGAGAAAGATAGTCAGGAGCCAAGGTCTCCCATATTGGTAGCGCATCTCTCAGGCTGATCCTCTGTCTAGGTGGTCTAGGCCTTTCACCATTGTTTGTTATTAATGGTAACCCTCTCCAAGAATCATACCAAAAAGATATTTTTGCCCCGTCACCAATTTCCCATTTCGTACTTAAATGGAATAGGTATTTAATCTTTAGTAAATGCCTCCAGAAAAAAGATCCTTGAATTATCCAGAAATATGGTCCCTGTTGCGCTCCCATCCTCTTTAGTGTAATTGTCAGTTTGGACCAAAGTGATGTTGGGCTGACATACACCATCCACCACCATCGCAACAGTAATGCAGTGTTTTGCAGTTTCAAGTCCGAAACCCCCAGCCCTCCACACTCCTTTGGCAAACACACTGTCTCCCAGTTCATTAGTGATATTCCTCTTGCACCATCATTCTTTCCCCACAGAAAATTTCTTCGTATACGGTCCAGTCTCGCAATGACCCATTGAGGCAGTGCAAAGCTTGCCATAAAATAGATTGGGATAGAAGAAAGTACTGAACTTACTAATTGCAATCTACCTCCTCGTGAGATGAGTTTGCCTCTCCATCCTTGCAGTTTTTTCTCTAACTTTTCAATTAAAGGCATGTACGAAGAACGAGCCGGTTTTCTAATTGTTAGTGGCATTCCAAGGTAGGTTATTGGAAGCTCCGTAGTCTCACATCCCACTATCGCTCGTGCCATCTCAATTTGTGCTTGATCCATGCCGAAAGTGACTATGTTGCTTTTTTCGTAATTTATGCTCAAACCCGAGACTTTTGTGAAAAGTCGTAGGATAAGTTTGAAGAAAATTAGGGTTGCCGGGTTGCCATTGAGAATGAAAGCCGTATCATCTGCGTATTGCATAGCCACAATTACTTGTTGTACCCTGTTTGAGATTGAGTTCAAAAACATCTCATTTGCTCCTTGAATCATCCATTGTAACACATCCACCGCTATTATAAATAACATCGGTGATAACGGATCGCCTTGTCTAAGTCCTCTCTTGTGGTTGAAAAACTCCCCCCGCTCCCCATTAATCACAACCCTTGATGATGCAGTGTTTAGTAAGCTAGATATCCATTCTATCCATTTATCCGGAAACCCTCTCGCTTGCATAATTCTCGTGAGGAAGTCCCAATGTATGGAATCAAACGCTTTGGAAAAGTCTATCTTTGCCAACACCGCCGGCCTTTTGGTATCTGCTACATGGTTCAAAATTTCTCTTGTGGCTATGAAATTTTCAGCGATGAAACGACCCTTTACAAAGGCCGTTTGGTATGGAGATATAAGGTCAGGTAGTGCTTTCCTCAATCTATTCGCCAGCAGCTTAGAGATTAGTTTTGGCACTAGGCTTATGACACTGATCGGTCTAAAATCACATACCATGTTTGCTTCATCTTTTTTCGGAATCATGATAACATTTGCCTTGTTTATTTGTCGAAGATCAAGTGTATGGTTATAGAAGGCAATCATCAATTCCATAATTTCATCCTTCATTTCTTCCCAATATATTTGGAAGAATTCATTTGGGAGTCCATCCGGGCCCGATGCCTTGTTTTTTGCTAGTTGTCTCACTGCCCTCTCCACCTCTCCTTCGGTAAAAGGGTTTTGTAGTTGCTGCATCTGCTGGGAGTTCGGGTATAATGGTGCAGGATCAAAAGGTAGGGCTTCGCCTTGAGTGCCTAACACCGAATTGAGGTGGTCTGAGAATACTTGAAGTATGTGATCTTGCCTATTCACTGTCAGCCCTTCATGTTGCAATTCCAAGACCGAATTTTTCCTCATCCTAGCCGAAGCAAAGGAGTGGAAGAACTTAGTGTTTCCGTCTCCGTGGGTCAGCCACTTACACCGAGCTCTTTGCTGCCATTGTTTCTCAATATTGTTTGCAATTTCGTAAGCTTTCTCTCGTATCTTTTGTCTCAAAGCAAACTCTCTACTGTCCAAAGGTCTCCTCTCCTCAATTTTATCAAAGAAAACTAAGGTTTTTCGGCACTGGTCTTGTTGTTCTTGCATTTTACCATGCCTAGAATGATGCCATGCTGCTAACTCCTTGTGCATATTTTCTGATTTTTGTTCAAAGGCCGAAGTCCCTCCTTGCACTAACTCATGACCATTCTGCCATATCTGTTGAACTATATGCCTCACTTCTGCATAGTCAAACCAGAAAACCTCCAGCCTTGGAGGTGGCGGTTTCAAGTTGAGTTGCTTGCATGTCAACAAAAGTGGCACGTGATCGGACACAACCATGTCAAGTGCTGTTAGTGTTATGCTTGGAAACAGTGCCGACCACTCAGTAGATACAAATAACCGATCAATTCTCGAGAAAATCGGCTCCGGTCGCTTGCTTGACCAAGTGAACTTCCTGTTTTTTAATGGGATATTAATTATTTGTAGCTCTCGAATTAGATCATTGAATAGGTCCAACAATGAGAAACTTCGCACATCACCCGATCGATCGATTAACCACCGGACTAGGTTGAAGTCCCCCCCTACAATCCATGGCCCCTGCACCAGCCGAGCTAGGTTCCTTAATTCTTCAATAAACTCTTCCTTTCCATTATCAGTGCTTGGTCCATACACATTGGTGATCAAAAATTTTATCCCGGATGCATCATGATTGAGCAGAGCCGAGCATGAATGTTTTGTAACCCATGAGTTGATAAGAGAGAAATTCCTTTTCCATGCAATTATACAACCACCCGAGAAATTGATGGCCCGAATAGCTACACAATTTTTATCGAAGAAAGATGGTAAAGTTCGGTTGTACAACTGAAAGTTAAAATCATTCCATTTAGTCTCTTGAAGACAACATATATCACATCTCGAATTTCGAATGATATTTCTCACAACATTACACTTCTCCTCCTTGCCCAACCCTCTCGTATTCCACGACAAAACTTTTACTTTTTTAAAACTCATTAAATAACTATGTTAATCAACACACAGTAACCATCTATGCTTGAAGAATCCTCAGACAGAGGCTTCTCGGTCAGGATCCCTAGATGGGCCCGCTTGTTCCTGCTCCTCTTTCTCTGTCTCCTTCTTCTTGTATAATCCGGTACGCCTTTCTTCATTATCTTCGGTTATTGCATTCATGACATCTCCCTCTTGTAACCCACACCTTGCTGCTAGTTCAGTGCAGAGAGGGAAGTCCACTCTAACTTCAAAAAATCCCTCTGGATTGAGAATTGCTACAGCTTGGGTCTCTTCCGTTTGGACTTGATCCGAATCAGCTGTAGTATTATTGTTGCGGCCCCTATCTGGTTCTACCTGCGGCCCGATGTTGCTGTCATCTGATATATTACTTTGGGTCTCCATGTGTCGGCCTTGGTCCTGAGCTACTTGTGCAACATTTTGGGCCTCCAGGTTTCGGCCTTTGTCTTGTTCTGTTGGTGTAGCCGATTGGGCCTGTCCTTCTTGGTCTTTCTCTGCATGAATGTTTTTTCTTTTTTGGCCAATAGTAGTTGTCTCCCTTCGAGAACCCTCTCGATTCACATTCTGTCCTGTTGCTCTACAGCTGTTTTTTGCTCCTTCCCCAGGCATACCTGCACAACGGTTAATAGGAACAGGAGTTCTGGCTTTAACCTGGGATGTGCACAACCCAAGGAGAAAGTTCGGCTGATGCTGGTTTGGTGTAGCCTCTGGTGTATCGAATTGTGAAGCTGTGGTGCAACCCGCCTCACGTGAGGCATCTTGCTGATTCTGACTCAAAGATAATTCTGGTGCAGGATCTTCTGTGGCTGGCTTTGTGAATTCTCTCTCCCTGTCATCTGCTTCTTGCTCCATTGTTGCCGGTGCCCCTTCTCCTGAATCTTTTGCCGAAAACTTACCACCTCTCTGGATCGCAGCGGCAATAGCATGGGATTTTTCAATTTCAATTTCAAATTACTATCTTGATGTGTTGTAATCAGTGGAAGTAGTTGTAGGTGTGCTTGTAAAACTTATTTTATTGTTGTTCAATAAAGTCTAGCAGCCTCTGCTAGAAGTTTTCAAAAAAAAAGATAAATAGCTCATTGGATCTGAATTTGAGGCTTCTCTGTTGACACCGGTGTGGCAACTTCCTGGATGCCCTTTACTGCCGTTGCATACGAGGTCTGTCCTTCAGTCGGTAGGTGAGTGTCGCGCCGGGCAATGCATAAAATATCTTTACTGCCGTTGCATACGAGGTTTGTCCTTTTCGATAAAGAAACTTGACTCGCACAACTTCATATTTGTTCTCGAAAACCGACCAATTCGAAGACCGGACATTATTCTTACACATACTACATATTTTTGTTTTATATTAATAAAGGGTAAAATGGAAACCTTATAAATTTAAAATGAGTTTTAATAGAAAAGGGAATAAATTGAGTAAATTTGTGAGTTTTTAAAATTCAGAAGGGTAATTATGATATTATGAATTTTAGAGGGAAAATATGTAATTTTGAAGTTTTTTAGGGTATACACGAAATTCCACCTAAATAAAAATTAGAATAAGGCTAAAATGTCTCATGTCTTTCATGCCTCATCGTACATCACATTATTTATCTCCGTTTTCAAAGTCCAAACATTTGAACCCTCCTCTAAAAAATAATATAAATTCAAACTGGGGTCTTTACATTTTTCCTATTCATTAGCTGAGCTGATTTACCAGAAATCCAGAAACCTAATTAAACAAGATCATTTTCTTAAGCTAAATGTCATGAAAGTTTATAATATCAGTAGTGTTAAAGAACTCTAAGCGTCTCAAAGTTTCCATTAGATATGACGGGGGCCAGGCGTTCAACAAAACCATATCCTGAGAGTAGGTGGTTAACTCCGTGTGTGTTCCAGTACTGCATGGGCAGTACGTGCATTGATTTTGAGTCGCACCTTGTGCGAGGTTGGGTCTCGCACCATGCCGAGATTTGGTGACCACTCGCGTAGTTGCACCTCTAGCCCCCGGACTATCATGAAGACACCAATGTTAACCGCCATGTTGTAGAGAATGTTTGACGGGAACTCTACGATGAAGTTCCCAACTGCCGGGTGAAGCGGAGAAACTTTGAAATCAGTTGGGTGGCATTCAAACGTGGCTGCTATAGCATTGGCAATGCGTTATGGCAAGTGTGATATCTCAGTTCTTGATCCCAGCAGAACCAAGGCCGATCTGTTCAGGAGGGTGTTCGGTGGGTGTAGGTCGTGGTTCTGGCCGTGGTCCTGGATTAATAAGGCTAGGGCTGAGCATTGGCATTGTTTCCCAATTGTCTAGATTCATGGTATATTGGTTGGTTTCAGTTTTGGGGTTTTGCTTAGTGAGAAAGGTAGTCCTCTGGAAGGCCGGTGGTGTACTTGTAGAGAGGTTCTTCTGAACTGTGCAAGCCCTAGACATATGGCCAATGCCATGGCAGTTATTACACCTTATATCGTTTCTGCACTGAAACTGGGTATGACCCCGGTCGAGACATCTGTAACATCTCCCTTGGGCCTTCAATAACTCGATGTGTTTATTCAGCTTTGGTGCAGACTTCCTTTTCTTCTCCAAAGAACAATGTTTGCGCCTGGTGACTGTTATCGAGCCTTCATCAATGCTCTCCTCTTCCCCAGGGTGGTTGGCGGTTGGGAGGACAGTAAATGCGTTTTGGCTCCCTGGTTGTTGAAGTGAGTTACGGGCCTGAGTCTGATGTTGAGGCTTCTCTGTTGACACCGGTGTGGCGACTTCCTGGATGCCCTTTACTGCCGCTGCATACGAGGTTTGTCCTTCAGTCGGTAGGTGAGCGTCACGCCGGGCAATGCCTTCTAGGATCGCCTTCCGAAGCGCGAGAGAGTCTTCCATCTTCTAGGATCGCCTTCCTATTCGACTGATTATAATGGTATTTATATGTTTCTTTCAAAATACGACCAACAATAATGAATTCGGATCCTGCCGGTACTGTAAAAGGAAATATTTTAGAATTAGTGGATCCGGACTGTCTTTTAACTTTACACGAATCTCAAAGTAGACACTGTTTTTGAGTTAATGAAACCGTAAAGTAATGGAGCCCACTTTACACATCAGGATACGCGTTCATCAGTAACAGGATCCACTGCAATTCTGCAAAGCCGATACGGGAGCTTGTAGATATTATTTCTAAGGGATGCAACTGTTTGTGTACAGTCTTCCCCAACCTTGCGTCATGTAAACCTTTTTCTTTTTCTTGGTTAATAAAAGTTTATCATAGGCTCTTACGGTCTGACCTATTTGAGAAAAAAAAAGTGTTCGCAAAATAGATAGAAAATATAGAAGGAATTTCAACACAACTAAGATTTACATAAAACAATATATAAAACATATATATAATGGATTTTCCAGCATTTCTCAAAACAAACTATCTTGTCAAATTACATATTCCTAACAGAAAATATCTTACAAGTATTAAATTCTGCATGTTTTCCCTCCAAAGAAAAAGCCAAAATTCTATACCATTTCCAACAAATGAAAAAAAAAAAAAACTAATATCCATGAGTGACAACAAGGAGGAAAACAAAATCACAATTGACAAAAGCATGTTAATGACTGACTATATTGAACCGTATTTGCAAATTTTATTTGAAGTATGGCCTTTGTTATTAAACAGTTCCAATTTTCAATTTTCAATTATAGTTCGGGCAATCAACTCACTTTATTCTGCTTTCATGTTTTCCTCAAATCAGATTAAGCTAGCGTTTCCTGCAAAAGAGGAACCAGGCAGTCCAGGCGGCGGCATACCTAACCCTAAAAAGGGATCTCCAAATGGATTAGGGGATGCGGCCTGATAATGGTTGTCGGAAATATGCTGATATGGCTGTGATTGCATCATCATGTTCTGTTGTTCTTGTATCATCATGGACATCTGTACATTGGTTGGAGGAGCGATGCCACTTGACATGGCAAACGGGTCATTTGGGTTATTTGATGCGGCCGCATCATTGCCATAGTTTGTGGTGCTCATCTGCTGCCTCATGGTTGTGTCTTCATATAGGCTGTCTAATAGGAGCTTGTCAAATCCACCAGCCTAGGGTTCAGTGTAAGTTTAGCATGTCAAGTAATTAAACAAAATTTCCCGACAAGGTTTAGAAAAAATAAGGACACTAAATGATGCATACGAGTGTACTTTCGGTGAAATGTCTGGTGTTGCTGCTCTCGGCTGTGACAAGTGCTAACTCCCAACCTGACGTCTCACTGAATCCGTCAAGGAAACCAGCTGTGTTTGGTTTTGAGTTCTCCCCTATAACCATTCAACTCACACTTAAGTACCATGATGGAAAAAATAAAAGAAACAAAAATTCTTAAACAATGACCAGTTAGTAAACTAATTACCCGAAGGAACAATAGCCAGAGCCAGTGCATTAGTCTCTTCTAGCTGAGCTGCAACTGGGTTGATTTCATCTAAACCCTAAAACAAAAAAGGACCAATGTCTTCAGTAATAATTCTACATTGAAATTGCAAACTGAACTAAGAAAAGAAGATAGGATCATGCTGCTTACTAATAGATCTCCAATCAGAGAGGGTGGATCAGGCTGAATAATGGGTTGTGGATCTTCTTTTAGTTCATCAACCGGCTCTCCAGTTTCATCTTCGACCAAAATAGGAGGTTCCTCTTTGATCTGTGGGGCCTCAGGTGGGGGAGGTATTTCTTTCTCTTCTGCTTCCTCAATTGTTGCTGTGGAACTTGTCTCATAATATTCCTTTTCTCAACATAATAAAGGTAAGGTTATTTGGCATAATTTCAAAATTTTCCAAAGAAAACACCAACATATCGCTAATAAGCTTAATAAGCTCGAAAAATGAGAATGCTTTCTTATATTCGTCTAATACATGATATCTCCCATATCTTGCCTCAATTTGCATTATTCAAATATACCCAAATTACTGCACCATTTATCCCACAGTTTCTAGATATAAAGGGTGCACGAGGAGGTAATACTTCGGGCATCTTCTGAATTAAATACAGAAGGCACAGGTACAAAGGATGTGCATCTCATATTTTCCAGGAAGCACATTTTCTACAAGCTCCCAAGTTCGGAGAAATAAGTTTCTCAATTTTTCAAGGACATACCTGGCAGTTAAAATATTTTCAAGGGTATACAGAAGTTACTCCATCTTGGTAAAGCACATCTTATTTAGAAAAAAGGTAATATTATTCAAATACAGTAATGAAGCTGCTCACAATAGTTTTGTTAACAGAAACTGTACGAGGTGCTTCTCTGATATACTCCTCCATTGATTCCATAAAATTCGGGGGTGGCTGAACAATTTATAGTTTTATACTGACTTAGAATCAGATATATATTCAAGAAAGCACATTATCACTGATGCAAATAATTATGAAATAAATAGAACTAATAAAAACAACAAGAAGAGGAGAAAAATAACCTCTCTCAAAACAGGGAATTGAAAATTTCTTGCAAGCTCCAAACCTCTACAAATCCCGTAGAAATCAGATAAACTTCTTGCCTATTCAGTACATAACATAAAATCAATTTCGACTTTACCCTTTCAAAACTTCAAAGCTCAAATATCCTTTTTAATCCTTCAATTCCTCATTTTGCATCCTTTCCCACTGATTTATGGAAAGAATAAAAGTTCAGAAAGAAAGGGAATTGTTTGAAACAGAATTCATAGTTAAAAAATCCCTGTTCCACAGAATCTGAATTTTTCTATATACTTCAGCTCTGGATGTGATATTCTGTGAAACATTTTTGCACAAAACATAGTTTTTGTACAAAAATTGAGAACCATCAAGCAAAAGAACAAACCAGGTTGCCAGATCTTTTATACACGTCAAGAGCCTTGATAGCATCCATTTTTGGCAAATCAAAGTACTGTACCAAGAGTAAATTGGTAATTAGGGGGGAGGAGGCAAAAGCATGTCATTTTTTCCAATACAGAAAGACATTGCAGGCTCAAAAACAAGTACCATATCAACAAGGTTGATGATACCATCATTGATTGCACAGTAGATTCTGAAGCTCTCTTTCAGAACCTGAGTCAAACAAATTAGAGATGCAAATTAACTAGTGTGATGACAAAAGTGCCACGGCTAGAATTGATTCAAATGTTTGAGGTTGTCAAGATAGAAATGCCCGAATGAATTCTGCATAAAATAGAATACCAGAGCAAGAGCATATTGTACAAGATAGTTCCCAAAAGCTGCTCCTTCGGGCTGTTCACGTCAAATACGAAACAATATAAGTTCAAGAAAATGTTATATATAGTGAGAGAGAGAGAGAGGTAGCAGCCTCTTCCAAGATTTTCAAAAAAAAACAGAGAGGGAGGGAGGGAGATTTCAGTAACCTGACAGCCAATAAGACGAAAGAGCAACTGTTGCAATGCTGGTAACTGTTCTAGAAGTTCATCACACTGCAAATGCCTCGTTCTACTATTCCCCTACAATATATTATGAAATGGTGCAGTACAAAATTATTACAGCACAATAAGCCTATGCAAGTTTATGTGCGAGTTCAACTTCTTTTATAATATATATAAAAAAAAAACACCTTAGGAGTATCTTCTGCGGGCTGTAGCTTTTCTGTCTCGATATCATATCGCAAAACCTTAAAGCACTCTAATCTTTCTTCCAAAAACATTGCATAAGTTCTAACCCATGCCGAGCAATCCCAAGCTATGATAAATATATAAATTAGAAATACCAAATCCAGATAGCAAAGATAAAAAGAAGATTTTAGTTTTAATTATCAAAAGTTTTTTGGCAGGTGACAGGGTTGTGGGACAGACCAAGAGGACTAGAATCATCCTTAAAATTAGACATTTGCAAAACACTGCCCCGACGAGAATAGGTCAGGAGTTCATCTCTGAAAATTGGGTCACCTTCTCTCAAGGTGCGGTGTATAACTACTAATGTTTTGAGAGCAACCTGTACATGAAAAAGTTTTACAGTAGTTAATTCTACATTCGTCTATCTACCTATCTACAATTTTAAATTATTTTCAGATATAAAAATACTATTGTCGTTATGGATTTGTTACTGCCTGAACATGCAAACAATAACATATACGAATAAAATTGCAGTTCTATTTTGTAAATAACAAATAGTCAAACAGAAGAAAAAATAATACAACAAATGCAATAGTGGAGAGCCACTACTCTTTGACCAACTTCCTGCAGCCCAATAGTATCTCTAAAAAAACTAATACCCCTTTTTAATTCTAAACAACCAAAAGAGTTATACAAAAAAAAAATAGTAATTTATACAAATGACCCCTCAAGTTTACAAGGACCTGCTTTGATCCGTGAGCTTTCAGAGTTTCCATTTAAGTTCCAGAAAATTTCAGTTATCAATTTGATCCCAACTATCACTTTTCATTGAAAAAAGAAGTACATGAAAACTTGACTAATACTAATGTGGAACAACACATTTTAGTAATATCGCTTCCAACAGAAAAAATATTTGTGATGCCGTCGGGCAAAGATTTGCATTCTGGTCGTAAAAATACTAAAAAAAGATTGCTGGGACCAAAAGAACAATGTAAATTAATATTTGCCAGACAAAAGGAAACTTCAATAAAATCTTTTCAGGACCAATATGTAACTTGCTCAAAAAAAAAAAGTCAATTGAAAAGTACAATCTGTGGGCATGTATAATTTAAAGCAGAACTAAATAATTCCTCTAGAAAAATCTTTTTAGCATATGGGTTCTTTAGGTGCTTTGCAAGTCGTCACCATGTTTCTTCAACCTTTTATTAAATCATAATTAAAACATTTAATTAAATTTGAAAAAATGTAAGCGCAGAAAAGAGGGAAGACATACCACCCAGTTACGAGTCTTAGTTAATCTCCTTGAGAGTGCATGTACACAGTATGACAAATCTGTTCTTGGCCGACCCGATGATGTTGCATAAAATATCTCTAGGAGAGAGAGAGGGAGGGAGGGAGCGATTTAGCCACCATATGTAAACACACATATAAATCAAATTAAGAAAACAAAAAAATAACAAAACAGGTCTCCGATTAGTGCCAGACATTACCAAACTCATATATTAGTACCAGGAATGGCTAATAGTTGCCAAGGTTCATTGTTGTGACCATTTTTTGTAAGCAATAGTAGACTGTATCACCAATGTAATAAATCCAATCTCAAAAAAATCATTGAAACAAACAATAAACAAATATAACATACTCCTGATATGGCGTTCTTTGGGTGGTCGGTCAACATGGTTTGTAGCCTTCACTATTGCAATATCCAGATCCTGCATTACATGAAAAAGTTTTTAGAAGTAGAAAAACATCATAAATATCTACTGCATGTTCAAGCGTTAAACATGCAACTTCTCATAAATGAGTAATAAGGGCAATTGAAGCCTCAATATGTTCCTTAATTTTACAATTAACTATATGCTCAACTTATTTAAAGTAATCCACTTTTGCGTCAATTCCGCAAATGGTGGAATCAAGCTCCAAACAATAAAAGGATAACAAAAAAAGAACAAAAGTAAGGGAAAAAATGGTCAAGCTGGCAGTAGTCATGTGTCAATAAAAAGAAAGGTATATGATATGAACATGATTAGTAAATTGGAAAATCACAAAGAACGTAATTGAAGAAAAACGATACCCTTGTGGGTGGAATAAGCATCATATGCAGCAAACAATGTCATTAGAGTAACAATGGAAGAATGTGTAAGCCTAATTAATTCAGGAAAAACAGAAATGTAATTCTTCAAATTGCAAACCTTGAGCCAGTCCTGCTCAACAAATGTTCCTCATTCCAAGACAAAACCATACATACAAAAAGATAACCTTGAATTCGGAGAAGGAAAAACACGACATAAACTAAGAAATGTACGACAGGGAGAGGGAGTAGGTACCTTGAATTCGCTGTTGACCTTAGCTAGGCTGACAGTGGTGGAATCCTTGATCGCCCCATACGCCTTGCGCCATCCCTTGGGAAGACTCCCCATTTCAAAGCCGTAAACCCTTAGTTCACGAGGCCTCCATGTGCAATTCGCGCTTCCTTCTGTTTATTTCTTCGTCCTATATCTTCCCGTCCCTTCTTTTTAAACTTCCAACGAATTCACATCACCTCAGGTTACCTGACTCAAGCAAATTATGATCGGACGACATGCTCTGGTTCGATGAGTTTAATCACCGTCGACTTGCTTTAAGATTTGTGCGGAACGCTTTAAAATTCGTGCGCGTTTGTTTCAAATTTCGTGCGCGCAAATCTTGAATTAGATCTGACGGTCATCATGCTCGTTGAACCTAAAAGTAGGTCCGATGGGCATCGGACCTATCCGTTCTCTGATCGGACGGTTCTTTTAACATGGCACGAATCTCAAAACAGACCCCCACAGTCTCCATAGGCACCGGATTGAGTTTGGCCCAGATAGATCAATATGGGCCGTCCGTTTCAATTTGCTTGAGTCAGGTACCTGGGAGGATACGGGCTCAGGCTCAGTTACAACTACAACTTACAACAAGAAGAGGGCTTTTTCATATAGAACCTCTTAAAAGACTTAATTCTAACAAAGGGGCCTTTTGACCAAACTTGTCGTCTTCTGAGAAAACTTTTGGTTGGGTTATGTCCCTTTACATAAACAGAGAGATACATCTATTGGCACTTGAAAATCGGAAACTTTTTAGCACCTACATTATCGCACGAATTCAAAACTAATCAAGTTAAAAAAAACTTAAAATGTGCTTAACATGTGATTTGATTTTTGCTAGCCAGAGAATGGGTTACAATTTCTAGTGAATGACAATATTAAAATATTGTCTTTTGTATGGACTTCATAATTTAGTATCTCGGTTGATAATGTTTTGAACTTTTGATCCTCATCTAATGTTCTACAAAATTTCTTGGTTCTAAAATATATTGTTTGATAAAAGGAGGAATTTCATGTATACCCCTCAAAAACTTCAAAATTACTTATTTCCTCCTCTAAATTTTGAAATTACATATTTCCCCCTCTAAACTTCAAAAACTAACAAATTTACCCATTTTATTGTTTTTTATATTAAAACTCATTATAAATTATAAAATATCCATTTTACCCTTTATTAAAAACATATAAAACCCATCAGACTCAAATTTGAATCTGAACGGTTCATCTACCATTCGAACTGCTTTTAGATTTGTGCGCGCAAGATTGGCACAATCTTGATGCTAACACGCACGCATATTGAAGCGATATGCACAGATCTTAATGCGATGCGCACGGATCGAAATTGCTTTAAAATCCGTGCATGCTAGATCTAAATGTGATGCGCACAGATCGGACGGTAGAGGAACCCTTCAGATTCAAATTTGAGTCAGATGGGTTTTTATATGCTTTTAATAAAGGATAAAATGGGTATTTTAAAATTTTAGAATGAGTTTTAATATAAAAGACAATAAAAATGGGTAAATTTGTAAATTTGAGTCTGATGGGCTTTTATATGCTTTTAATAAAGATAATAAAATGGATAAATTTTTGAGTTTTTGAAGTTTAGAGGGGAAAATACGTAATTTCAAAGTTTAGAGGGAAAAATACGTAATTTTTTGAAGTTTATGAAGGGTATAAATGAAATTCCCCCTTGATAAAAAGGTAGTTTTAGCCGGAGAAATAACAATATTAAATCTTTTACCAATAAAACTAGGGTAAATTTCGCTGGAGGTCACTAAACTTTGTCCTTTGTCACGAATTGGTCACTCAACTTTGATTTGTCCCTCCATAACCACTGAACTTTTATTTTGTCCCAATCAAGTCACCCTATAACTTTTCCATCCAAAAAATTAACGGAATATAATTTTTCCGTTAGTATTTTGGACGGAATGAGCATATTCCGTTAAATTTTTGGACGAATGAGCATATTCCGTTATAATTGGATAGAAAAGTTATAGGGTGACTTGATTGGGACAAAATAAAAGTTCAGTGGCTATGGAGGGACAAATCAAAGTTGAGTGACCAATTCGTGACAAAGGACAAAGTTTAGTGACCTCCAGTGAAATTTACCCATAAAACTAAGTCTCAAGTAGGGGTGTTGTACGGGTGAAAACGGAGGGAATACGGATACGGAGCGGATAGTGGTCAAATCATATTTATATTTTTTTTATTTTTCGGCGGATTGAATATTAGTTGGATACATACGATTGGATTGGATATTTATTAAAATAATATTAAGAAATATCAAAGTTCATAATATTTATCTAATTTTAACGGTGAATAATAATACTTTTTCATAATATATATTAAAATATATGATATATATTAAAATATATGATATATATCTACTATTCGTAGGGGTGAAAACGGTATGGATAATATCCGATCCGTATTCGAAAAATTAGATATGGATATCCGATATCCGAATATCTGTGTGGATATAGATACCGATATGGTTTTACGTTTCAATTATCCGTATCCGAATAGTAGATATATACCATATATTTTAATATATATTATGAAAAAAATATTGTTATTCACCATTAAAATTAGATAAATATTATGAACTTTGGTATTTTTAACATTATTTTAATAAATATCCGATCCGATCCATATCCATATCTGTATCCTGCTGATATCCGATCTGTATCCGTATCCGGAAAATGACAAAGGATATGGATATGGTTTTACCACTGTCCGCTCCGTATTCGCTCCGTATTCGCTCCGTATTCGCTCCGTTTTCACCCCTAACTATTCAGATACGGATAATTGAAATGTAAAACCACATTGGTATCCATATCCACATAGATATTTAGATATTGGATATCCACATCTAATTTTTCGAATACGGATCGAATACAGATTAGATATTATCCATACCGTTTTCACCCCTAAGTGTCGATGATATGATACAAGTCGGATTGAAATATTTTCGTAATAAAATAAATTTTAGTTATATTTTATCATTTAACTATTAAATATAAGTTAACTCATATTTTATCCTTACCTATTAAGATAACAAGTAACTATTACGATAACAGATAGCGAAAAGAATAATTAATGATAATTTCAAATAATATTTCTAAATAAATAAATTATTAATTGAATAATATGATATAAAATGTTATATAAATTAATTTTTTTGTTAATTACTAATAAAAAAACTGTATAAAATGTTGGATAAAATAATTTGATCATAAATACTAGTTAAAATAATTACATAACATATTAATAATCAATATAATAATAATAATAATAATAATAAAATTACATATTTATATGTATAAATAAAAAATTATCTATATATTTATTAATTATCCTATAGAACTAGGGTGTGATGTGCTCACCAAATCTTTTGGTGAGCATAACTCCATAATCTATCGGATTGACTTCAAACGAGATGAATCTAAACCGTTAAAACCGATCTACTTCATGAGTGATGCGTGTACATGCAAAATTTTGAAATTTTCGAATTCATTTAGTACAATGTCAAGCGGTCAAAATTGATGAAAGATGAATACATTAAAGTAACTTCTAAAACTTCATTTTGGATCATTCATTTTTATCAATTTTGACCGCTTGACTTTGTACTAACTGAATTTGGGTGGCGAAGGCTTGGAAGGCATTATATTTTACAACAATGAGCTCGTTGCTGTTAACAAATCAAAAACGGTCTACTCTTTCAACATAGAAGACACTCCAATAGGTTTAATTTGGCTCAGGTCACCAGCTTCCATAAGTTTCCCACAATTAAAGAAATTCGAATTTTCCGTGCCTACTTTTTCAAATAGAAAAGCTAACAAATTTCTCACGTATCTGCTTGAAATTTCTAATAAATTGTTGATGGTGCTGAGACATTAATTATGGACCTTAACGGTCGGCTTCAATGTCTATGAATTGATTTGGAAATAAAAGCCCCTTGGAATATATGGCTGGAGGTAAAGAACTTGCAGGGCCATGCAATTTTCTTGGATTCCAACATCTCAAGGGTTTTCCATGCATCCCATTTGCCTGGTATATATTAAAGGTGACCATATCTATTTCACCTCTTCTAGTGCATCTTTTAATTTGATACCGGGGTGTTTTCAATGAAAGAGCAGAGCACAAGTTGCATTCTACCGGCTGAACATTTCTTCAAAAACTAAGTTCTTGTCTAATACCCCGCAATTGTTTTTATTAAACTGAACATTCCATATATTCATTTGCTGTTCGTAACTTTTAGAATAGTAAATACCAATTTTGCCTATACGACGTAAGGGGTTGATCAATACAAGATGGAAGTGTTTTCTTTTCTGATAAAAGTGGTTGCCCACCTCTTTTATTACGAAATCAAATTTGTTCATACAACTGATGCCTTAACTAAAGTTCCCAAAGGCAGTAATAAAGCAAGTACATATTACAAAGCAGCTACAGCAACTAACGAGACAAAATCTATAAGAGATAACATGCTTAGTCTAGCAACAAAACACAACATACATAGTCATATAACAGAACCAGATGGAGTAGTAGAATCCGACTTAGAACCAGAAGAAGAAGAATGTGATGGCAGTAAACCAGCAGCTTTATCAATTTGATTGTAAACCTCAAGATCCGCTAGGAAATCCTCCAAATCAGACTCTTCTAATTCAAGTGCAGGATCCGACCCCAGAGAGCTTTCCTCTTCATGGGTATCGGAATCCGATATCACTATTATTGTACCTGGCTGGTTCAAAGAAGGCACATCAAAAAGATGAAATTAAAGTTAATTTAAAAAAAGCATTATCATTTCTAACTTTGCACTAGCAACAGATGCAATTGAAGGGATAGTAGCATTATTAAAACAAATTTTATTTCTAACTAACCAAAATTGACCATAAGGTAGAAGCCCTAGTTAACTCCAAAAGCAAAGGTTCTCTAGTATGTATATCCTTATCAATCGACCACAGATCTAGAATATAATTGCAATTAAACTGAAATCTATTACGAGCTGCTATCCAAGACCATATAGTACAAATAAAAGGGCAAGTAACAAATAAATGATCAACTGATTCAGGTGAATTACAAAATAAACAAGTATTATCACCATGCCAACCCCTCTTAGCTAAATTGTCTCTAGTTAAAACCTTATTCTGTTTTACAAGCCATAAAAAGATCTTAATTTTAAGAGAGATATTAGCCTTCCAAATTGTCTGATTGAAGGTATTAGATATTCCACCATAATCAAGCCACTGGTAAAATGAATGAATAGTAAATCTAGAATGTGAAGACCATCTCCAAGCAATGATATCAGGTAGAGATGGTTGTAGAAAGATAGAGTTTAGAGCATGTTGTAATTGAACCCATTCTTGTAAAAAAAATTCAGATAATTGCTTATTAAATTGTAAAGATAAAATAGAAATAGAAAATGCAGCAGAAACAGTAATTTGTTGGTTTGTAATAATCCTAAAAAGATTAGAAAAGACACAATAAAGAGAGCATTCTCCAAACCACCTATCAATAGAACGCAAGAGTTTGTGATTGCAAATTACAATAAATTTATTGTATTATCCAACTGAGAAACAAAGTTCGAAATTCCATTCAAAATTGGTGTTTAAAATAAACAGGAAAGCAAAACCCATTTTATTTTTATTTCTAAAAAAATGAATATCAAGTCATTCAACTATTTAATATCTATCTAAAGGATCCCATCCAGACTTTGAGTGTGCGACTTAATATAAAATCGCAGGTTCGAAATCCGAAATGAGTAATCTTTTATAAATATTAAATAATTAGATGACTTATCTCCAACCTTTACTAAGGAAAATAGAGAAACTAACTTCATAATCTACGTAGCAGTGATATGTGAAATTCAATGACGCTTCTAGATTTGTTCAAAATACAGAAGAAGTACTAGAAAACAAAATACTGGATTTAAAATTTTACATTAGGACTAGGATTAGGCAGAAGACGATTTGATATGTGTTTAGAAGCCGGAAGAAAGAGTATGGAGAGTGTAAAGGAGCAAGGATGCTATGTATTTTAACATTTTTTTTCTGTTTCATCTTTATTCATCAATTTAATATATCTAATATAACTTCTAATTTTTATAATTTTTTATTTCTTCATCAACTCTTCAATTTATCTTGTACATCCTTCAACTATTTAAATTCTTTCATAGTTGTCCATACAATTAAATAAATATATTAAGTAATATACATTAAATTTTGTTGTATACGAATTGAATGACATAAAAATGAATTGCTATGATTATTATTCTCCCTTTGTTGAGAAATAGCCTCAGAATATTCATCATAGGCTAGTTCAGGTAACAAATAAGCTAGCATCCATCTTGCAACTGTCAAACTATATTTGGTACCTAGCTCAATTATGTAATTAGGGTATAAATAGGCAACGACAAATCCAACAATTGTAATTAGAAATAAGCTCAACAACTAGTAGGAGTAAATTAATTAGGAATTAGCCTAACAGCTAGTAGGAATATTCGTATAATTTAGGCTATAAATACTCTTGTATACACCATGTAAAAATCAGAACAAAAAACGATCAATAAATCATTGTTCATTATTCTCTTTTCCACTCTAAATATCAATACCCTTCAAACAGATTAATATTCCTTAATTAATTTATAATTTTTTCATGGGCGACAGGAGCATTACTTATTTCAAAAAGATAAATATTTCTTTTAAGTATTTGTTTTTGGAGAAAGAATGATAATAATTATGTCAATTTATTTTTAAACCAAACATAAACTATAAGTATGAAGTATATTAACTAGAGCTAATGCATTAATTTAACTTCATGGATATATAATATTAAAGAATTAAGTACATATGTACATGCAAGATAAACTGAAGAATTAATAGATAAATATCAAAGAATTTACAGAGTTGAAGGATATATATATATATTAAAGAGTTGATTGGTAAATTTAAAATAATTTAAAAAAGCATAAAGATATATAAAATGAGGAGGGATCCACTTACAACAAATTTGAGTTACAACAAAGTTACAACATTCATTTTTTTCATTTTCAAAGTCCAAATCGTCGATCCAAACCGTTCAACATGATTATCTAAATAAAATGTACTTGCAGATCAAATTTTATATTTTTTTGAATTTTTTTACTATTTATTAAGATGGGTACAAAATTCAATGGTCTAAGTATGGCTATTTTTTGTAAAATACTTAATAAATAGTAAAAAAATTCAAAAAAATGTAAAATTTGATCTGCAAGCACATTTTATTGTGGAGATCATGTTGAACGGTTTGGATCGACGATTTGGACTTTGAAAATGAAAAAAATGAATGTTGTAACTTTGTTGTAACTCAAATTTGTTGTAAGTGGATCCCTCCTCATATAAAATATATTAGATTTTGGTGGATAAATATAAAAGCAGACATAATTTCTATCATCCAATTTAAAGTTTCTAAACTCATCTATACACTGAATGTAAAAATTTGTCTTTGATCTAGTGACAAATAAATATAACTCTTATATAAAAAGTTTGAAACCCACAAAATAGAAAATTATACATAGAAATTTGGAACTCCAAAACCCATGATTTCAAAAAAAATCTATATACTGAATACTCCTCTGAATTCATTCGCCCAAGGTAACTCAAAATTGGAGTTTAGATCCAGACCGTCCAATTTGATTTAGCACGAATATTTAATTAAGGGTCTGAAGGTGGATCGGATTAGTCCGGATCCAAACTAAAATTTGAGTTACCTCAGAGGATCCGTACTCCCTCCGAAGCTTCGATGGGACGATGCAAATTGCAAAGGGAAGGAAGAAGGGGTAATAGAAAACTCAAAACCCGAACCTTGCTTAGTTGCTCATAGATTGTTGCAGGAGAGATTTCCACGAACGAATCTCGCATTACACCAACGGTGTTTCATCGCCTACCCTCATCTTCTATTGTTCAAACGTAGTTTCCTCATTTGATTCAAATTACACATTACTTCTTCTTGCAACCAGAACCAGGTGCTTCTTTTCTAAAATCCTTCTCTCTTTAGTTTCAATGCTTATCTTGTTGGGTGAATTGAATTGAAACCCTTTTTTGTTGCAATGCTGGAACAATTCCAAACTCAACTCAAGATTGATCACTGTCCGTGCTCCTTGAGCAAGAATTTCGAAGAAACACAGATGAGCTTATGTACTTGGGATTATGACCTTAATTTTTTCTCTATGATTTATTTGCAGGTATTTTGAAATTTTCAAATGAACCAATCTGGAAAGGAATTGATAGTTTATTCCTCTAGAAGAAAAAAGCTTAATAGTATGGGAATTTCACAATGCAAACCACACAGTTCTGTGAAGTCTTTCCCAAAGAAAAGGGTAGCTCTGAAGAGAAAAAATGAAAAAGAGAGAAATGAAATAGTTAAAAGTGGGAGAAAGAAAAATCAAAGAAAACTAGGGAAGTGTGATGAAGTGACTCGTTTGCAAAGGAGAGCAAGATACCTTCTTATAAAAATTAAATTGGAGAAAAACCTTCTAGAAGCTTACTATGCTGATGGGTGGAAAGGCCAAAGGTTTTGTATTTTACATATTAACTATTCCATATGATAAAATTGAATGCCTGTGCAATTTTGTTATGGTAAATTACGGTTTAATTTAGGGTTTGAACCTCAAGTTTATTGCCAGGCGTAATAACCCACTAAATCCTTGTAGTATTGGTAACGGCTAGGTACCAGTATGTATGGTCTGGCCAAAGTTCTGTCGCACTGGATGAATTTGTAAAGGTATTTCATAATGCTAGTTGGAATTCACTAACAGTTGTGTATTTTTTGTGCTTGTATCAGTCGTGAGAAAATTAAACCAGAAAAGGAGCTAGAAAGGGCTGAAAAGGAGATAATAAAATGCAAACTTGGTATTCGTGAAATTATTCGTGAGCTGGATTTGTTTATTTCAACTTGTCAATGTGGTTCTCACCAGAATTGTTTGGAGTCTCCAGCAAAAGGTACAGAAACTTTGCTAGGTTTTCTCATAGATGTTGTTACCTTGAAATGCCAACTTGGTTATATTGATTTCCCTGTAATTGATTTGTTGCATTCAATTACAACCTTTCCGATTTTTCTTCTCTCAGTGCCTGGTGCTGATCACAAAAGGCTGTGCAAGTATGATGAGAATAAGATAATTATTATAGAAGCTACCAATGCACATCTTTGCACAAGCTTCTCCATTGATTCTTCCTATGTGGTAATACTGATAAGTGATAACTCATACGAATTACCACTGCATCAATTTTTCATTTATATCTTTAATTCTCTTTTCCAATCTGACAGGATATATTCAAGGAAGAGGCCGCTAACCCTGAGGGTAAAGATCTAAAATTTAAAGATGAGAAAGAATGGCCATCTGATGAATCAGAAGATGAAGATTACAACCCAGAATTAAATGAGGTTACTTGTAGTAGTGGCAATGAGACTGAAGAAACTGACTCTGAGAAGTTTGACTTGTCAAACAGCTCAACTTGTAATTCTCACAGTGACAAAATTAATTTCGGGGAGGCCGGTGAATGTGAGACAATGCATCGCCCTAGGCAAAGGAAGTATGTCGATTACATGAAGCTTCACGATGTTAGTCTCATGGATTCTATGCTTTTGCATGTTTGGTATTTCTTATAATTCTGCTAGCTAAGATAAATTGTAACCCTAAACAAGTTGCATGACAATGTAGGAGATGTTTGGAAAGGATGCACAACATGTAGATGAGAGTGAAGATGAAGAATGGGGCCCACATGTCAGACAGAAGAGCAGAAAAAAAGCAAATGAGGATCAATTTATGGTTGTTAATTCTACCAGTGATGCAAATATATTGGATGATGATGTACCAGCGCATATGTCAAAGTATTCCAGGATCCCCCCTTCAGCTGTGAAGGTGTATAATGTGTGTGTGTGTGTGTGTGTGTGGTTTGTTAGGTTATCTTTTCATTGGGGTTTTCATTGATATAAGCTAACTTGGGGGATTTGTGTACAAAAAAAAAAGGAGCTCCAGAAAGCATTTGCTAGGAACGAGCTTCCCTCAAGATCAGTGAAGGACAACCTATCCAAACTACTTGGCCTTTCTCAAAAGAAGGTAATTATTTAAATATATGTTTCTCAAGAACAATTAGAAAGCATGTATATTTACCTTTTTTTCCGTTTTACTTGTTGAATATTTTAAGTGACTGTTAAAATGAAAATGAATTACTAGACGATTTAATTTATTTTTCATTTAATGCTTTGATCAATATACCCTCCTAATATTGTATAGGTTGATCTGTGGTTTAAAAATGCAAGATATGCTGCTCTTAAACTGCGAAAGGTAGTGTATTATGTTCTTAAAGGTTATAAATCAAAAGGCAAAATGGGTTAGTTAACCTGTATTTACTTGAAAAATGCTGCCAACAATATACCCTCCTTGCTGCATGTTTCTAACTGATAAGAAACAAGGATAATTTGGGCACTTCAAAAGAAATTTGGATTTAGGAGTAGAGGGTTTATATGTAACATTTTCCATATTTCAGAAAGGACTGTAAGAATTTTATTCCTGGGTTATACATGACAATTTGATACTTTCAAGGGGCTCGATGATATTACTTGTGAAATTATTTTAATTGTTTATTTTCAGGCATCCACTCCCAATTGTGAGGGAAAGAAGAGAAAGTCTGATGAGGCTATGCTCCTGGATGCATCCTGTTTCATTCCTTTGTCAGAACTAATTCATGTATCAAAAAGATCAGGCTGTAATCTTGAAAGAGATAGGACCTCCAAAAAAAAAATTGTCCAGGTAAAGATTATATAGGTTACTTCTCTCTGTGTATATCGGTCTCCTGAATGCTAAATTAGAATAGAAAGCACACTTGGGAAAGGAAATGTATGTTATTGAAGAATTGATCATTGGATGAAGTATGGAACGTAACTGTAATATAATTATAGAATTCCAATGAAAACAATGTTTTCGTCAGTTATTTCATGCGTAGAGATGCTATTTGTTATTTGCAGAATTTGACATGTTAGCCTGACCTTTTTCACAAATGTTTTGATAGGATAAAGTACCCACATCCAGAAACACCTTCCACGAGAAACATAATGAGGGCAACATGTTCACATAGCAGCCCAGGAAAAAAAATGATTCCAAAAAAGGAACTGGCGTTGAACATGAGAAATTATGGCTGGATCTAGTGAGGAAGGTGTGCATACTACATGATAGGGTTCGCAATTTACAGAAAACTTTGTTGCTGGTGCATGGTGGTATTGGCAGTGATGCTTTTTTTTCCTTTTCTTTTATTTCTTTATTCATTCTAAGAACAGGAATGAATAGTGGCTTCAACGAGACAGGGAGAAAGGGATAAAAGATTGTTAAAAGAAAATGAAAGCTGGTTTAGATGAAGCAATTTTGTAGACATTCACATATTACTTTTGTTTTCTCCGCCTTAGATTTTAATACTTTCTGTTTCATTTTCTCGTTTGAATATACAAAGAATTAAAACTGGAATACTCTTCGTCAAAGCTTAATTCTTTTGAGTCCGTTTTCACTCCATTGGGTGAAACAGCATTGCAAAATAAAAATAAATGAGATTTCTTCATCCACTCGTGGTCTAACCTTGTCATCATGACAAACTAATTACAAATTACAGCCTACTGTTACAGATGTCGACAAAAATTAATGGAAGTACCAAAGTTAAAAAAAAAAAAAAAAAAAATCGGTCCTATATTTGACTACTTGTTAGTTGTTACATGTACAGCGAATCTAACAAAAATGGAACAAACATTACAAAATTGTGAAAATAAATCTGCTGTGATTCTCGGGGAATCACAGGACCTGCGATCCAATCTCAACTGTTGGTCTTTCTCGAGATGCGTGCATGAAAATTGACTTTTCCGAAAACGTTTCCGAGATCCGCACGCAGAAAAGTTTGAACCGTTGATCTCGGAATTTCAGGATCCCGCGATCTCTCTCGGAATCGCAGCAGATTCGGACTCCAAAATTGTAGCACTGCAAAGTGCTCCTAGTCTTCACAGTGTCCAATCTTTTGAATTGTGATTGGCTAAGATTTCTTCCTGTGATTTTCTAGCAACTGTCGTGCCTGCACGTCAAACATCCAAATATTAAGTAAAATTATGATACAGAATTAGAAGCTAGAGAAAACACCAGACAAAAGGAGTGAATAAAACAAGCTTCAGACTATTCTACATAAATGCCTTTTCTTTTCCGTTACTCCGATCAAAACATTGAAAACAAATTTGATCATTGGAAACAATTAGCGTATATGAGAGTGCATTGCAGATATATTAGTTCCACTACACCAGTACAAGAACTCAAATTCTGTTTGGCAAAAGGCACAATAAACAAACAAATGAAGTTCGAAATATTTGGGTAATAGTCCGCAAAAATATTACAGCAATGAAACCGGTAAATAGTAACGAGTTTAGAGTTTTTATTTTCTTTTGAGGGTACCATTACACTTACCGTTTCTAGCACTTTCAACTGCTTAATTACTTCTTCATTTTCAGCTTCCTATAACAAAAACAATAGTAAAAAAAAAAAAATCAGTAGTAAAAGTTCATAAGAACACAAATTCATGCAGTTGCGCAATGGACCTGCCAAGAACAAAACTGGTACTAAGACCCCCCACCCTCCCTTTTCCCCATTCCTGTTTTCCATTAAAACCACAACTCTCTTTTATCTCATGTTCTTCTTGTTTTTAAAGAATAATGAAGGAGAGAAGAAAATAGGAAGTGCAAGTTTGGTGGAAAAGAGGGAGCGAGAAAATTGCAAAAACGGGCAAAAGAGGTGCGACCTAAGGTTTGCGCTATTTCCTCTGGTGGTTCTAGTCTATACCTTATAATATTCTAACAAGGTGCACATCACTTGTAACCCGTATAATAGTTTTCAATTTTCTTTGTGTAGCATCCCGATTCTATACCCAACTATTACTGAATTTTCTATTAGGTATGATTTTTGTTTTTGATAATTATATTATCAAGCTGATGAGACGACAATATATTGGATGATGTGCTTCATTGTCAAGTGTGTATAGATTCTCAATCTCGGTTTCTTTTTCATTTACTGTGTGTCAGTCGCTACTTTGGAAAGCCCAAAACCTATTAGAAAAGTAGTATGCCTGGACCAGAATTCAATGGATAGTCGCAAATATTGCATAAGAATATAGATTAACGGCATGCTTGGTCTCCCCATTTCTTAAGTCCAAAAATGAAATAACAAAATCTCCTTTTTCTAGCCTTCCAAATCCACCATCTTTTTAGAGACCTTCCATATGTTGTGATCTGGAGGATGCAGGGCCTCTCCAATGAATCTGTACAATTGGAGAGGAGCCAGATCCATCTCTAACAAGCATTCCTGCTAGAGTTGCTTATTATTATAATTTATTAATATGGTTATTTTTCACTGAAAGCCTTGAGAATTTACTAATGAGAAATAGCCTTACACTTATTATGAGGGTGAATTTCATGTACACCCTTTAAAAATCTCAAAGTTACGTGTTTCCCCTTTTAAAGTTCATAATATCATATTTATCCTTCTAAATTTCAAAAACTTCCACATTTATCCAATTCATTGTCTTTTATATTAAAACACATACGCTCTATTAAACAAGGAAAATATGTAGTCTGTGTAAGAGAAATGTTCAGTCTTTTAATTGGTTGGTTCGTGAGGAAAAATTGTTCATTTTTCTACTTGTGACACACACACTGTGGCATTTAGACATGCAAATGTATCATTAGCCCACACAAACTGGCCAGAAGACAACTTTTACTCGCACATTCTACATATTTTTTATTTCTTAATAGAGTTTAAAATAGAAAGTTTATAAATGTAAAGTGAGTTTTAATAGAATAGCCAATAAATTGGGTAAATGTGAGACATTTTGAAATTTAGAAGGATAAATATGGTATTATTTATTTTAGAAGGATATATGTAGTTGAGGTTTTAAAGGATATACATGAAATTTGCCTTATTATCACAAAAAAAATACAAATACCAAATATTTAGCAGCTTTAATTCGATTGCAAAATTAGATAATTTTATGTATAAATGCCCACAAATTTACGACATGACGGAATAATAAAAGTTTACACCTTATAGTTAACATTTCAATATTTTAGATTACTATTTGATAAGATTTATCAAATTATACCATCATGATATTCAATACAGGGCTTCGGTGAACAATGCAGGTCTTCAGCAAATAAATAGAATATAATTTTTAGAAAGGGATAAAGATACATTTGGGAGTAAATAATGCAGGCGCAATGGTGAGAGTAACTTTTAAATTATCTTGTATTTATTTGCCAAAGACCCTGCTTTATTCACCGAAGACGTAATTTAACAAATCTTATCAAATAGTAGTTTAAAATATCAAAATGTTAATTACAAGACGTAAACTTTTTTTATACCGTCATGGCATAAATTGCTGATTATTTATATTGAAAAAATATCCAATTTCGCCATCAATTTTTATAAATAAAAATAAATAAATATGAAAATTAAAACTGTTGAATAGTTTGTTGGATCTTTAAATAATAAGTGTAAGAATATTGGCTAGTATATTCTCAAGCCTATCAGTGAAAAATTATCATAATTTATAATAATAAAAGTTTCTACTATATTAATTCGTTACGATGCTTTAGAATAGAGTGACTTCGCAGAATGTAGAGAAATGAATTCTCTAAACTGCTGTAGCCTACAGCATTTCTGTATATTAGATGCTGTAGACTACAGCAGTTGTACTTTTTTCGTAAATATGTGGATTTCACCATGGATCTATTTTTTTTTTTTTTTTTTTATGCTACAGAAAAAAAATTTGGCAAATTGTGTGATTAAAAGCTATTAACCATAAGTAAAAGTCTTGTGACATTGAAACTTTTCGGGTTGCAATTAGGTTATCAGTTACTTTTGCTCATATTCTGTTAGATAAAAGCACCATTTATAAGAGAAAGTTGCTGTCTGTTCTCTTTAATTTATTTAACACCAGTAATAGACTTCTCAACTGAAAGTAAAGAAAGTGTCTCAATGTTGTGCTCCTGAAGTTAAGCATTAGAAATTGTTTAAAGATGAAGTAGTGATAATAGATGGTCCTCTATTCATTGCTATTTAGACTTTGCTATCTGAAGAAAAAGAATCATGTGTACTAGTGTACTACTAATTCCAAAGATAACAGAGATAAAATCAGACGAAGATAATGGATAGTTTTAACGGAATACATGAGTTGGGTTGGGGGGGGGGGGGGTCATTGTCAAAACTCAATGTTTGAGGGGGCTAGGTTGCAGTGGCAATACATATAAATTATATAGATGAGAAGATTACCTGCGGAACAGCACAGTCAGCATGAAAAGGATCATGGGGGAGAAGGCAAGAACAGTCCCAATCATCTGTTTGTACCACTTCAAATGGTACTCTGAAATTTAAAAAACATAGCATTAGAAACACACAACTTCTAAAATAAATAAAGTGCAAAAGGTATGAAAAAACAGACATGTCTAATTGTATGACTAGCATGTTTCAGGATGTTTAACGACAGGTGATCCACAACAGACCTGACTGTCAGAGTCCAGTTCCACCAGTGGGTGGCAATTCAGTCAAACCAGTTAAACCAAATAAGCCAAGAAAAAGTAAAAATCAAACGATAGAAGAGGGATGGCGACAATTCAGTTGAAGCAGACACCAGTAAAATGCACTAAACAGGTGCATGTATCCAGTAATAGTAAAACAAAGTTTGAGCTTGCAATCTTGACATAAGCACTCTTTTCTCAACAAAATACCAACAAAACAATGTAATGTAATGAATAACAATATAAAAAGTCTGTTGCTGCCTCAACAAACTTTACCTTCGCCATTTGCCACAAATCGTGACCTCATCACTATCACTTGCATGTATAATCTCTTGGCATTGAACCCAGTTGCCATATGACCTTGCTTTGGGCCTATTACACCATAACTGAGAAAAATTATTTGAAAATGTTAAAACTTTGACTTGAAATCTATGGTTTTAATACACAGATAACAACTCAAAAGGCCCGAATTTTTTTTACGTAAGCTTTGAACAAATCAGAATTTCATATTTGAGTCTATATGTCGGCGATTTTGAAATCTAAGTTGGATGCTGGCAATCCAAAAATTTAGATTCAGAAAAAAATGACATAGAGAGGAATAAAATGCTGGATTCAGAGGGCAATCTATAGGTGCTGGCAATTGGCATCGTCCCGCTCAAATTTCAAGATCCCCCTTCTTATTGCTTCCTTTTTAATGTGCATTATACCTGACTTAGATACTAAAAAAGTAGAGTCAAAGCTTACTTTTGAAGTAGAATCATCTGTCACATCCAATTCTTTAGGTTTAGAAAAATAGTCCATTGAGTCCCTACATTAAATTAAATATATAAGAAAAGTTAGCAATATCAATACTGCAATTAATCTCAAGTAGAGATAAACTCGCTCTTAACCCCCGTACCCCCAAATGCTCTCCCAAAATCCCAAAAATCTTCTGGGGAAGGAAAATAAAATCTTCAAGAACTAAGCCTCCATCAACCTCCAATTGTCTAAGCAGCCAAGTAGTTGATTTACTACCAGAAATTAGAGATTTTGGGGAGCGAGAGGGATCAGCAGGAGGTTCCTTGAAAAGCTGAGTAAGGGATCTATTTTTTTTTAACAATATGCACCAGAACAAGCACAATCACGTAACTTGCATGCATCTACGACAAGCAACAAGCGAAAAAAGAACACTAATTGAAGAAAGCACATACTCATTAATGGGCCCCACCCAGTCAGGAACATCTGCCTGAAAGTGTGTACCGATACGCACAGCAGTTCTATATGACCTTTTGTCAACCAACATGGCTTGTATCGGGTTGTTCAAGATACTTCTCCCCTCCCCTGCAGTCTCACCTTGCCAGCTCGATCGCATCGCCTGCTTGCTCAGGGAGCAAGCCAGACAATACCAATCGAACCAGTCTTCATCTTCTCCTAGGATTTTCGTAACAGTTTTGCAACAGGATAGGTGGTATGATGCTTCGCAACAGTCACATATCAACATCTTGGAAGATTCTTCTAATATATGACAAGCTTTGCACGGGAGAGAAGCCTTGCTGCTGACATCATTTTGGTTAAAGGTACATGAGGAAACGCGCTGGCCTCGGTCTCCAAGAAGTGCAGCATCCTTTAGTGTTGATAGACATAACTTTTTACAAGCAATATGGGTCAGAATGCCCTGGGATATATTTTGAACAGGGGCAACTTTTGATGATTTTGAGGGTATGTTTCCCCTATTCAGGGTTTTGGCTAATGAAGTACTAGTTGAATTTTTGTTTAAACCTCGTCCAAAATCAGAAGATTGGTCTTGGGGCTCCTTTTCTTGTAAGACGGCAACACCACCTCTTGAAAGCCTTCTCCTTTTATAGAAAAAACCATCACCATTTGGAGTCGATGTGCTCTCTTTTGGTACTACTGTAAAATTCTCACTATTTCCCTTGTGTTGAAATATGTTCTGAGTTCTATTTGTATCACATAGCAGGTCGGTGCTCTCTTGCCCTTCTGCATGGTGAGATTTGAATGAAGACATTTCTGTCATTATCATTCCTACAGATTTGCCAGCGAAGGTCTTGAGCGCACCTATGCTGATAAATTGGAATTGTCAGTATAATTCTTTTATCACTTGACAAATAGAATCATTGTAGTATATCTTTGTGATATTGTAGATCGTCTGGGTTGAGAGGAAACAATGGAAATGAAATAAATAGGAAAAAAAAGTAGAATTATGATAAATATCATTGCACGCTGAATAAGCACAAGAAGAACAAGAAGTTAAACTAACCAAAGTAAAATCCAAAATTAGATTTGCAAAGCTATGAAAAATTACCTAGCTTGGTATATACGACATGGATGGTAGGGAACGGGGCGTTGAGGGGCCTTTGTGATGTCTATCCCTGCTATTGCGAGGTGAATAACGAAAAATCCTAGCAAAGTAAATGTTAAATTAAAAAACCAGCCTCACAAAATGGTTGTCAAATTAAGATTGGAACCTTGAAATTTAAGTTTTCATTTGGTGGATCGTGAACCCAGAAGTAAATACATCGAAGTCTCAATTAAATCTGGTTATATTTCTAACACTAATCATAATATATGGGTTGCAGAAAGAAAAATAGCTTTCAGAAATTATGGCCATAAGTAAACAGCTTGTTATAAATTAAATACAAACATGACAGAGTTAGATTCGACAACTCACTGCGCTAATTGTAAAACCTATTAGACTTGAAGTGACCTCCAATGCTATAATTCAATTGAGCAGGGTCATCAATCAAATCAAGTCCTAAATGAATCATTAACATCATGATAACAATACATAAAAGGCCCGTGAAGACGTAATTTTCCTTATATTCTAGGGATTATATTCCTCTTCCAAATCACTAAAACAAAAGAACCGAAAGTAGGATTTCTCCTATAAATGCTTACAAAAGAGATCTTAGAAGTACCTAGCTTGGTACCACTAAACTGTACAAAAAGTCTTCATTAGGATTCCTAGGAGAGGAAGAAAAAGGGAGAGAAGAGAAAGGGAAGGAAAGGCATAAAAAATTATGAGAAATAGAGGTGAGGAAGGTTAGACACTTAGAAACTTATTTTGGAATATCAAGAAACCTTCTATTTTAGCAATTACATTCCTATTTTAAGATTGGGCGAATTTTATGTATACCCTTCAAAAACTTCGAAATTTTGCATTTTCCTTTTAAAATTCATAAAGTCATATTTATCCTTCTAAATTTCAAAACTCTCAAATTTATCCAATTTGTTGCCTTTTAATTAAAACTTACTTTACATTTAGAGAGTTCTCATATTATACTTTATTAAAAAAATTAAAAAATAAGTAGCATGTGTAAGAGAAAGGTTCGATCTTCTAATTAGTCGGTTTGTAAGGACAAATGGTTCAATTTCCTACTTTTTATTTATGCACATCTTCATTATATATTTGCTGAAATATACTTGAATTTTGCAGCTGGTGCAGAGACTTCCTACTTCATTATACAAGTCTACTATATTTTAATAGAGGATAAAATGAGAACTTTATAAATGTAAAGTTTCAATAGAAAAGACAATAAATTGGCTAAAAGTGAGAGTTCTTTAAATTTAGAAGGATAAATATGACATTATGAATTTTAGAAGAGGGAATATGTAATTTGAGGTTTTTCAAGGGTATGCATGAAATTCAGCCTAAAGTGGTAAGGGAAATAAACTTAATATTTGGAGACCAAATGAAGCTTAGTGAGTCCTTAGTAATA
Organism: Carex littledalei; assembly: GCA_011114355.1. Classification (NCBI taxonomy): domain Eukaryota; kingdom Viridiplantae; phylum Streptophyta; class Magnoliopsida; order Poales; family Cyperaceae; genus Carex; species Carex littledalei. Next base: position 692,050 of record CM022097.1, on the reverse strand, counting down.
ACCTTAACCTCCATCTAAAATATACAACCAATCGAGTTGAACATATCACTTCATCAATGCACTCTACCTATATTGAATCTCAAATCAAGCACAATGAGAGGCTTCTATGTCGCTCCTCAAACTCCTATTTCGACACAAGATGCAAGAGCCTACTATCATGTTCTTCGAAAAACAAGGCACAATAAAAAGCCTTTAACTTCATGTTCATGCACTACAGAACTTTTGGCATGCTCGCATTCCAAAAAGTTGGAAATTCAAAGTACCAAGTAGGTAAGCTCATTAATTGGGCTTTATAATAGACATGTACATTGTTAATTAGGGTTGCAGTAGACATCTTGGTTAATCAGAGATCCTTCATAAGCTTCTAAAAGCCAAACTTGTAGAAACTGTTACTTAATCCCAATAGTTGTGCCATTGGCACTTATCCCACTAAGTATTTATGACTGACTAATATCCGTTGTTTATCCTTAACAATATAAAGAAGAAATATGTTCAACAAAAGCATGCAGAAAGAGATCATAATTTTTGCAATTCAATTGTAGATTAGTACTATTAAATCAACTCTCTCTAATATAAAGACTTGAGCTATAGCGCAAAATATTAAATGCCACATATCCATGCTGAAGGTCACAATTTTGTTTTCCTACAGCCAAATGGACAATCCAAGTCATACAATGTGATTGCGAATTTGCAGCACAAAATAATGTAGGTAACCCAATTTTTCGTTATATTCTTGATTTTTCTTACTACTTTATCAGGTAGTAGAAATATAGAATAGTTAAAGTGTATAATGAGTTTTTAAAAGATTGACATTAAGGTAACACTCACGACCATTTCAGCATCTTGTGTATTTTAATGTGTTATAGACATGTCTATTTGAATGGATCCCTTAAAATTATGTGTTAGGTTTTTGTGCAATTTATAATTCCAAGACTCATGACATTCTATTATTTCATAGTAATCCATTGGACATAATTATTAACATTTCAAAACTTTTCAAGATTTCCTGTAAGATTTTGATATTTAAGTCGCATTCAGTGGCTCACATTATCAATCCAGATTTTGAAAACAAAAGTTGGAAATAACACAAAGAGTGGTATGATATATTCAAAATCATAGCTCAAATTCAAAAGTAATGTCAAATTTTTAAGAAATTGAGGATTTTATGTTTTATGCATGTTCGGATGTTCTTGTTGTGATGGGCAAGTATTCCCAGGGCCCATGGGTATGGAATCCCATGAAGCGATTAATAAGAGCCATGAATGCGGCAAAGATCGTGCGAAAGAAAAAATTAAGTCCAACTGATTTTGTTTTTTCATGTTGCCATGGTAGTTTTTGTGGGAATTAACAGGAGTATCTAACTATCTATTCAAATGGTACAGACAAAATGATCCATCAAACATTGTTTGGGAAATAATTCCTATGACTAAAATTCTCATATATTCCAACAGAAACATTAGCATAGTTGGTCATTGAAAACAGGGGGATTGGAGGTAGGGATGTGGAAAATGCCACGCCGTGACCGAATACGTCACGGCACGGCACGTTTCCATTACAACACGTGTACCGATCACGTGCCGCAACCATTTGTGTGACGTGACCATCCTTCACAAACTTGGCACGACATGCAAAAGGTCTGATCACAGCACGTCACATGGTCATATCACGTCACATGGTCACGCGTGATTAGTAATATTAGATCTTGATTGAACGGTGAATCTTGAATAAACTAAATTATGAAAAAAAAATGTGACCAAACGTGACAAACGTGACAAACATGACCAGTAACGTTTGGACACATCACGTGTGGTCACGGCATGACTAACGTGCCGTGACCGTCCTTTCGAATTTGGTCACAACACGTAAAAATCTGATTTCGTCACGGAACGACACATTTACATCCTCAGTTGGAGGTTATTATGAAAATAAAAGTAGTGATTTTTCAACTATAAGGACCATTCTTGCTAATCCTATTGGGACAATTCGGCAAGGTTATTGTGCATGTCCGTGTTATCTCCTTGACCTCCTTTAACCTTAATCTCTTTTTATCCAGTCAAACAGAGATTCCTTAGACTGGATTACAGTGTCTCCTTAGCTTAAATTCTTAAGTCAAGTCTGCCACCTCCTTCACAAATTGGTCTCCATCAGAGCTCCTTACACCCTTTTTGCGTACATTAATACCCTTGTAAAGGTAAGCTCCTTAGATCTACTTTATCTTTTATAATTTTTCATTTGTTTCTTTTTCCCAGTCCTACACACATCCCTAGGTTACTGAAAAAGACCGCCTCTTATTTCCGGTCATGATTGCCAGTTACCCAGCGACCAAATCCCAAATCTAACACCACAAACAGCTTCTCCTTGAGATGACCTCTTCACGACATCCAATCCGATTAAGTATTTCTCTTTCTTTCAAAATCTCTTTGCTTGCGCCTTTCGTGACTATGTGCGATCCAAAGTTACATAAACCTTTTTCTTCTCTTTTTCTCAAGCCAGTCAAAGGCTTCCACATCATTTGCCCTCCTTGCTTGTGCTTGTAAACTCTGAGGTCGGTCATGAGGCGAGGTGAGAGAAGACTGATTCTAGCCCTCGCTTTGGTGTCGACCGATGCTCACCAAGATTCAAGTAGAGCAAATCCTAGTAAATTAACTTGAGAACTTATTCCTTCTTCTTGAAATACCTTGTATGGCTTGGGAGTTGAGCTCCTCTTGTGTTATATGCCTTGTTGATTCTTCTTGTTGCTTGAGCTAAGATCTCTTTGACTTGAGGTGGAGCTCCTTTTATGATGAAATACCTAATCAAGTATCTTGCCACGGAGAAACTATACCATGGATTTTCTGATAAGTTGTGTAGCATGTGATTTTTTAAAATTGATCAAAGTCCCCCCCCCCCCCCCCCCCCCCCCAAGTAATTTTGTCATTTTAGTTTCAGGATGCTGGCATCACCTTTGCAATTAGAAGTTTGTGAATGTTTTGTTTTATTCTATTTTCACTTGGGGGTGTAATCAGATTACTAGTATGGTACCCCCATCGTCTAGCATATACTAAAGTTTTTTTTTCATCTATTTTGTTGGATAAATAGAAATATGTTAGGGAGAGATTTTTTAATGGATCTTTTTTTAATTCAATGAGCTCCTTGGTAGAGCATAAAATTTTAATCCTCAACTCTTAATCCTTCTAGCCGAATAGACTCCTTGGGGCTATTCGGCACCAAGGGATTAAAAGTGAAGGATTAAGGTAGTGTTCGGCAAGATGGGTAGGCTTAAATTTTAAGCTCCACTAAAGAAGAGGTGTTTGGCAAGAGAAATTTAAGAAAGTGAGTCTTTAGCTTTCTTAAGGAGGCTCAATTGCTTAAGCCATGTAGAATGGAGGCTTAAAAATTGGGGCAAGCTTAAGAAAGTGGGCAAAAGGAAGCTTAACAAAGTGATTTTAAGCTTTGCAAAGGAGCAAGTGTTTGGCAAGCTTAAGACTCCTTAGTTCCCTAAGAAGTTCTAAGGAGCTCTAGGAGGGTGTGCCGAACACTACCTAAGAGCTTAAGGAGCGCTAAGGAACCGATGTTCAGTTATCTTAATCCATGGGTGAAAGCTAAAGAAGCTAAAGGAAGGGGTAGAGATGCCTTAAGGTCCGAGCAGAGGATTAAAATCCGGGCAAAAGGAGGCTAAAAGAGGTGATCTTAATCCGCACTAAGGAACCGGTGTTTGGCATGATTAAACGGCTAAGGAAGCTAAAAGAAGCGGATTAAGCCTTAAGGAAGCTTATTCTCTTGTTGCCGAACAGCCCCCTTAGGATTAAACTTTAATCCACACTAAGGAGATCATGTTTGGTTGCTCTATAAAAAGCTCAAACTTTAATCCACACTAAGTTTCCCTTCATTCCCCTTCACCCTCAAACTTCACTAGTCTTTAAGAGATATCAATACATTATTGCTACAATAATATACAAACATTAGTTGCTCTATAAAAATCTTATTTTTCATGTGCGTCCACTTTTACTGAGATGAGATAAGCCCCTATATTCATTTCTCATTTCAGATTGATCTATAAAAAGCTCATAAGTACAATGGAAAAGAAGGGCAAGGGAGGGCTGCTATACGGGATCTAAAGGGTCTCCTTGACACACAAATATAGTTCACGGTTCACGTGGATAGAGCCCACAAGCAAACAATGTTTGCTTGCCATAATTGACACGTAAACAATGTCTGCATGTGGGATTTATTATTCTTTTTTCTCTATACTCTAGCGGTGTCACGAGAAAATATATTTTTCCTTGCCATAATTTACACGTAATAATGTTCACTCTTATTTATGAAATTCTACCAAGAATAAGTCTAAGAATTTAATTCAAAAAAATATAATTGAATGAAAAAAAAAAATCAGTTGTTTGGGCTTGTGTTTGGCCTACAAGTTCTTAATAGAGTGCACACAACCAAATCAACCAATGCAACTCGAACAAAAAAATTATGGATTCTTAGTAGAGGCCACCGTGTCACGTCATTAGTGTATAATATTCATTTTAAGTTATCTATCACCGCTAATTAGTTTTATAGAGTTTACATGAATGTAAGACTATCTAACAAGATATGTTCTCTAAGTTAAAGATGAGACGTTGGCGTATCCTCTCTAAGCTAACTTTTCAACTGCAACTTGAAGTGATATGAAAAAGGTGTGAATGCAATACTGCAGTTATTTACTTATTTCTATAACAATAGTAAGTGAGCACCCTGGGAGAAATTCATCAATTAATTGTATCCTATCTTGGTCACCCTAAATGAAGCTACAACTTAATAAACCCTAGGTTTCAGCATTCAGAAGCCCTTGTAGAGTTATATGATGATTATATAACTAAAGTAGCAAATAATAATTGTAAATCAATAAAACTAAGAAACAAAGGTAAGGTGTAGCCCGTACAGAGATGGAGCGAGAAGGTGGCCACGATCCGATTGTGACCGATTTACCGTGTGGCCACTTTTTGGGCGAAAAAACGCTTGATTTGGGGCGGGGTTGAACCACTGGTTGGCTGATTTCTCCGACTAACCGTCCGAGTTACGCCGATTCTTCAGATTTGATTTTTAGTTGCTTTTCTTCAATACCAAAAGGCGGATGGGATTTGGGGGCAGCGGTTAATTAAATCAAGGAGAAGATGGGCCTGTCGGGATTGGAACTTGGAAGAGCCCGATGATGGTTTATAAGCTATCTGGCTACTGCCTACTGAGGAAAAACATCATATTGCTTGGGCCGTATCTTTACAATTTCCATAAGAGCAGCTATTAATTACTTTTTAATTCTTCATTTAAGTGAGCTATGCGCCTATGCCTATCAGCCGAAATTTTTTGAGTTACCACAGTGAAAAAATCGAAATGAAATGATTACCGCAATCTTACCACCCACGCGGATCCAGTTCGCATATTAAATTGGGCTGGTGCGCGGACTGAGCTGGCGCACCCCTTGGTGCGCGCACTGAGCAGGCGCACCCCTTGGTGCGCGGACTGGGTAGGCGCACCAGCCCTTCGGCTGTATTTGAGCGAAAATTTTAACATTTTTTTTATTCACAATTCACCAAGGAGACAGAGCTGCAAAGAGTAACTTGTGAGTTTTTTTCACCTTATTCCTTTATTTTTTATAATTATTTAATTGTATTTTTAATTTACTGTAAATTTATTAATTGTTAGGTTTGTTCCGTAATTCAACCAACTATGATTGGAATTGCTTGTTATTTTGGTGGTTAAGTATTACAAGGGCCAAATGGTGCTATTACAGTACCCAACCCCAGAAAATGTTCAATATCGGCTCAGATTTAAATTTCAGCGGTATAACTAGGGAAGTGTCCCAAGAACTTGGTATTGACCCGAATTATTACGAACTGGTAATGTCCGCAAGGATCAATATTGGTCAAGCCAAACAAGGTTCCAACAGCTCCCTATACTAGACGATAACAGTTGGGGGTTGTATACTCAAATGAACATGAATATGACAACACCTTTCAAGTCGGTCCCCATCCGTAGGGGCTGGTCCTAGTCGGGGCCGATCTCGGGTTCCATCCTCCAGCTCTAGCCGTGCCCAATCTGACCGGGACCGATCTGAAACCCCGGAACCACTTTATTATGCTGACAATACAGACAAGGATCCCGAAGAACGAGAGGCAGAGGAAAATTGGGATGCTAGTGACGACGGTGGGGGGCAGTAGATCATAGTGATGAGGAGTCTAGTCGTACTGTGCTTGGTATACGAAAGTGGCCGATATCGGGTCGTGGAGAAAGACACCCGTTCGGAGAATTTCATGACACATCGGGGTTTCAAGAGGCTGACATCTTTTTTGCGGGTTCAGAGGTTCGTTTGTTAATTTATATTTCTATTTTATTTTTAAATTTTTAAATTTTAAAAAATTAAAAATTTTAAATTAGGTTGGAGAAAGACATGAATTGTCTGAAGGGATGACGTATGACAGCAAGGATAAAATGAAAGATACAATTCACCATTGGCACATAAAGAAAAATATCGAGATCAAACAGACACACAGCGACACAACCAGAATGAGGTATAAGTGCAAGAGCGCTCGGTGTAAGTGGGGGTTGGTTGCGAGGGCTACAGGCTTTAGAAATTCTTGGACCATTTCGAAGAATGAGGAAAAACACACATGCCACGCTGAGGCAACCAGGTTAGATCATGCTCAGTTGACGTCCGCTATGGTCGCTAACTACGTAAAATTGTCTTTGGAAAAAAATGTTGATATTAGTATCAGAGCTATCAGTGACCTGGTTGCTGAAAGGTACGAGGGCATCGTCCCAAAGTACAACAAACTGTGGCGTGGTAGAGAGTTAGCGATTGCCCGGGCATTTGGTAGTTGGGAGGGGTCTTACGCGCTGATTGTCCCTTTGTTGGAGGCAATCAAAAGGAAAAATCCGGGAACCCAATATAAAGTTCTTTCAAAGCCTTCAGAAAAGCCAGGGTACCAGTATTTCATGAGGTTGGCATGGGCATGGGGACCATGTATAGAAGCAGTAGGTCACCTCAGACCCGTCATCAGCATCGATGCTTGTTTCTTGTCAGGTAGATACAAGGGTAAGTTGTTGATTGTCACCTGATATGATGCGGAGAACCAATTAATCCCGCTAGCATTTGGATTGGTAGAGAGCGAGGATTTTGATAATTGAGGGTGGTTCATGAAGTGGGTGCGGGAGTTTGTAATTGGTCCGAATAGATTCATATGTGTGGTGTTTGACCGGCACAAAGGCATAAAAAAGGTGTTCATACAAGATAATCTGGGTTGGCCGAGGAGAATGGGGAGTGTGTTCACTAGTACTGCTCTCAACATGTGTTTGAGAATTTTGGAAAACACACTTAGGATAAAGTTGCTTCTAAATTTTTCAAGATTATGGTTAAAAAGAATAAAAGAAGAAAATTACAAGAAGGCCTTGATGCAATCGGAAGGCGAAATCCTGATTGGTTGACATACTTGGATACATGTGACAAGTATAATGAAAATAACAATAAAGAACTAGCTAGCCATGGAAGGTGTATCAAGCTATGGACGACGGGAGTCGTTGGGCCATAATGATAGAAAGATGCACCCCAAGTACTCGCAAGGTACTCGGTATGGTACATGTCGGCGACAAAATCATCCTTACAGAAGTTTCTTATTCGGCACATCGCCATAACATGAGAACAAGGTATGTGAGCTAATTGGATTCCTTGGCATGTACATGTTACAGTATTGTTAGGTCCAAAAATAACAACGTACTTGAACATCCTTTTCACGAACTCCATAGTCTCATCTAGGGGTGCAAACGGATCGGATACGGATCGGATAGTGCTCAACCCATATCCGTATCCGTATTTTTTTTCGGATACGGATACGGATCGGATATTAATCGGATACAGATACGGATCGGATATTTTCGGATACGAATACGGATACGGATATAATTCGGATTTCTAATTCAAAATATATGTCTAATTAACTTGTTACGCTATTACAAAATATATATCTAGTTAACTAAAATTCACCAACATAACCATATTTTTAATCAAAATATACCAACACAAAAGATATTCTCTCTAAACATATATAATTCTAAAACAAAAGATAAATGAACACAAAAGATATTCTCTTAACACATCAATCACCATCACCATCTTCAAAGCAAGATCCATCTTCTTCTGTTTCCTCAATAAAATCAAAAACTGATGCCGCACGACCTGAAATTAAAATTAATATATGATTTTTAAAATTAAGAATCCATATTGTCTCTTATCCAAATAACATGAACTTAATACCTATAACATATGAATTAAGAAACTGAATTCAGAAAGTGTAAAAGTAATATCGAAGTACATCATTTTTTACAGAACAAAGATACTTATTTTAGCTCTATCCAAGTATAAAAGTAAAACAATACAACTACATATTTCATGTATGAGAAGAGCATGTCCCAACCCACGTACCAGTTTACCAGTAATCCAAAGAAATCAAATAATTACATTGTAGTGGTACCCAAACTTACAATCTCAATTTAAATTAACAGAACTTCAACCATAAAGCAACTTCTCTCTGAATCCGATTGTTATCATTTTTTTCAGTACAACTAAATATTCCAGATTGTTCTCATTTTTTTTTTCAATCTTTTACTAGACTAAAGAACCTTAATATTTCTGTGATTAAAGAAGCATATTACTAGCATATTTCTATTTTGACCTATATGGAATATTATGCCTACATTATATCCAAAAGGTAGATCACATCTAAGTGTACTATCAGTTAGGATATGCATAGCACAAACATAAGTGTGCTATCAATTTTTCTGCACTTAGTTACTGGAGCCTTAACAGAACAACAATATATTAAGTTAGAAAAATAGAAAAATAATAAAGTCTCAACAGATCAGCAGTCAACAGTAGAGCCTCAACATTACTATATATGATTTTAGTTTTGAATTTCAAAAGCCAGTTTTATCAAGTTAATAGAAAAATGATATAATTAAGAAAACAATACCTTTTTTATCACCTCTGACCCAGTCTTGTACGCACACTAACGCTTCAACAGCTTCTGAGTCTAGTTTGCTTCTATAAGCATTAATCACACGACCACCGGTGCTGAAAGCCGACTCTGAAGCAACCGTCGAGACCGGTACAGCCAACACATCTTGAGCAAGTTTAGACAAGATTGGATAGTCTTTACCTTCTGTTTTCCACCAACCAAGTACATCAAAAGCTTGACTTGGAGGGCACAAAGTAGCACGTCTCTCTATGTATTGATCTAGGTCAGATTTCATTTTTCATGATTGACTTCTTTCCAACATAAATTGAGTGAATTCACTATCATCATCTTGATCACCATCACCTGAATTACCACCTGGAGTTCCAAAACCCCCCACCAGTTTGTGCTACTTGTTATACACTACTTTGATACTTCAATACATACTCTCCATATAAATCTTTTAAAACCCTTTTGAATTCTTCCAATTCACGTGATCTTCCATTTTCATATATTCGAGGATAGTAGAAGTCAATCAAACCCATCTTATAGCGTGGGTCTAGAAAAGAAGCTATTGCTAGTACGATGTTTGATTGGTCCCAATACTTGTCAAATTTTTGCTTCATTGAAGAAGCCATTTGAACAAAAATTAGATTTCCATGTTTAAGACAATCTCTAATTCTTAGTTTGATTTCACAAAAATTTTGAAAGAACAAGTTAGAGGTTGGATAAGAAGTACCCGAGAGAATCTCTGTTACTTTATGGAAGCTCTTTAAAATTTTACCTAACTCAATTACCTCTTTCCACTCTTCACTTGAAGAAAAATTAGGAAACCATGCATGGTTGAGGATGTGCATTCTCTATAATGCCTCTCGGTAGTAGGTAGCATCTCTTAGTATCATATAGGCTGCGTTCCATCTTATAGAGATATCTAAGGAGAGTGCTCTCGTTGTGTCTAGCTTGCACTCCTTAGCTCTTTTCTCAATTTCTTGCCTCAATGTAGGAGAGTTTTTCACTTTTCCCACCACTTCTCGTACTTTATCACACCCTCCTCTTATCACATTTATCCCATCTTGTACAACAAGGTTAATGATGTGAGGGGCACATCTCACATGAAAGAGCTTTCCACCATAACAAATGGCTTCGCTTTGGTTGAGTCGCTCGACCATTTCCCTCACACACACACCATTGGCACCATCATTATCTAATGTAAGTGAAAACATTTTCTTATCAATGTTCCAATCAAACAAAACTTGCAAAACCACCAAAGCTAAGTTTGCACCCGAATGCCTCCCTTGCAAGCGTGCGAAACTAATGATCCTTTCTCGGATAGTCCACTTTTCATCAATGAAGTGGACCGTTACACACATGTAGCTTCTATTCTGCCGTGAAGTCCATAAATCCATGGTGGAACTCAACCGGCATGAAAGTGACCCAAAGAACTCATAAACTTTTTCTCTTTCTTCCTTAAACATATCCAATATTTCCTTTCTACATGTAGTCCGTGATTTCATAGGAAAATTGGGACGGAGGGATTTAACAAAATTAACAAAGTATTCATGCTCAACAATGCGAAATGGATACTCATGCATCACAATAGCAAGTGTCAAATTTTTACGACTCAACTCCTCATCATACTTGAATATCTCTCCAACTGTATTAATAACCCCTTGCCCCTTACTAACTTTATGTTTTGCATTGTAATGATTCCGTAAGTGCGAAGTTCCATGTTTGCTCTTTGCATCAAATTTTTGAGAACAAACTTTGCAAGTTGCAGTAACATCTTTTTCCTTCTTTCCATTTACTACCTTAGTGGTCTCTACTCTATCAAAATATTCCCAAACATTTGAACTCAATTTTTTCTGTTTTTTTCTAGGTTGGTTTTCGCTTGTAGCACCTTCAGTACCAACATTAGCAACAGCAGGTGTTGGAACCGAATTTTGAAGCGTCTCACTTTCGATAGGCATGCTCGATGATGCCATTTAGAGTACCTAAAATAGTAAAAGAATCAGCTATTTGAGAAAGATTTGTGGTGTGAAGAGCTTGAGCTACAGAATAGTAGTATTAATCAATTTTAAAATGTCAAGTTGTCAACCATCTTGATTTATGAGAATCTTTTCAAACAAAATTTAGTATGCGCATATGACTCTTATACCCAACTGGAATACAAGGTTTGGAAAGAAAATAATTAGAGGCAAATTACAAAAAAATAGAAATTGAATATAAGTGATACATAGTAAATTTAGTATTTTTGCAGAAAATTGAATAATACTCACTGTTAAAGTAAAGAAAAGAAAGTGCAAATTTATTCTAATATTAGTCAGGTATGCCCTTTGCTTAGAAACCATATTTTCACATGCCTATTTTTTTTTCAATATTCTAACATTTACATAACATTAGTAAAAAAATTATGGTCCAAGAACTATATATAAAGCAAAATTCACATTCACTAGTACTGGAGAAGGAAAAAAAAAACAGATTTGAATGCATAGTTTTGGACTTTAGTCATTGCTGCTATCAACTTTGACTATGTCTTCATATAGTTAAGTTAGGCTTAATCTACTAAAAAAAATCAAAATGTGATGTGATTGGGAAGTTTTGACTTGGTCCTTGTTTTCTCAAAAAAAATGACTTTGATGTTGAAACAAATTAAACGATCCTTTATTTTTTAGCGAACTCAGTCAGTGGCACAATCGCCCTATCAAAAAAAATGACTTTGATGTTGGTAACAGAACATTGACGATCATTGACTGAGGTGAGATTTTGGTCATGCATGGAATTTCTAGACTTCTGACACAATCGCCCTATTAAAATGCATGGAATTTCATACCTGTTCGTTGCTTGAGGCTTCTCCCGTTCTCCGTGAGAGAAATGAAGAAATCGCCGCTTGACTGCTTGAGAGAAGTCGAAGAATTAGGGATTGGGAAACACGAAATTAGGTGAACTCCGTGAGTCGTGTGAGAGAAGTCAGAAGTCGAACGGGTGCGACGTGTGAAACAGGAAATGAAATTAGAAGAGAAAGATGTCGGATCTGAGAGGTGGGATTATTATCGGATATCCGAAAAATTAAAATATTCGGATACGGATAATTATCCGTATCCGTATCCGTATCCGATTTCGAAACTCAACCCGTATCCGTATCCGAATCCGCATAAAAAAATCCGTATCCGTATCCGAATCCGCAACTATCCGTATTCGAATATCCGAATCTGCAAAAAATTCGGATACGGATCCAGAGTCGGACGGGTAATATCCGACCCGTTTGCACCCCTAGTCTCATCCGGTCTACGGTTGGTTGGAACGTACTCTCACCTAGAACGTGCACTTTGAATTCTAAGTCGCGATCTCCGTACGGGACAACGTTCATAACTGAACCTTTCTCCCTATGTTTCCTTAGTTTCCCCTCTACCCTTGTTGAAAACGTTTGATTCCTGGCCAGTAATTCGAGGGCTTTAACACGCCGTTTAACAAACCATGCATTCAACTTGTAAAAGGTGTCCTCTATAATTACTGCCACGGGCAACATCCGGCTCTGCTTGAAAACATTATTCAAGGACTCAGACTCATTTGTGGTCATAATTTCCCATCGGTAACCTCCATCACGGGCTTGAAATATTTTCTCATATGCGGGTGGCTCTTGCAGATCTCTGGGATTATTTTTGCCCACCTTGAGTAAGTACGCATTTGCCTTTGGACAGTACTACACAAAAATACAATTTTAGATGAGAAAATATAAGTAAATAATTCAGAAAAATTTCATCTACAATATGTTAAATACCAAAAATAAAAATATACATACCTTGGCAAACTCTCTGAACATCTCTTCCACCCTTCTCGGCTTCTTCCTCCTGCAACCAATTTTGAATGTATCTGCAACCCATTTGTCGTATCTGGTATTCTTGTTTAGGTTGTCTGCAACGTGTTGCATACACAGCCTGTGCACACAGTCGCCGTCCGCTGTCGACCACCCGAAATCTCTGCGATCAAAAACATATTTGATTCATTTGTGCTGGTCTGATATGACACAAAAGAACATGTTGCCAACCACTTCTCTTCGTAAAAAACTCATGAAAAATCCCCAATTTTCACCATCATTCTTCTCAACAATTGCAAAGGCCAAAGGCAACAACTGGTTTTCAGCATCATATGCACATGCTATTAACAGTCTCCCCTTGTAACCCCTCGTAATGGCCAGACATGAAACATGCATCTATACTGATGACCGGTCTAATGTATGGCACAACTTGAATACATGGACCAAAAGCCCATGCTATGGCCTTGAATTACAACGTGCCATCGACACCAGGTATGCTCAGATTCCAACATTCATACTTTGTGCCGGGATTTGTACTTGTTATGGCCTGGAGCAAGCAAGTTGTAAGATCCCTTCCAACTACCGAACATTCGACAATCACAAGTTCACGCCCTCTCCACAACCTGTTGTATTTTGGGGTGACATGTTGGTAAATGCGTCTAACATGTTTAGCGACCTCCTTAATGCTCATCGATGCGTCCTCCTTAACGTCCGACTCAATTACATCGGCAATAAGTGAAGCCGTAAGTTGTGCATGGTTTGTCATTGACGACGCAGACTTGCATGTATGAGGTGGTTCACACTTCTTAATAATTCATGTCTCCCCCTTACTCACAAGGGTTGCAACAAGACGGAACTCACAACGCGGTGCATCTTTACAAACAACAACTAACCTTTTTCGGTTCCTTTTTTGTACTCTGCACTCTCATTTGCCGTGAACATGAACTTTATTGATTTTCTTCACAAGTTCATCTAAGTTGGTATAAACCTGCTGCGGAGCAAACTCCGAATTGTATACGACACGCTTCCCAAACCAACTTATGTCTGCTTCTTCAAACCAGTGGTATCATTGAATGTGGTATCGTTGAACGCGGGGGCACGAATGCCTATCTGCCCAAAAAATGTTATGTCTGCCTCTAATCGGAAATATGTCTTACCTAGGTAAATAATCTTAATCACCATCTGATAAGTGATCAGAATCCCAATCCCCGTCCCAATCATCACCTGTGTCCATTTCCTTTTCTGTTATGGCATCGATCCCTTCACCATCAATGTCAATATCACTCCAGGTAACAACGGGTGACAGTATAGGTGTTGATGGTGGTACAGATGGAAATCTGGCTTGGATTACGGTTTCAGGAGGAGGTGGTGGTGGTAGCTTGGTGGTATAATCGTCCATGTTACAATCAGTGGTATAATCAGGTACAAATTGTCATAAACATGTGGTACGTACGGTTCATAACTTGAGTGGCAGGGCCCCGGATTGTCATAACCCGATGGTTCATAACTCGAGTGGCGGAGCCCCGGGTTGTCATAACCTGACGGTTCATAACTCGAGTGGCGGGGGGTTGTCATAACTCGAGTGACGGGGCCCCGTGTTGTCATAACCTGTATTTTCCCTAGAAGTTCCAACCGCGGGTTGACGCGGAACTCTCTTGGATATAAGTCCATTACTGGGGTACCTTGTGACTCAAAAGTATTGTAAATACCCCTCCATAACCTCTCATCTATTATTGGATACCTGGTATAGTAAGGTCTACCCCCCTTATTGTGTTAATCCGAGTAACTAAGTCTACGTCATACCGGTTGGAGTTTACACTAGTCTTTTCGTACACCATTCGCTTAAGTTCCACAAATGAGGTATTTTCATTCACCTCGAAGTTATAGGCTGCCTCTTTCGTGTACTGTGCTCCCTCCACACCCCAAACAAGCTTCCTGCCCACATACAGTGCAACTAACATTTCTTCTTTTGAGAGCTACTGTTGAAAAATTAATATAAAAAAAATGATTTAAAAAATTAATTAAAAATTTGATGTAAAAAAATTAATTAAATAATTAAATCTACCTCTACTGTTACCTGAAATCGTCTCTCTTCCTTTTCTTCCTCTTTCAGCTAAGTTATAATGAATTTGTGAGTGGACAAGAGAGAGAAAAGTGACTTTTATACAGGTTCTATAGCAGACTGCCCCCATATAAGGTGGTTTGGTGTAGGCAGCGGACTGTCCTACTAGGGAGCAGTTTAGTTTGAATAGTGAACCGCTCCGCGATGGAGCTGTCCCGATAGTTTTACTAATAAAAATGTCGGGATCCTTGAGGAATCAGGATTAATGCTTATGCTGCACAGAATCCTAAGATGCCGATAAGAGTTATGCAGCACATGGTGCGTCAATTAATGGAGAGCAACAGAGAATATGCGGAGTAAAACTTTTCATTTGTCGCCACTCGGCCAGTTCAACACATCGTCATTATATTTGGTCAATTACGTCATTCTTCATTCGAATCAGCACACAGCACAAGGACGGTTTGTTTGTGTTCCACTTCCACCCACGCACCATGTTATTCAACACATAAATGAAAGAATGACAAAATTGAAAATTGTAAAAGCGTTCAATAGTTCCTACAAGCGTTTATGTACCTATATAATATATTGCACTAACAACTGAAAGAATGACAAAATTATAAAAGCACCCAATAGTTCCTACAACCGTTTATGTACGTGTATTGCAGTAATAATCTGTGTAATCCGTTGTCCACCTTACGGGAAACAAAAAACAAATTACAAGCAACTAAATTATTGCATCATCAATCCAAATTTTAATATAAATTATAACCCACATGGCTCCCTTTCCCAAAAAAGAAAAAGAAAAAGAAAACAAAAATAACAAATATACTGTGTAAAATTTTCTGAAATAATTTATATCAAATGCAAAACATAACCTACGATTGTGAAGGTACACATGAAGAGGCATCACCTTCTTTAGCACACATATCTTGTACCACTTTTACTGGGGCCTTCGCCTTGAGCATCATCTCCTCATACTCCTCTTCAGGTTTAGATAATGCCACTACAGCCCCACCCGACCCCACTGATACTTCTCCATCAGACCACACAAGAGTTCGTATCACTATATTCAAATCAAATGTGCCATTGTAAGAAAAAAATCCAATAGAGCCAGAGTAGATGCCTCTGGGGCAACTCTCAAGCAAGTCGAGTAGCTCCATGGACCTGAGTTTAGGAGCACCCGTCATGGACCCACCAGGAAAGGCAGCTCGAATGCAGTGGATAGGGGTGATGTCAGATCTTTTCTGGCCTTGGATGGTGCTGACCAAAGTATGTACAGTAGAATATGATTCAACCTCCATAAGACGAGGCACCTGCACCGTGCCAGGCCGACAGACCCGGCCTAGGTCATTTCGTAGGAGGTCTACTATCATTAGGTTCTCAGCTTGATCCTTTTCACTGGAATAGAATGTTTAATATTATCAGAATAATGTAAAGGACTTTTTTGCTCATTTACTTTATGTTCTTTGCAAAAACTATCCCAAGTTAATACAAGAATCCTCTTTTGTAAATTGCACCTGGTGCTTATTACCTTCTTAGCAAATAAAATCCTACAGATTATACCTGCATCAAGATGAAGTACTTCTTGGTCTCGTAACCATTTAGATTATTGTGAATTTGTGATGCAAAGTGCATGCTTCATTATTTATAAACAAGTTTGTCCTTCCAGCAAGTCAACTCCTTTTGATTAAAGACTGCCCAAATTGAACAAAAATAAAACCAATGGACAGAATTTGGATGTTGGCTCCAAAGTATCCAGCACCAATATCATGCAGCAGATTTCCTCTTTACACGAACAATTGACTCAATTTTCATGGTACCTGACCCTTTTATTATAGAACCCATCATTACCTTCAAAATAAAACCTCAAATTGTTGGAGACCAGTTACAATGAAAATATGGCTTGCAATACATACAACAGTAACTATTTGCAAATAATAATGATAACAATTGAAACAATACAAAGAAAAAATGAATTAACTTGAGTTCACCTTGGAGGAATAATACCTGTATTGCAGTTGTAACCTATGCCGCTCATCCTCCTCTATTGTTTTCCCGCGGGATATTGTCCCCTTGATAGGCTTCGCCTCTAATACACCATGCCTATCCAACCTCAAGAACCTCTCGGGAGAAGAGCAGCAAACAGCTAGCCTTTCATTTTCAAAATTCAACCAAGCAGCATAAGGAGCTGGATTCTTATCCCTTAATTTGAGATATAGCCCCAATGTATCTATATTTCCTACTCTTCTCCTTTGCTGAGTTGTCAGACAGAGCTCATAGCTCTCTCCATCTCTTATAAAATTCAAACATTTTGCCACATCTCTCAAGTATTGGCTTTTGGGCTTGTCAGGGGTGAAAGACAAATCTTTCTCCATGGATAGTTTGGATGAGAATTTGGTGTTTGTAATTTTGGGTCTTGCATCCAATCGGATGAGTTTCTTCTCTGTTTCTACAAGCCATTGGTCTCCGGTATTTGTATTGGAATCTCGTAAAGAGAGAAGGTACACGTCACCATTGGTATGGTCGATTACTAAAAGATTGTCACAAAAGAAAAGACATGCATCAGGAGTAGTTGATTTGTGCTGATTCACCGCTGCACCGCATTCCACTTTTAGGCCATACCTGTTTTAGCCGAGATTTAAAAAAAAAATCAGAAAAATGCATAAATTTAAATTCAGAAATACCAAAATTAAAGAACTTGAAGATTTAGAAACTGTACCCAAGAAAGCCCACAAAGCCACCAAAGAATTCAAATGGTAATCCCTTGAAATCTTGTTCATCATACTTGAATGATTGAATTTCCTATAAAAAATAATTAATTATGTAAACCATTGAATTAAGTTGAGCACCCAATGGGCAATTGGAAGCATGACAAAAAGCGCCCCCACACCCCCAAAAAAAAATGAAGAAGAATCAAAATAGAACCCCCATTGCATCGGGCACTAATGATGGAAAAACAAGGATAATAAGGGTCCCCAAGAACTTGGAGGAATAATGGTATGTGCAAATATGTGATGGCCAGTTTTTACAGAAGTACAAGAGATATTGCTTATTTTGTCAAGTTATTCATGGAAGAAAATAAGACGAAAACCTTATCAAGGAATTCAAGAAAGCCATCCTTCAGGAAGTATGTTTGAATGGAACCACTGCTGTCTCGGATCAAGAGGTGGCCTCCACTTTTGGATCTATTACTGCATTATCATATAGAAACCAAATAAAACAAAGAAGCGGCATGTAAGTAACTATATAATTCTTATTTTCTTCTTACCTTTGATCAATAAGACGAAAAGTCAGTTGCTTCCAGAGATGTCCCCCTTTGCCTCCCATGAAAGAAAAACGTGCTCTATTCTGAAACAAGTAGCATTCCATATAAATTAATCATAAATAGTGAAAATTTAAAACAAGAAAAACATAGACAAAGTGTATAGTGCTTCTTTATTAAAGATACACAAATGCACATAGCATGATCACTTGTGCTTGTGCTGATTCTGTTTTAACCGGACATTTAAATGTCTCACACAAATTGATTGAACATCACTCATCTTTTCCTTTTCTTTTTTTCTCATCTTTTCTTGCATTTCCTTCATTTATTTGTAAATTTTTTGTGACCTGTGCTTAACGAAGTACGAGGAAATCTCATGTGTCTCATGTCAGAAATTGGTCACTGAACTTTGACTTTTTCCTCAAAAGTTATTGAACTTGTACTGGCCCCTGTATAGTCACTCATCTTTCATCCATTCAATAGACAAACAAAGGAGACCTCTCCCAATTTCTCTCTACACTGCTTCTCCAGTAAATCTCTCTTTACTTTTTCCTCCTTTCCACTTGTCTATCCCATCCCCCCCCCCCCCCCCCCCCCCCCCCCCCCTCCCCCACACCCCCGTTTCCCCCAACAGCCAGGCATGCACAAATGCTTCAGTACTTGGCCTCCCTCTGCACTTTTGGTTTTAAAGGAAGAGAAAAAGGTCTAAAGGAAGTTGTGATAAAATATGATGGAGATGATAAATCATGAGTCACATTAGCTTCTTTAACAGAGACACTGTGACCTGATTGGGGTATGAAAGTTCAGTGGCTCATGAAGGATAAAATTAAGATGGTGATCGATTTGTGACATAGGTTATAGTATAGATTCCATACTCCAAAGAAATATACACGTGCACAAGTATATCTAAAAAGAACTACTATTGCAAAACTGGAAAGATCTCATATGCCCATTTCTTTAACGTCACCCAAGTAACATATTCATTTCTCAATTTAGGGATATAAACAATCAGGAAAGGGCGGTACTTTGGTTCTCTTCTGAAGTAAATGAGGTTTGAAGAGGCACAAAAGTTGGTCTTTATGTTTAAAGAACATTCTGTCATATCTTTCATGCTTTGAAGGCATAAGCAAGGCATACTCAACACTGGTGCTTTGCAGGGTAGTGATACACTTGAAATTGCACCCTCAAGAAAGCACTTAAATGCGGCTTCTTAACCAACACAAAATAAATTTTAACAGAAATTAATGAAGGCAAATCCAACACCTTACTACCTGATCTGTGGAGGAACTATCTAACCAAAATGTATCGCTTGCATTATTGTCACCATATAACTCAGAAAATATCTTTCCCGGGCCATCAATTCTATTAGCCAACCCATCCAGCTTCGTCCATTGTAATTTCAAATACTTTGTTTTATTTTCTCTTGTTCCAATAAAAAACTTGTCAAATATTAGGTGACTGTTAGCTTTCTTTATACCATTCAATGATCCATTATTTGTCAACAAATCAAGTTTGTCACCCATGTCTGAAACCTGAAATGAAATAATGATAATTAAGTGTAGAAACAGAGGGGATTTCTAAAAGAAATGAAAGAAAAATTTTACTGTTTTACCACTAACTGTGAACCTTTCTGTCATGTAGTGGTGGGGTACGAAGTCCATATTCCAGAGTCACCTTTTTGAAATTCTGAAATATTTGTCTTCCAAAAGAAGTGGCAATGCTCTCTGGATGGAACTAAATATCAAACAAAATAAAAGAAAACGAGAGAAAGGTGTCATGATGAGAGCATGAAACAAATAAAACATTAACATGGAATGATGGATGCAAGATTGTCATGTTATTTCCTTTCAAGCTGATAAATTATTCCAGGTTTTCCTTGGAAGAAAGAAGCAGAACAACCCCACCTTTCTCACATTCCAAGAAACACTTACAACCTACTCCAACTAACAACCAAAACAAAGTTGACTTGAAAATAATTATCATATTAGTAGGGCAGGACAGTATTCAAGTTTGCTTAGGCACCAGAGAACATAGCATCATGAAACGGCTGAAAGCAAAAAGAGGGGCATGGTAAAGGGAATACCTGGACACCATAATGTGGCCTTGAAGAGTGCATAACTCCCATTAATACTCTCTTGGTAAGGTCAAAACTGGAACTTCCATTTGTATTTGATAAAGGATTGGAGATTGTGCAGGGATGCTCAGTCTCCAGAAATGAGAGGGTGCGGTCAGAGGTAGTCCATGCTATTGGTACCAGCTCCTTAGGTAGAGAATTAGCTTCAATAACAAGAGAGTGGTACCTAACCACCTAAAAATGAATTTTCAATTACTTATTCTTACATTAAATTCAGCATTACTTTTCTGAAAAGAAAAGGAAAACCTAGAAAGGGCACTGACAAAATTACAAACCTTAAAACCAGAGCTTCTACCTGATGGAATATGTTTGAAAAGCCCGCATCCTATATGCTCTATCTCACTGCAAATGTAAAAGCAATTATAGTAATAACAATAACAACCAATAGTGATAGAAAAATGACAATGCAGATAATGACGCCGAGTAAAATGATGGTGGAACATAATACATACTTGGTAAAAATGAAAAGAAAAAAGAAAAATCAATGGCAGACAATATGCAAATACTTGTTTAGAATGGTCCAATGCCAGTAAATAATGGTTGAAGCATATGTCTACCATTGATATTAATTTAATAGAGGCTAAATTGAGTCTTAAGTTCTTAATTGAGGCATAATTAATCAAGTACATGCCAACAATATTGCAATTACTTTGTCTCAAATGCAATCAAGTACATACCAACAAGTACCACCTGAAGTTATAGTCCTATACATCTAATGGGATTATTGAAAACAATGACAAAATTGTCTTTAAGTTCTTAACTGCCGCATAATAAATCAAGTACATGCCCAAAAAACTGTGGTTACTTTGTCTTGAATGCAATTAAGTACCTACCAACAAGCACCATGAAGTTATGATCCTTCTGTACATCTAATATGAATATTGAAAACCTTAGAAAATTGAAGAGATGATAATTACCTAAGACGGCCATGTACTGGTTCGGGTGCATGGGCAATTTTGGCACCATGTACCAATCCCAAGGCCTGTCACAATTTTAACAAGATAGAGAAAAAGAAAAAAAAAAAAAGGAAAACTGTGATCTTATCTACTGCACTTTAAACTGAATTAAAAGAAAATAATAAAACAATAAAAACAATTGCCTGGTGGCCGAGACAGACACCTAATATTGGAATATCTCCACACTGACGTAGTATATGCAAACAAACACCTACACCAGAAATGGGAACTTCTAATCATTGATGCATAGAACCATTATTGCAAATCAAACAAACAGTCATGAAATGAAGTTAAAACTGACCTATATCATCTGCACACATGGGTGAACCAGGCCCGGGAGAAATGACAATATTATCAAATGCCTTTTTCTCATACAAGCAATCATATATGTATTCCCATGTCCACTCATCATTGTATATCACCACTGGTGCCACTATGGATCAAAAATCAATATATAACTTATTCAATTGTCCTTGCAAAAGGAAAATGAAGAAAGAAAAGAGGGGGAGAGAGGGAAGAATTAAGTGATAGAGACAAAGGATATATATTTAACAAACCTCGATTGACAACAGTTAGTTCTTGAAAGATGTTGTAGGTGTAGCTATCATAGTTATCAATCAAAAGCGTGCGTACGAGCTCGTTTCCTCCTCCTCCTCCTCCACCTTCGCCTTCCCGCCGGAGAGCGGAGAGGTGGCGGGAATGCTGAACGGAACCAAGTCTGCAACCGCCGGAGGAGGCGGCGCTGGAGCGGCGGAGCCACCAGGGGTAGGAGCGAATCCCTAATGATGCTGTGGCCATACTCCTTTTCAGAGAGAGTGGCGAGCTTGAAATTCGGTCCTGTTTTTTGTTCGCTTCCTTCCCTCTACTTTTTCTATTTCTCTGTCCAAAAATCGTCTTCTGCGCCTGCGGTCTATTAAGTGCTATAAAATAGGTAAAGTTTACATTTTTACTCTAGTACCCCTTCAAACTTTCAAAATTTCAATTTCTTCGTCCTACATATCGGAATATTTTATTTTTTTCATTTTTTTCCTCCTCCTCCGTTTAATATTAATATGAAGCTTCAATAAAATTGAAATCATTTATATATTCTTCTTAATAAATATGTAGCTTTAGTTTTCAAATAAAATAAGGATAGATGATATTAGTTCAAAAATTAAGGACGAAATAGGAATAAATATGTTTGCTAAAATATATAAAATCAACAAAAGTTTAAAAAAAAAAAAAAATAGAGAACCGAGGGATGTTAAAGTCCGTGCAGATCATATCGCATCAAACACTGAAAAATGAGGACAACGGAGTAGGTGCAATGCCCATCGGACCTACTTTTAGGTTCAACGAGCACAATGACCGTCCGATCTAATTTAAGATTTGTGCGCACGAACATTGAAACAAACACGCACGAATATTTTAAAGCGTTCCGCACAAATCTTAAAGCAAATCAACAGTGATAAACCCATCGAACCAGAGTATGTCCGATACCCATCGGACCTACTCTCAAGTGAAAAATGACATATCCCACATAATATGAATAACAATCCTACCTAATTGTCAATTGACCTTCCTAAGTTAAAAGTTCTCTAATTAACTACAACAAAACCTATTTATCTTCAATAAATCCACAACACTCGTGGAAAGATTTTTTTTTTTTTGAAAAAAAGGATCTGAGACCCATTTTATTACTAAAAATAACTGGCAATTACATCAATACATCAATAGTAAATGTGACAAATATCAAATCCCCCGACTCTTTTGAAAAATATTTACACATAGCAAGATCTCACAGCAACTCAACCCATGCTTCATCGACAGAACCATAAGCTGAAAAGCTAACAACTATTTCAATCTCAGCCCCCACACATATACATCATTGACCTTTGGTAGTGTAAAAACTTATAAAATAAAAATACCCACAAAACATAAAACACTCTTTTTGTGCAACCACTGAGCACAGCCAAAAACCATAAAGGATGAACATGTATAAACACATATACTCAGACTGATACAATGGGTGTGTGTCATCCAACTGCTGGATCAACCAGTGGTACCCTTGGAACTGGTACCGGTACTGACTCAAAGGAGCCAGTGTTCTGCTCTATCATCAAGCTTGTTGGTTGATCAAGCTCATTTTGGTAGTGAATTACGTAGAGTTTTGGCTTAGATTTGTCTTATTTTCTCACATTTATGTTTAATTATTATGTAAAAAAGGTTATTGTTGCCATATTTTATGTTTTAGTGCAGGAACCATGTTTTGGGATTATTTTACATCATTTGAAGCAAGAATCGAGTTGATCGAAAAAGCACAGCTCACTGACTAAGACTCTGGTACGGACCATATTAGCCAATACGAACCAGAGCTCCAATACGGACCAAAGAAGACCAAATACGCATCAACTCTTGGAGCGACACAGTGGAAGTACGATCTGTATTAGCCAATACGAACCGTACCCGAGGCGTCCTTTGGTGAAATCTTTGACAGCTGTATCCAAATCAGATAACTTGGACTCCACTCATCTCCAAACGCCCATTCACTCCTATATAAGTCTTCTGGACTGAACAGAAACATATCCTTGTATCTTTGGTGTTTTCTATTTTCTTAAGTGAGAAGAGAGGAGTGTGTAGAGATTAAGTAGGAGGATACTTCGTGTATGGTTGTATCTTTCTCTTATCTCTTTGTAAACATGTTGTTCAGCGCTAAGTTTAGATTCTTAGGATTGGCAGTAAATCTTGTTACTCATGATTTTTTGATATATACTTTTATTTGATCATTGTTTAGTCTTTTGTTGTTCGATTGCTTTTGCACTCTATGTTCAAATCTTACTTGATTTTGTTTATTAGTCTAAACCGTCATGTGATGGCCACACATGAAAGTTAGTCACCATTGGGCTAATCAAATTGGGATAAGGGAGAATAAAAATACTAAATTAGTGGTGGAGACCTTAACCGGAGATACCACTAATTGGATCAACAAAAGTACACATGGGAGTTTCGACATTCGCAGACGAATGTCGCATTGTCATGCCTTACCATAGGGACACCTAATATAACCAAGATAGTAGAGCGACGCACCCAATAAGTGAATTCTAAATTTTTTTTGGGCTAATCACATATCTCCTTGCACCAATCGAGACAAGCCTTAACGGAATCTCTTGATTGGTAGGGTGATTGCTAGGCGAAAGCGGCAATCACTAAATTGGATTAGAAACCCTCATACAATAACTGAAAACTAACATCAAATAAGGTAAGAATCAAAGCGGATTGAAGTAACAACGGTGTGTCAAAACTCTAGGAATTCACATCACTATCTTATTTATTTTATTTACTTTTAATTTTCGCCAAATACATTGATCAACAACAACAACTCTTTGATTTCAGATTTTGTCTAGCCTTTTGAAATATTGTGATTTAATCGCTCAAGACCTTAAATTTTATTCTCTGCGGATCAACACTCGTTTATACTACTTGATAGGATTATGCGCTTGTAATCTGACTCGATAGCAAACTGGGTCCCTTTTGAACATTACATTACATTCCTGCAATAGGACTCCATGAAGGTCCCTTTTGAACATTACATTACTTTTTTTTATTTGTTGGTACCTTTGTCTTTGTGGCAGTTATATGTACAGTAATAATACCGGACTGAGTTTTTGACGCATGCTTAAATTGCGTTGACGTAGTAGTAGTACAACATCCAACTCATAATTTTTTCTTTTCTTCAAATTTGATCCTTCGTCATCATCCACGTATTAAATAATTTCTGCAAAATAAGAGCATTGGAATTCAATTCCCATGTGATAAATGTAAATCATATCTGTTGATATACAATACAGCACTGCACGACCCACCGCTTCATTTTATGATAAAAGGTTGTATTTCTGGTTTAAGTTTCCAATTCAATTGGTTACAAGCAAGTTTAGTCTGATACAGGCCATGAAACCACTCGTCTATTAGAGGCCCAAATAAACAAAACCCCTTGTTATAATGTGAAGATCCATTAGCTTATTCTGGACTTATAAGGGCTTGTCTCTGACAAGTTAAACATCACAACTATTGTACCATCTATGATAAGTTGCTAGTTTAATTTTTCTCCTCCCTTAAGCATGTTATTACACTTGTTCCTTGTATATATATACAAAATTTCACTAACATAAATAAACTAACCCACCAGATGTAAGATAAGGTTACCTGAGCACCACCTTAGATATTTTTAAAAAAGAATCCCATATAACCATAACTAGAGCAACTTGGGGATTAGACAAATTTCAGACTTCAATTGCACCAAGTTGTTATAGTGGGACAGATCAATTATTTAGTAGTCTATAATTTGATTAAAATTATTGCAAGCTTATTACTTATTAACCCCTGCAACATATTTTTGTTAACCATTCTGAATACAAAAACGGTAAATAGCAGTAATAGAGAAACACAAGGGTATGCTTAATTGCTGTGATCTCATTTTATTCTATTTCCTCATTCAAACTAAGCTCTCTTGATGCCTTCCTGGCCTCCAAAAACCCTAAAACCACCCTACTTTTTATCTCTTACAACAACTTTGGAAAAGAACAAAACAGAAAAAAAAAAAAAAAACTCTCCCATATTTCATAGAGGAGGTACAACAGAAAAGAAATCCAAAAGCTATAAAAAAAAAAAAAAAAGAAAGTAAAAAGCTCTAGATTATCCTCCTAAGTTCTCTTCTTCTAATGCTTGTTGAAGTAGAGATGGGCTCCTCACAAACCTACCCTGCTCAGATTAAAAAAAGGTGCTAATAAATACAAGCTCTTTGTAAGCAAAAGGAAAACAAGGGCTTTTAGAGCAGGTTTTACAACTAGACTACATTTTTTTTAAATAGCACAAAATTAATAATGAGAGTAATAATCAAAATCTTACACTTGCCTTCATCCTAGGGCGCTGATCCGCATTCACCTTTCTAACTTGGTATCTAATCTTTTTGGAGAAAAGACGCGTCCGCCTCTTCTCCTTGTATCTCATCACACTGGCCTCTCTGATGCCGTTGGGTCCGCCATCCAATGAAAGATCAATGTTTGCCTGAAATATCAGTTGACTGGTTAAATTAAGTTCCACTACAGAAAAATTCTAAACATAAGAAACTGAAGGGTAATTAGCTAAGAGCTTAAGAGGTTGGGACATCCCATGCTGGTCCAAATAGACTAGCCAACCAAATGCATTATTATCAGAGCCTGACAAATTTAGCCCAAAGTATTTGAAGAGTCTTTTTCATGTAGTACAAATCGTGTGGATGTTTATACATGTGAATGCCTAAAACAAAGGAGCATGGGGGTACTATAAAGTCCAGAGCAAGATGCCGAACATTTCAGCCCAGCCGCCTGGTTCAGACTCGGATCCTCGTACTTTATTTTCCATTTCACAGTAAAAAACACGCAGCTCAGCACCAGCGCAAAAACAATATAAGAGTAAAAAATAAAAGAAATCACTTACACATACAGAAGTTCATAACCAGACTATAAACCTATCAAGGGGTAGGAAACTGAAGTCAAAAGGGGCCCATACTTTACCATTTTATACGAAAAAATGATTACCCTTCATACTTACTATTATTATACTGAAAACAAGAACATTCTTGCATTTGTTCAAAATTTTCACTATTAGATATTTTATATAATATTGATTCAACCTATGTGAGGCTAATCAACTTATTACGACGGTTATGGTGGAGTAACTTAACTAAATTTGGAGACACTTGAAATGAAGCCCATAATCAATCTGAGCCCAAAGAGACAAATAGAAAATCCCTAAGGATCTGACATTATTAGCATTGCTAATTGGTCCCAGATGCAAAAATCCTGACACAGATATAAGATCCATCCCCAGTAGAATAGATATTTTTTCGAGTAATTTACTGATGTAAATCCAGAGCATTACATATTACTATCTCAATGGCATACAGAATGTTATGTACAGAAAGTTGATGTACTACAGGATAGATGGTTGAGTTTCTGAATTTCATTTTGTCCAGAAAGCAGAATCAAAATTAATTAACTTCTAAACTGTTATAATATAATTAATAAAATAAAGAAAAACAAAATATATATTTTGGGCTATAACAAGAATTCTTTAGCTAAAATAAGGCACAAGGAGTTGGACCCCGTGTAACCAATGTCAACTTATGCATTTATTTTTCTATAACTTTAGCTACTTATCACAAACTTCACTCAATTTGGGGAAGTCTCAAAATGGTACATGGGAATGCATACACTACCTCTGACACTCTATTATCATCTCCTTCATTAAATACAATATAAATTTGACTTTTTTGTTCATGTGGTAAAAGCTATGCAAAGGAATCTTGCCAAGAAAAACAACAATTTCAAACTTATATAGGGACAATAATTTACAATAAATTATGTTATCATTTGTAAATTGGACAAAGTTCATGCCAAATTCCAACCAAACAATAATGCTTAGTGTCTGCTCTAATTTTCATTTTCATTATAAAAAAGAGAACAAACGGTATCTCAGAAAACAATTGCAATTTTGAGACTTACAAGAGTTTCAGCAGAAGGTCGTGGCGAATCAGGCCCCTCTGAAAACATGGACCCTTGGTCTGACCAGGCATTGATGATACCATCATGGTTTAATTTCAGGCCCAACTTAACCCTTGGAGCTGCACCATCCTTCTCTGGTTGACTTACAGCACTGCCGCATACAGCAAGTTGTTTTCCACCCATCACTTCCCCAGCATCTTTCTCTTTTTTTTCCTTCTCCACTTTTTCTATCTTCTTTTTCTTACAACTCTTCTTCTTATCTGGCGTGACAACTGGAGGCCTGAATTTTGTGAATATTTCCTTCATGGGCACGGCAGGGGACTGGTACCAGTCAGTAGCATTTCCCCGGTTTTTAAATGCTCGGTTGAAGTGCTCCAATTTTGAACACAACCCAAGCCCAATTAGGCTCTTTAGACATGGATTTATATTTGAATTTAAATTTGGAACCAAGACTGACCCCGAATCATTAGAGCTGTTATCAGTACCGCTGCTGGCACATGTACCAGTATTGTCAACTGAGAGTTTACCCATTATGCTATCAATCCCTTCTCCACTGCACTCAATCGATTCTTCATCTAGTATTGATTCAGTGTCAAAATCATCATCTATAACCTCACTGCTAGGACTTGGGCTGGAAACAGGCGAACCAACCTGGTCGCGAAAAGAGTATCTTCTAACCCAGCTTGATGGACTTGGCAGGGTTGGCACAAATTCTGAGGCCATCATTGGGTCATGGAGCAAGAATGCAGCAGGACCCGGTACTGGCAATGGAGGGAGGAGCACCGAATTCGGGTTATCAGGCACATCAAAAGTTAATGGGTCGAGTTGCAGCTGCTTGTTGGGCTTTTTATGGATTGGCTTAAGGGTCTGTTTGGGGTTAAAAATGGAGGGGTAGAGAGAAGAGAGGATAGCAGCTGCCTCGTTGTATGTTTGGTTGGGACGCTTCCGGGGTGCACGAGGTTTTTTTAGAGAAATGGAGGAATTGGAATCTGAGATTGTAGAGGAAGGAGAGGAGTGAGATGAGCGGGTCGAAGAGGAGGATACCGGTTTTACTATGTCAAGGTGGTATGGCCGGCCACTTCCACTGGAGAGACAAGATGCCATTTATATCTAGGATGAGTAAATGAAGAAGCTAAAACCCCAAACTTAGAGAACTTCAGGGCAGATGACCCTTGTACCAGAAAAGCTTAAAAAAAACTAAACCGCAACCTAATACCATAGGAGAAGAGAACCCAAAAATTGGGTCGATTGCCAAGCACGATGCTGATAGGAAAGCTAAAATCCTAAAACCCTAGTGAAGAAGAAACAGAACCAAAAAATTGGCTTCGGAAGGAAAGGTCAATCCGAATTTCGAAATTCAAAACTCTTTTCCTAAACCCCAGTAAAAACCCCAGGTGTGGGGATTGAAACTGGACTCTGTTTTTCAGCCGAAGATGGAAAAAACGCATCAAGGCTGTGTACTAATTTGCTATTGAATAGAGAGAAATAGAATTGGAGTTGGAGTTGGTTCTCCTTTCTTTATTTTTGCTGTTGTAGCGGAGATAGTATCAGTAGGGGAAGGGGAAGGGGAAGTGGAAGGGGAAGGCGAGAGGGGTTTAAGAGAGAAAACACCAGAGGAAGAGACAAGCATCGCTCTCAAAAGCCAGGCCATGAGAGGGGCATTTTTTTCTGTCTGACCTTGTTACAAGTCACAAGTCACTGTCTGTTAAGAAATAAGGATGGATGGAGGCATGGAGCCTTAGAGGTGTGCTGTTGGGCCCACGTGTCAGAGAATTGTAACAGGGACCTTATAGTTGTCATGCAACAGAGGATTTTGATTCTGAAAGTTTCTAAGGTTGCTCTGTCCAGCTCTGTGATGGAAAGCGGAAAGGTTGCTTTCTCTTAATTCTTGTGCGCTTTTGCACACTCTGCTTCTCTAGGAATGAACTCGTCAGCTGATTCATATTTAAAAATAATGATGCTAACTTTTATATTTCGCTTTTACAAAGTCACTGAGGATTGTCAATTGTGCAAATTCATTTTCTATTTCAGAGAAAAAATAGCCGACATTTTTATTAATATCCAAAGTTTAATAAAAATTATTAATTATACCCAGAACTCAACTCAATATCGAAATATACCCAAGCCGGCCATTTTCTGGCCGGCTATGTTCCCTCCCTAAGCCGGCCATAAAATGGCCGGCTATGTACCTTTTTTTTTTTCCCGTTTTTTAGAGAGAGACACTATGAAGATCAAAATATTAATATTTAACACTGAAAATTTGAAATTTTTTGTTTAAATTTTTTGGTATATTACTTCTTTTGATATATAATTAGCATATTTATACTAAAATATGCTATATTAATTGAAATTATATTGAATAACACTATATTATGTTAAATTACGTTAAATTACATTACATTACTTTACAATACGCTATATTAATTGAAATACGCTATATTGTGCTACTATTTTAATGTTGTTATATTTTCTGTTTAGCATTATTATGATAATTTATTTTGATCTGTAAAATATAAAAATAGTACCATAAAAGCACACATACACAAGAACCGAAATATATGATAATCCAAATATACCAAACATAAATAGTATATCAAATATAAATAGTACAAAACTAGTAAAAATACATCGTAATGGGTGCTCCAGTCCCTATCTAGTCGTGCTCGGTGGGTAACGCTGTAAGGAAGACATTAGTTGCAATAAAAATCTATCAAGTAATATGATGTATTTAACAATAAATACAATAGACTACGACTTACCTGTGCAGGTCTCTGTGTGTGGAACTCGGCAAAGATGGATCTCTGGGAATCAACGCCACTCGACCAAACTGGCGGAGCACCCGATCTGGGTAGTGGTGCTCCACTGTCCAGAAATGTATGAGTAGACCTCGATAGAACCACATCGCCCGCTCCTGCTCGTCAGTCACACTGCCCGGTAAGAGGAACTCCTCATACAACTGATCGTACGGCGTCCACTCAACAAGAGGCTCAGGCAAACTCTGAAGCTCTGACCGGGCCCGTACATCTGCTTTGCCGTCGGCTTCATTTTCAAGAACATTACACGTCAGCCTATTTTGATGGATTGATTGATTAAATAATTTACACTAAAATAAGAGTTGGTGACTTACCTCACTACTACGACACAGGTGGTAGTATAGATACGCCAGGACAGCTCCACCCCAGTTGTACGACGACGGCCGCTCAATGTCCATCAGCAACGGGAGATACATCATCGGCATCTGATCACCGCTGGAATCAGGAAACATGACAGAACCAAAAAGATCCATCACGTAGCCCCGTGTATATCTGCAATACAAAATATATAAAAATTCTAATAGAATCATCGTATTATAAATTAATTAGTAGATATTAATAAAAAATTACCTCTGAATCTCCAGCTCGGTGGAATCTGCCGAGAGACCCGCGATGAAGTGCTGCCGTAATCTCGTCATCCGCAAATGGAACTTCGACCTCCCATGTTCCCCAATGATATAGGAAGGATCAGCTCCCAATAACTCCTCGACATAACCTGCGAATCTGGTGCTGTCAGAGACGCCGCCGACGGGTGTGCCACGGATAGACAAACCCCAGAGGGCACTCACATCCTGGAGAGTCACTGTCATCTCTCCGAATGGCATGTGAAAGGTGTGCGTCTCGGGACGCCATCGCTCCACCAGTCCAGCGATGAAAGATGCATTGATGATGCTCTTCTCTGTCCGCACGATGTCCACAACCTGGTAGAGACCCAGGTTGACGAGGTACGGCTCCATCACCTCATAGTACCTCATGTGAACGCACCTCAACTTCACATCTAGAAGATCCGTGTCCTGCGTTGAAAAATGTAATCCGCATGGTGACAACATAATAAAATTTAAATCCAACAAAATTTAATGAAAATATAAGAAAAGGAACGTACCTCACGAGAAGCCAGTGAGACTCGGTGCTCGCTGTGGGGAATCCACAGGAGAGGACTGATGTGCTCCGTGCTGCTAGTACTGATCGGCTCGTCCACTACTGGACGTTGGGTAGGCCGTGCTCTAGGCATCCTAATATCTAAAATAACCTAAATTCGGTGAAATTACGCTTGATCAGCATAATTATGGTAAAAAAGGCCAAAATACCCTAAATATTAGTCATCTGTGCTAATTACACTAAATTATGCTTAATCAGCCTAATTATTGTAAAAAAGACCAAAATACCCTAAAAATTGGTCATCTGTGCTAATTACACTAAATTACGCTTAATCAGTCTAATTATGGTAAAAAAAGGCCAAAATACCCTAAATATTGGTCATCTGTGCTAATTACACTAAATTATGCTTAATCAGCCTAATTATGGTAAAAAAAACCAAAATACCTTAAAAATTGGTCATCTGTGCTAATTACACTAAATTACGCTTAATCAGTCTAATTATGGTAAAAAAGACCAAAATACCCTAAAAATTCTTTCCACCGTGCTAATTACACTAAATTACGCTTAATAAGCATAACTATGGTAAAAAAGGCCAAAATACCCTAAATATTGGTCATCTGTGCTAATTACACTAAATTGTGCTTAATTAGCCTAATTATGGTAAAAAATACCAAAATACCCTAAATATTGGTCAAACGTGCTAATTTCGGTAAAATTACGCTTAATCAGCATAATTATGGTAAAAAATGCCAAAATACCCTAAATATTGGTCAATTATGCTAATTACACTAAATATTGGTTAACTTAGCTAATTACACTAAATTACAACAACATAATCTAAATTATAACACCTAAAACCTAAATCCTAAACCCTAAAATAAATAAATTAAAAATTAAATTAGATAAAAAAAAATTACCTTAAAGAAGAGAGAATTCGGTTGAAGATGGGAGAATTGTGAGAGGAGAGAGAAAAAAAGGGGTATATAAAGGGTGAAATGCGGGGGAAAAAAAAAATGTACATAGCCGGCCATTTTAAAATGGCCGGCTTAGGGAGGGAACATAGCCGGCCAGAAAATGACCGGCTTGGGTATATTTCGATATTGAGTTGAGTTCTGGGTATAATTAATAATTTGTATTAAACTTTGGATATTAATAAAAATGTCGGAAAAAATAGTGCAAGTCATTGAGGATTACGTATTATTAATTTATTATTAGTTAATAATATATGACAGAGATTGTGCTGTCAAACATTACAAGTCGTTATAAGGCCGCAGAGGGTAATTATCGTACTACCAAAAATTACATGATAATAATAATAATAATACCAATTGCAACAAATTTAGATAATCATTACTATAAATATTTTCTTAAGCCGGTTGAGGATAACACTTGGTAACCCTTTATAACCAACAAAGTCATCATGTATTGAAACTCATTTTGTATTTCACATATTTCATACAATTAATCTTTATATTTTTATTATTATTATTATTATTATTATTATTATTATTATTATAGATACATTTTACTTATCCATTAGGCCAGAACTGTTTTTTTTATCAATACTAGAGGTGTTACTTTTATCCGATTATCCATATCTGATCCGAAACCGAATAAGATCCGACCCGGATCCGGTTAATTTGGATAGAGTGTGGTTTAAAAAATATAACCGGTTAAATTATGAGTATAGTTACAAAATTAATAATTTAATATCCGATCCGGATCCGATATTGTAATGGATAGGATATGGGTTTGATTTAGTTATCCGACCCATAACCGACCCTGAACCGATACCCATATAAATACGCGGTAAAACATATATTAATAACTATGAAAATACAATTTTGCATATAATCAAATCAACAAATGTCACGCGGGTAATTACATTTTGCATATTAATTTTTTGAATAAAATTTAGTGCTGTGAATATATCCTTTAATATTTGCCTTGTATATCCTCTGCATAATCATGAAAATTTATTGCTCTCATTGATATGTCATTGGCAATAAATCTCATTGAAATCAAATATCTGTCATATATCTTTTTGATCTCTTTATCTACCATATATATGTCTTTCTACACAAATTATTTTAATTCTCTATTCATTGATTGAAACAAATTAGTATTAATATTCCATTCATGGATTTTTTGAACCATAGAAAAGGAAATCACAATCTCCAATATGTTTATTTTGAGCAATGAATCTCATTTCGTTTTTATTTTCTTACTGGTCCGTTCAAATGAAAATAATTTTGATGTTAAAGTATTGGAAGAGCAATGAACAGAAGTATCCAATCATCTCTTGTATTGCGAGCTATGTTGCATGGATTCGGGTATGGGTATCGTATCGGATACGATACGGATACGGCGATACGACAATTTTTAAAAATTTAGGATACGATACGTCTATTATATATATTATTTATTATTGTTTTATATATTATATTTAGATAATCATAACTTAAATCAAATTTGTATAAAACATTAAAAGCATAACAAAAGAATATATTAAATACTATAGTTACTAGAATATAACATAAAGGAAGCTTTGGTGTAGTGGTTAAAGCTTTTGACCCCTCAACAGAAGCCCAAGTTCGATTCACGCGAGGGGCAGAAAAAAAAGGGAAATTTTCGCTGGTTCACTGGCGCGGCTGACGGGCGCGGGCGCGGTTCACCGTATCCACACGTATCCCGCCGTATCCGGGAGTTTCAACGGAGTATCAGCGACCGTATCGGCCAAGTACCGATACGCCACGTAGGCGGATACGCCAGCTGGCGTACTGGATACGTATCGGTGTCGTATTGAGCTCATATCGGTGTCCGTTACGTGTCCGATACTGATACGCGGCCTAACCCGGCGTATCCGTGCAACATAGATTGCGAGGGACTTGCTAGTTGTTCCAATCACAACAGCAGCTTCAGATTTTGCTTTTAGCATAGGTAACAAAGTAATGAGGAGGGTTCCAATGCCTCCATTTTTCATGCCTCCACCATGCCTTCATTTTTAAAAACTTTAATAACTCAAAATTTAAAACTAAAAAGTTCAAATAAAACCGTTGGATATGATCTACATCATTTTATCTATGCACGTGTAAAAAATTATGACATTTCAATTTTGTTTTGGTTGTCATCAAGAGCTCGTAAAAAACGTACTAATGTGGATAATTTCTAAACGTTGATTTTACAACTTATTGATTCACATAAAAACAAAATCAAAATGTGATAATTTTTTATGAGCACATAGATAAAATGATGTAGATCATATTCAACGGATTTATTTTGACTTTTAAGTTTTAAATTTTGAGTTATTAAAGTTTTTAAAAATGGAGGCATGGTGGAGGCACAAAAAATGGAGGCATTTGAACCCTCCTCCAAAGTAATTGATGACAAACGAGCAAGTTTGGAAGCATCAACAATTGAAGCTCTCATTTGTTACAGTGATTGGCAAAATATAAATTGGGATAATGTAGTTGTAAATGTTCAATCAGTTGGATAGTATTTTTTAATTTAGATAGATAACTAATTAATTTAGGGTGATTATTTTTATTTTGCTATGTAGCATGATATATTGTATTATTTATGAACGAGAACAATATTATAATTTATATTTTGCACCAGCTTTTAATTTATATTATAATGATTTATTATGTGAGATGTTTAAGAAATTATAATTATATTTAAATGTAAATGATTTCTCAAATGCTTGAGAGTTGTGACATATACCCGCTCCGGATTCGGAACCGCCCCGTATCCGTACCAAACCCAATAATCCACAAACAAATTATGGGTATCTATCTATCCGAAACCGAAAGACTGAACCCGAAATATCTACGGGTAGAT
Source organism: Carex littledalei (assembly GCA_011114355.1). Classification (NCBI taxonomy): domain Eukaryota; kingdom Viridiplantae; phylum Streptophyta; class Magnoliopsida; order Poales; family Cyperaceae; genus Carex; species Carex littledalei. The sequence goes on along the minus strand of CM022097.1, from coordinate 656,584 downwards.
AGGTATCCGGATCCGGACCCGATCCGATTTAAATATAATAAGTATATGGATCAAAGTTTGGACCCGAATACTTTTAGAGCACGGGTCCAAATATAATAGTATCCGGACCTGACCCAACCCGACCCAACCCGACCCGACCCGACAGCACCTTTAATCAATACATTTAGTCATATTAGAATTCTTCTGAATTATAATTATCTTGTTTGGTTCTTTCGACTATTTAGAAATGTAATTTATTTATTTCAAATTTCTATTAGAAATGATGCGAGTTTTCTAAAGCTATAAATTTAAAACAAAACTGTACTCTTGTCATTTATTAGTCATAACAATAATAATTATTGATTTTATGCAACTTTGAATCTTTGATATATATATATATCTATGTGGAAATGAGAAAAATAAAATTGATTTGAAACGTTTGTTTAAATAAAAATGAATTTATGCACTTAAGAAATGTGGGTATAATCAATTAATTAATATATATGTAGTGGTTTATTCCGAGTTCTATTATGTTGTTATGATTATGACAACGGAATAATTATTGGATCACACTATGATTATGACGACATAATAATTATTTAATTAAACGGATCAGATTGACTGTGGTGTTTTAAAAAAGGATTTTGAAATTCAAGTCATTTTGTTATGCTTAATTGTCATTACTACAATACAACTTCAACTATGCAACAGATGTGACCTTAATTAGTCAAATTGAACTATTTTTAGGCACATTGAATTTTTTTACTTTGTAGAAACATATACACCAATTTAATCTAAGAAAAATTATAAACTGAACTTAAAAGTCGAATTTTATTATTCAATTTAAATAAAAGAAGTTACAAACTTAATTTACTTTTAGTGCAGTTAGATTTTAATTGCCAATACTTCCAAAACCAATAGAAGAAGGAATAGGGGTGATGCCTTGCCTGATGCCTGATGCCTGATGCCCCTCCCCTCCCCTCCCTATTCAAGAAAATGGTGTGAACTTAATAAGTTTGATTCCATCCACCAAAATCTATGCAAATCCAATGTGAACATTATTATGCAATGTTTTATTTAGCTGAAAATGGATAACAAGGACTCTCCCACTCCCAGACGTACTCCCAGACATCGTAGGGGTATTTTCGTAAACTGCCTCGCCGAAAAGAGACGAAAAGGAAAGAAAATATCCTTTTTTTTCTCTCAGCATATCATATTCTTATCTGCTAACATGGCGAGGTCTCATTGGATGAGCTAGATTCTAGGGCCTACGTGGCAAAACCTTTATACGGTTGACAGCTTTAATTTCACGTGAATCGAGGTTTCTCTTCCTCCTCGATTTGCGAGCCTTATGCTATCCCAATTTGCACCTGTTCTGTTCCTACTTCCTGTGTTACGGCTTTGACACCTATTCATCATACAATTGGTGCTTATCTTTTAGGGATCGACTAACAGTCCCTCCCATTCAGTCCCCTAAACGTCCCCCTAACGGTCAAAGTACAACTGTCAGTCTCCCATTCAACATACATTAATTCACATACAAAATGGAAAGTATTCATACCTAAAATATCAAGTATTCATATATAACTCATCAAGTATTCATACCTAAGATATCAAGTATTAATTCACATACAAACTGGGGACCATTACTTTTCGGGGGCAGTAACTGTCAGACTGCATTGGGAACCACAACCAAAAAGTCACGTGGATCACACCACCAGTGCTACATCCATTGATTAAATTAATTCACATACAAAATGGAAAGTATGAATACCTAAGATATCAAGTATTCATATATAATTCATCAAGTATTCATACCTAAGATATCAAGTATTTAAAAAAAAACTGGACACGATACCTACTCATCTTTTACACGTTTTTCAAGGTGGTTTTTTTTTCTCCGTTCAATCTAACCAATTTTTGAGACGATCTATGAGGAATTTTGCAAATCTAAAACCACGAACGTGTTCTACACAATTTTCTCTTTCAAATGAGATCCATGATGACATACTTTTACACGTATTTCAAGGTATCAAATATTCAAATATGAAAAGTATTCATACAAAATGGAAAATATTCATACCTAAGATATCAAATATTTATATATAATTCATCAAGTATTCATACTTAAGATATCAAGTATTTAAAGAAAAAAAACTGGACTCAAATAAGAAAAGTATTCATACCTAAGTTATCAAATATTCATATATAATTCATCAAGTATTCATACTTAAGATATCAAGTATTTCAAGAAAAAAACTGGACTCATCTTTTACACGTTTTTCAAAGTGGTTTAATGATTGACAAAGTTAGTTAAAATGGGAGGACGTTTAGGAGACTGGAGTGCGGGAGACAACATCTTTTCTCTATCTTTTAATATGTTTATGAATTTCAAATTGAAATTGTTGACTGCAACGGTGGTTGAGCCAGCGAGCTAGCGCGCGCACACTAGTTCATCTCCTAATAATCTAAAATATGAATGTACGATTATTCTCCTAATAATGTAAAATATAGTAAACACTTTGTAAACTCGTGTACACTGACTGATCTGATCTGTGCCTTAATTAATTTGTATTATATCATATGCAACATGATTAAAAATTATGGGTGACAATTGGAGTAGAATATCATTGCTTACATGATGCATCTCTCCCACCCTCGCCCCTCGGATCTCATCTCAATATCTCATCATCTAAATGATTTTGGATTTTTGTACCAATTGTCTCAGCTTTTGGCTTTTGCGGTTATGTTATTAAAATCCTCCGAAGACCCGGTCTTCATACACCGTGGTCACTGACAATTGACAAAATGGTTGTACAATCACATATTTAATTACCTAAATATATCACCATTCGACATTCGAACAAAGAAGTGAAGGGGACACTTTTGTGGTTGCTTTTGCTCATACGTTGTGTCGCTTCCATTCAACCACTAATGATCTATTGGCCTTTTTAGTTTATCCCCTAAACTAGTTTCTCTCTTTTTCATAAATTAAGGTGGAACTAGAATATCTACAACGCTAATTTATTTTAAATTGCTAATCTAATGTGGGATGTACCACAGTTTTTAAATTAGCAAGTTTGCTCTAAAAGCAACTCTTTAGAGCATCTACAATGGTGATTTCTTTTAAATTGCTAATCTGATGTGTTAATTGTTAATATAATTGATGGGATGTATCACAGTCTTTAAATTAGCAAGTTTGCTTTAAAGCAACTCTAATTAAATTTCTGGGATTGAGTGATTTAGAAATTATGAATCTCTTTAATTATTAAATTCAGTAACGTGGTTCAAATTAATTGCTAAACATTTGCTGAAAAGAGATGCTCTAACAGCTCTCTATAGGAAAAATAAGAGATACTTATTTAGATATTTCACATGATATTTTTCCTTTGATTTTTACAAACTATGGATTTATGGATTCAATTCTCTCGATACATGTGTTTACACGTACCTACACAAAAGCTCGGCAATGAAATAATGAAATATATGTGGCCATGTGGGGAACTTGATATTTGTTGTGGTTTAAAAATTTGTCTAAAGAAGGTTCTCAATTTCTCATGGAAACATCAAAATACTAGAATTGACCAAGAAAAATCAATATTATCTTGTTTTTTTTTATCTTATTCTCTTCCCTTTTTTTTTAACCTTTTTACATGGACCGGAATTTTGCATTATTGATATTCAATTTTGGACTTGTGCAGCTGTGCTGTCAATTCCTCCTTTTAACATAAATAAATAAATTACCTATCTCACTTTGAGACAATTAAGGCATACTAATATGATAGCATTAGTTAGTTTTTTAATAAATATATTAAATTAATGGACCCTGATAATAGTCTCCGCACTGTTCCGCACTATAACTACCATAACTATCTGAGGGGACCACAAAACTCCAGCGCTGATTTTTTTTTTCTAAAGTGTTAATACTTATGTACGGAAGTATTTATACCTATGAGGTAAACAATTTTTACATAAATAATGGCCTCCTCCAACCAAATCCCCCAAACGTCCCCACACTATAACTACCATAACTGTCTAGGGGCCGCAAAAACTCCAGCGCTGAATTTTTTTTTTCTAAAGTATTAGTACCTATGCACGAAAGTATTTATACTTATGCACTGAAGTATTTATTTCTATGAAAGTAACTATTTTTGTTAGAGGAATGTTGATGCGGGGACGATTGGAGAAGGTTGATGCGGGGATACGAGGTCCCCACTGCTTCATTAGAGGAAGGTTGACGCGGAGATCATTAGGAACTAAAAAAAGGATGATCATAACAAGTATGCGAGGCAGCATTTTACCGTCATAACACCCAATGACAACGATCATCTCCATGTGTTAATGTTTTCCTCAAGAAAATTAGTGCGTACTGACTGTTATAATGGTTGACCATTAAAGACATTATGTGAAGTTCTGTAGACAAAATGTTCCCTAAGCCTAGTAACTATTTATTTTTTGTCAACAATTATATAATCATGAAAATGATCAAATTAGTATTTGTATAATGAGAAGCGTAACCAGCATTTTTATTAGGAAGCTTACTCATGGGTACGGGTCCTCACAAATCAATTTGTGGGTTCCTGTGCTCATAAAATCCAATCCTGCATAATCTCGTGATAATTGAACATACTGTAAAAGTTTAAATTCAATCAGATTGATCATCTGAATAATTGTTTCGAACTTTCATTGTTAAAATTTATACGTTTGTCGCTCTTTTTCTTTAATTTTATTATTATTGTGCATATTTTTTTAAATATAACTTGAAAATAAAACTATCTAATTATTTAATATTTATAAGAAATCTCTCGTTCATACTTCAAATCTTCGATTACCATTTGAAATAGGCCACCATCCTCGTAATTATTTTTTGTTTCGAATATACCCTTCAATTATTAACATAATCTAATATTAATAATTAGCAGCTCTATATAATTGCTACCACTTTGTTGCTAAACTAAAATCATACTGTTTTTCTCAAAAAATAAAATAAAATCATACTGTTATTTCCTGGTTGTAGAGAAAAAGAAGAGAGAGAATTAACCAGAAACTGAGTCCTACAAGAACATGGAGTTGTCATCTTACTATATTTTGAAAAACCAAAAGTTGCCTCTTAATTAGTTACATTTTGTCTCCAAAATTTTGCAAAAATTGAGACTTGAAGAGAAGAACCCAAAACTTAATTTGTTTTACTTTTACCAGTAGCATACAAGATCTGTCTGACTAGGTGAGCCTTATCATCCCTGTACCATTGCAGTCATTTGGAGCTTTATTGACCTCTTGATCTGGATAAACCCTTGTGAAAATCAAACATGGGCCCAATTGCAACCATGATGCACGTGACCTCTTTTTTATAATTAATTACTTTCTAGAGAGAGAGAGAGAGAGAGAGAGAGGCCAATGATAAACTTTGAATTGGTATGTTTGTGCCATTAAAGGCCCCACCTGGTGATATTATTAACCGTTAAGAGCCTGCAGCAAGTCTGGTACAGATTGTGAAGATTTTCTTGAAAGATATAACTGTTCCTGATTTGGGTATTGCAGATTGGCAGTTCTGTTCATTCTCAACCTCATAATTACTGGATGCAACTCATTTTAATGGTCAAAATTGAAGCACGATAGTACATTAATTATATTATTTTAATTGGTTGCATGCAAGTTTCACTGGCAACAACAAGTACAGTACAGTTGTTTGGATGAGAATATTGATTCCAAATTTCTCATAAACTGACATTTTCTTATTATAAGAAAATTACTTAAACTAGAAAAATATACAGAAAAAGGCAACGAGTGTCTCTATCACAACACAAACTCCTACTCCTTGTTAAGTTGTAAGTAGAGAAATTAATGAATTGAACTATTGGTTTTAGGCAGGGACACATAGCCACTTAATTATATCCACCATTCTCTACGGATAACTCTAATCTTATTGGTTGTGGCCTTCCTTGCTTGTGCTTCCTCAGACAATTAAGATAAGATTTACCTACTATAACGCTAATAGGCTAAAATGGGCCGACTTATATTTAGGTGTGTTTTACTTTCTTCATTTTAAGGGCCCATTTACAACTAGAAAGTTCATTTCTATGATTCAAACTACGTGCATATTCTAAAACACCACCTATTGTATTGTATTCCAATTCATAAAATCTTCATCACAATGCCTCATTCAAAACCAAAATGGGCCCTTATACAAGAGTTCTTGATTGTTTCTGAGAGCCAAAACAATATCTTCTTCTATAAGAGTTCTTGATTGCTCAAAAGAAACCTCCATATATCAGTTTTAATTTGTACTTGGATGAAACTTGTCCAAGAGTAACAAAATACAATAAGATAAAATTAGTGACTTAAAACTTTTAATGACTTTAAAAAATTAAACAAGCAAAATTCCAGTAGTAGTCTAAACAAACAATTTGAAAGTTTAAGCCTATTTCAAGGGTAAGAAGCCTCAAATATCAGAACAGCAGGAACACAAAAAGATAAGTGCTTAATCAAAGTGGTATTTAGTTGGAGTAACTGAAAATTCAGAGTTTCTGACAAGTGCATAATCTGAAGATTATTTAAATATTATTTGATATCAGATAAATCGCTGTGTACTTACTTACTCTATAGCAGGCGACTCAGGCATGTTCATGTTCTCCCATTAGCTAGGTATTGAGGGATCTCTGACAACAAAGTCCAACGAGTAACTGTGGAGCTCAATGCTAATGAATAATTTTACATAATTAACTAATGAGTGAGGCTATGGTGCTATGCATAGCACGGATGGCTAGTGTACTACGGCTCAATATGGTACTTTTTAAATCTTAACGGTCGATCCGAACCGTTCAATGTGATATCCATATGAATATGTACTTGCAAACTAAATTTTATATTTTTTTGAATTTTTTTACTATTTTTTTAGATAGGTAGAAAAATCAGTGTTTTCTGAAAATTCTGGACCATCAAAATTCTACCTATCTAAAAAAATAGTAAAAAAATTCGAAAAAATATAAAATTTAGTTTGCAAGTACATATTCATATGGTTATCACATTGAACGGTTCGGATCGACCGTTAGGATTTTAAAAAGTACCATATTGAGCCGTAGTACACTAGCCATCCGTGCTATGCATAGCACCATAGCCTCACTCTTAACTAATTACAATAAAACTGAGATTCCCCTAACAGTCGATGTGATAAATAAAAATAGAATGTTTTTTTTAATGTAACTGTGGAGCTCGGCTCTTCTCTGTTTGGAAGCGTATCCTCTGCAGTAACGTATCACTGTACGCAATCTCAATCGAACGATATTTTTTCCAGATCAATCGTAGATACACAGAGAGTCTTTAAGATTCGTGTCAGGTTATTTAAGATTTGTGCATGTTAAAACGGACGGTGTAGATTCCTCATTCTACATGGTAGGGTATTTCTACCGGAACTGAATCCAATCTTTTAGCATTTGAAACTTATACATGTATGTAACTTAAGAGAGCAGGTTGGGTCCGATGGGTTTCGGGACCGTCCGATCTGATTTAAAATTCGTGCGCACGAATTTTAAAACAGAAACGAAACTGAGGGCGCGGATCTTAAAGCAGATCAGACGGTCATCAAACTTATCGAACTCACCTTGAGTCCGATGGGCATCGGACCCAAATTGACCTCGTAACTTAGGGCTGGCAAAAAAACTCGTAGCTCGTGGCCTGCTTGGGATTAGCCCGTAGCTCAATCGATTACAACTCAATCGTTATTGGACCGAGATGCTATCAAGCCAGTCCGTCCCTGGCTCTGTCTAGAATTGACAAGTTTGAGCTAGGTCTAGCTCAGCCCGGGCCAGCTCGCTCGTGTGAATTTATATGAATTTGTGTAAATTTTATACTGTTTTTAAGCTTAATTATCTAATTTTTTGGGCTTCTGTTCTAGCTAAGTCCAACAAGGTACTACGAGCCAACTCAGTCCATCTCATCTCTGTCTTAGATCGATTACAAGTTAAGATTTTAACTCGGCCCTCTCAGTCGGTTTGGTTCCTACTCCAAACTGAAATGAGTGCGTATCCGGTAAGATATCTCATATTTTGCGTGATTGGACTTTCCGGTGCCTATTCAGGATAGCACAGGGGCCAATATTATTTGAGTTTTGAGTTCGTGCAAAACATATATGAACGGTTGAGATTTTCCGAAAAGTGACGCATACTAAAAATATGAGATATCTCGTAGGATGCGAATCCAACCGAAATGTGGGCCTAGCTCGGCCCGAGCCACCAGCTCGTTACTGACGGATTAGTCTAATTTTACGACAATTATTATTTAATTACGAAAAGAACTCCGGGTAGACCAGATAACTTGTCCTAAATCAACGGCTACCATTGTAGAAGACACAATTGGAGAGTACGGAGGGGAAAGTGTAGGAGAAGTCCAGAACCAAACCCCGCTTCCCTCCCGCTCGGCTTCCCTTATCCTATTCAGTCAGTTCCATCCCTCTTTTCTTTCTACCTCTACCTCTACCCCTACCTCTTCCAGAGAGAGAGAGAGAGAGAGAGATGCCGACACTGAACCTGAGCACAAATGTGCCAGTTGATGCCGTGACTTCCTCGGATATACTCAAAGATTGCACCCGACTCCTCGCCAAAATCATTGGCAAGCCCGAATCTGTCAGTTTTATATTTATTACACATCCTGGCTAGTCTTTTCCTTGCTAATGAGGCAGCTGCATCTTCCTTTTGTCTATGTGGACAATGTGTTTGATGAAATGCCTCTTACATACTTCCTTTTTTCACAAGGACAGTTTGCAAGGGCAGTTAAAAGCCCCTAATTTCAAAATCCAAATTGGGGATTAAACTTTCAGTATACTTAGCACAATTGTATGCTTTTCAAATGTGGCAGTATGTGATGATATCACTTAATGGAGGGGTACCAATGTCATTTGCTGGAAGTGAGGAACCCGCTGCTTACGGAGAAGTCATTTCCATAGGTGGTCTGGGAGCAGGTGTAAATGGGAAGCTGAGCTCAGCCCTAGCCGAAATTCTTGAATCCAAGCTTTCAATTGAGAGTTCACGCTTTTACATCAAGTTCTACGATGTGCAGGTAATTCTGATTTCTTTTTTGGGGTTTTCTGTATATGTGCTATTGAAAAGCTTTTTAGTGGTGCCTACAGGTGTTGTGGTTTTTTACATGTATGTGAACAAGGTTTTGGGCGAATCACTAATGGTTTGCAGTGCTGATCCACTGGTACACTATAATCTGAAACTGTTGGGCTGACATGATGGGTTAATAGGTTGGTTTTAGACACAAATTTGTAAAACATGTAACACCTGTTGGTTAGTTGGGTGCAGTCCGAGCTCTGCCACTGAACCTGTTTAGCTCTAATTTGCCCAATGTTTATTAATTATATCAGTATGGAAATCAATTTGCAATCAGAAGTTGGATTAAATCATTCCGGCTAATTAAAGGGTCAGGTCTGCACAACTTTTCGTGAACTCTTGGCTAGGCAGTCGTCTGACCTGGTTGTCATTCTTAAATAAAGATTGATGACCTGACCCAATCCATTGTGAATTGTTGGTTAATGGAAGGGTATATTAGTTTGTAAATTGAATGAACTTTGCATTCGAGTTCTCCTTAAAAAAAGGTGGTCATGAGAAATATTCTCCCAAAAGCAGTTGGCTGTTTTCATATGTTAATATAACTAGTTTGATTTCATATACTCACCCACAACTTTTGCGAATCAAGTAACACACAGACCAGTAAGTACAAGCTGGTAAAAATCTAACTATTGCAGTACCAAGCCAGTGGCATACAATTGAATTGGTTGTTTGTAACCTCAATCTGCAATATGCACTAAACAATCCAAGAAAAAGGAACACTACAACTCTACAAGGAAAAAGAAAACCTCAGAACTTTTTGTACAAAGGATGCCCATGTTGACACAATTTTCACCCCACCAACTGGTATTGAGCCTGATATGGTAGTATTTAGTACGGTACTGTGTACTCCAAATGGGCTGTTGGACTGTTACTTGTTAGGTGATCAAATATGAGTTGAGTTCTGTTCTTTTAGTTAGCAGCCAACCAGTTGAAGCTTTAGCCATAACTTAGCAGTAACATTAATGCTTCCATTAATGGCAAATTGCAAGTGTTGGATAAAATGATTTTAAAATACCTGTTCACTTTATTGCAGAGGTCGTACTTTGGCTTCAATGGTTCCACATTCTGAAATGCCAAGAGAATTACTTGGTGGAATCAAGATCATTGCAAATCATGTAACTATTTGTCAATATGGATGCTAACTAAGGTCATAATTATGATGCTCTTTGATTTGTCTAGTGAAAGCTTTTGCAAGCAGTTGTTATTTTCTTGAGGTCCTTTTCAATATGAGATTGGCTAAATCAAACACTTCTGTATCACATAAAAATTATGCGCTTGAAGAAATAAAACAAGTCATCTTTCAACATGAGTGCAGATAATTATGTTTTTAAATCTTAAGAAAACCTTATCATAGATTTAAACTTGTCTAAGGACTTGAATATTTATTAATGAAATACTTGTCTTAGCCCCTGCTCATTGATTACAAGGGAAATGGATTCCGATCGGAGGCTGATAAGCATAAGCTGACGTTATTCAGATATGGTACACGTTTTTTATTGCCTCATTTCTGATATACATAAACCACTGGAAGAATTGTATTATCACAAGTTAAGATAGTTATGATTTCTGTACTGTAGGTGTCACAACAATCATCAGCAACTTACAAAAAGCCAGTATATTTTGCAAAAAGTACGAATTAGTCTTATAACATGATTTCACTGTATGTCCCCAGCTATAAAACCAGCTTTTGTGCAATCATAATATCAGCTGTGCAGAGAATCTGTAACACTGATTGTTAAACCCCCGGAGCAGACAGAATAGAATTCAAACTGTTAATGGTTAAGCAATTCACCTCTTTTATCCATGAAATCGTGAGATATTAAGTTCAATGTTTGAAATAAAAATAGATCATCTCGTAGCTGGGTTATGGAGATAAACAGTGCAATAGGTTTACATCATTCTTGAACTTCTACTATTTCAATAGTCATTCCAATCTAGTGATACTTTTATTTGCTAGAAATCTAGTGATATTTCTTCATAATTGTGCAAGTTTAGCAGATGGCATTATAACTCAAAATAGTACAAGTATAAGAGTGACTTCAAAGCACACAACATGTATGTTAGAATTGTGATCCTGAGTCCTGACCTGCTTATTCCAAAAATTGAACAAAATAAATAAATAAAACTGCCAGCTTTTATGGTTTAGACTTTACCAAAAATCCTCAATAGACAATTTAATTTCACTTTATGAAGCAGGCCGCGAGCCGTAATTCCATAAAAGTTAGAAAATAACCTGTGCCACGTCTCAAGACATACTGCCTGACATTGAAAAACTGAACAAGTAAAAGCTGCTTTTTATAGTGTATGCATATGCTCAGATTAATTAATTCTCATTTGCCACGTGAGTTTTTGCTGATTGTCAGAAATGTGTATCTCATGATCTAAGAGCTTTTGATTTGAGTAAAGAATTGTAACAGAGTATAAATGTGTAGTTGATGAGGCTTAATATATAATTAGTGAGAAGGGTACAAAGTATTAGATGAAAGATACATTCAATGTATCAGTGTAGGAGGCTAAACCTCAATTAATTGATGACGCTTGACTAATCCTATATTTCAATGCATCATGCAATGCCAAAGACATACTACCGAGATACGTTTGCCATGCTCACTGGAACCTTCATTTGCATGTTGGATTGTACAAAGGGTTGCAATTACCTACGTGATGTACAAAATGTGAATTCAATTACAACTGCCTAGAATAATGAAACAAAAATGTTCCAGATTATATTTGAGAACAAGTGCATTTGCTACACATCACTCGAACTGCTTCTCCAAAGCACTTGATCATCAATCTTGGACAAATTTTGATCATCCAATCTCTTCCACGTACTGATCAACTGCACCTGTCCCCATTCCTTTCCAGTTTTTCCCAATTGGACCGAAATGACCCTGCCTCTCCTAGGCCAGAAGGCTTTGCCATATGCATGGTAGCCAAAACCACCTCCATAACAAAACCATATACCACTGATATTACCACAAAAATCATTAAGGTGGTCATGACCTAAAAAAACTGATTTTACATCGCCCATTTGGAGAAGGGAGGTTAATACACCAGAATTTACGGTGGAACAGGCAACAGCCTCTTGATATGAACCAATATATCCCTTGTACCATAGGTCGCGTACCTCGGGTATTGGAATGTGAAAAAATGCAAGTGCAGGAGCAGCAGGAGAGATTTCCTGTTAAAATTTAATAGTTGGATAGTTGAAACAATTACACTAAATTTGAAATGTTCAATAGTAGAATAGTTGGAGCACAAAAATTCAATAGTAGGATCATCAAAACAATTACAATAAACCCAGAAGGCTTGATTAACCCAACCAAACCCAATTCACCCTCAAATTGAAACTCAATTGTGCATTCAGTTTTAACAAGTTTATATTTTCAACCCTGAACCTCACTTTTGCAATTAAAGAAGCCAGTAATAAAGAGTACTATACAGGTGTCATATTGGCCAACATGTAGGTTCATGCAAAGTTCCCACCCAACAGAAACAGCACCAACCTCAGCTATTATTGTGCATTGCTTATAAGTTATAACTAAAAATGAGAAAAAACATTAATTGTAACTTGGGGGGTTATGAAAAATGTAAAAGACCTGAAGCATTTGAGAAGTACTGTGAAGCCAATAGAGTTGCGAACCCTTAATCCAACTGTATGTCTTTTTCCCATTTACAACCTCTCTATCCCCACTATCCATGAGATACAGATTCAAAACACTCCTATTTACAAACCCAGACCCATATGGCCCGTTAATATTAATATGGTAATTACCGTATCCATTAATTACATAACCCTGTGGGTTGACTTGAGAAAGTGAATAATCCATTGAGGACATGAAATCCATTAATTCTAACCGGGTCATGGTTGATTCTTGATCATGGTTGCCTAATATTGCAGCCCAAGGGATTTTATGCTCCTTAACGGGCTTGAATGCCTTTATTAATGATTCGGGTGCATCAGTGGCACTTGCCCCAAATATGTTGTCCCCTGATTATCACCCATGTAAATGTTAAAATCTTGAGTTTGACCAAGTTAAAAGTATAGTAATGGAACCTGATGTTGAAATCAACAGTTCCCACCTGTAAATACAATTAGGTCGGGATTCTCAGCAGCAATAATCCGTTCCAAAAATTGGGTTGTGTTAAGATCTGAACAATACGGCGCTTCAGCTGGTGGCACATCTCGACATCTTGTCACGGCCCCGTTTCCATAATGCATATCTGCCACCTATTATTTTCTCCCACAATTAAGAAGAAACAAAATGAAAAAAAAAAAAAAAAACAAGAAGTCTCAATTTGGGTCAAACGGGGTGGAGGGGTATGGGGTCGTGGAACACACATTGGGGCTCAGCTCAACCATATACATATAAAGTGTGAGTGTGAGAGAGGGAAGAAGCATTTAGATTAGACCTGGAGGATCTTAAAGGAGCCGTCATGGCGGAAGCGGAGGGGCAGTTGTGGTAATTTCTTCAGTCGGATCGGGGGGTTTAGGTCCACTAATGGCCTTAGCAGTATATTGGCTAGCATGAGAGAGGAGAGAAGAGAGAATAAGAAGACGAGCCATGACCGTGCCTGGAACTGGAAGGAGTTCGCCATTCTCTTTCTTCCCTTTTCCTGTCGCTCTCACTCTGAGAGACATTAAAATTAAACAAACCAAAGACGGATTTCTTCGAGTATCCGTGTTGATTCTGATATGACGGTGCGAATTTAAACTTAAAGTTTGAGGTACCTTAGAAAGTCTGAATTGCGCTTATAAACGGGGTTAGCAATTTAGCAAACGAGTGAGAGGAGCGATCGACTCTAAATTTACTCTTAAGTTGGTTAGAGTTTTGGAACTCTAAGTTGGTTAATTATTAATAATAAGATGCTAATTATATAATATTAATATATTAATTATAACTATAACATATTATAATATTATTATAATAATTATTTAATATATTAACAATATAAGATATTAATTAATATAATTAGATATTAATAATAAGATACTAATTCTATATAATATTAATATATTAATAATAACTATAATATATTATAATATTATTATAATATATTATAATAATATTATAATATATTATAATTTCATATATTAACAATATAAGATATTAATTATATAATTATATATTAATAATAATTATTAATAATAAGATACTAATTATATAATATCAATATATTAATAATAACTATAATTATTATAATATTACTATAATAATTATTTAATATATTAAAAATATAACATATTAATTATATAATTATATATTAATAATAATTATTAATAGAAAGATACTAATTATATAATATTAATATAATAAATATAATATATTATAATATTATTATAATAATTGTTTAATATATTAACAATATAACATATTAATAATATAATTATATATTAATAATAATTATTAATAAAAGATACTAATTATATAATATTATAATAATTATTTAATATATTAACAATATAAGATACTAATTATATAATTATATACTAATACTAATTATTAATAATTATATACTAATAATATATTATTACTAATTAACGAGGAGAGGGGTGAAATGGTTGAAGGTGAATGACAGTGGGGCCCAGTGGCGTAAAATTGAAGAAAATTTTAAGGCACCTCTGAGGCGGTTTAATTAAGCCTGTTTAGGCTGGATTAAATTTAAAGCTATTTCATGTTACGCCAGTCAATTTAAATCGTGTTTGGTGGAATAACAGTGGCCTAAAGCCTTTAGTCCACCTTTAGTCCACAATCAAACATGGGTTAAATTTGCTTATTAAATATTAATTGGTTCGTGCCAAGCCGTTAATCAACTCCATGTGAACTCAATTATTAATAATATTTATATTTATTTCTATATTGTTTAAGTAACTTATTATAAAATATTTAATGTTATTCTTTTTTAACAATGTTCATTTAGTAATATTTTGTTAATTTTATAATAAATTTTGAAAAGAATCGAACAGCATGAATTGTCAACAAATTTATTTATAGTATACTTGTCGACATCTGAAAGCCCTGATAATTTTCCTCAAAAAAGAATCGAATCTCCTGCCCCCACACTTTGATTTAGCCGTCTGATCTACTTTTTCTTTTTGTCTCTTCAAAATCTTTGGTCTTCCATTCTTAAAGGCTCCCCTAAAGGTAAGAGTGTTCTTATGGGTAGCTATGCAGAACAAATTGCTCACTCAGGAAATCCTCCAGCGTAAGGGTTGTAAACTACCAGTGGGATGCGTTTTATGTGGTTGTGCAATGCTGGAAACCAGGGATCATATACTGGTAAGGTGCAATTATTCTGAAATTTCTGGAGGGGTTTTGTTGAATTTTATGCGCAATTCTGAGACAGAGAGATTGTGATGATGAAATTGTACTTCTTTTGTATTTCTATATTATTATTACAAATGTGATACATGGTATATTTATACAAAAGTCTCTAACAGTAACCTATTCTATTCTAACAGTAATATACTAATATTCTATTTAAGGACATAAGCTCTAAAGGTAACTTTCTATTTAAGGAAAAAGGTGAATTATTCTAAATTTTAATTCTCAACAGGTTTTCTTATGGTTTCTGGTACGGGACCGGTAACCAGGAATGCTCAAGACTTGTTACACATGTGGCGTGCCAGTACTGGGGGCAGAGGCAGCAACACTACGAAACTGGGCAAAATTTCTATAGCAGTTGGTACTTGGGTGCTATGGTGTAACGCAATAGGAAAAATTTTAGACAGGAGAGCAAACTGGAGACGCAACTGGTACAGGAGGCAGCATTGACAGTTCGGCGCTCGAAAGGATGGAGATTTATCTTTTAAAACCCATTTATGGATTCTGGGTTGTGATGTGATTAGGATGGAGATTTATTTAGAAAAAAAAAAAAATCTCATTTCTAGTTTTCGGGCTGTGATGTAAATAGGGAAGCAAATATTAGTGTAAATATTTTTTCCTTATTAATGAAAATTGTAAGGTGGCAGTTGCCATTTTACTGTAAAAAAAGACAAATTAGCAAAATAAAAAAAAATGAATATGACATAGTTATACTTGAAAACATTTATTATATTGTACTTGTAGTTTCATAACAAAATAAATAGGACATAGTAGCAGCAGGATTATAATGGAACTTGCAGACTGAGTACTGCAGCTTGGTTCGAAGTTCAAATTTGTGGATCTTGATCTGTACCAAATCATGAAATACAATGAAAGATGTAAAACGAAATATCATGCTGAATCAACAAGCAATATATATAACTGGTATCCAACAATGGTACATGCAAAATGCTTGTGCGCTTATGATCCGCAACAGCATGAAAATTCGAATTCTAGAGAAAGACTTTTATGCCCTCAACATTGGCTCAAACAAAGCAAAACAGAATCTACTCAACATTTAGCACATTCATCCATTTCGTTCTAAGCATGACATGTCAAAACATAACCCCACATATTACAAAAGCACCTAATTAACTACGACCATTACAAAATGATCCTAAATTCCTTGCAATCGGATGTTTAAACCTTTGAGATTTTCTCCTCCCTTTGCACTGTGATTGAGGAGGATCTTGGTAATTAATCTCCTTAACACCTTCTCCACTTTTGATCAGAATCTGGTCAGCAGTGGCATCAACATGCTCGGCTGACATATCAGCCCTCATACTCTTAGCAATCTCACCTATTTCGTTCAAGCACGACTCAAGATTTTCACTAGCAATGGTATACAATTACAAGGGGTTACAGAATTTAATTTTGATCTTTATTTATTTATAATTAAGTTTGTTGTGTTCTAAAAGTAAGTTCAATATATATATAAATATATACTTATATATATAATTCTATTAAGAAGGATTTAGTTATATATATATGTTTGTATTAGCAAAATACATTATAAGTTACGGTGAATGAATGAATTTGTGTACGTATAGCCCAAATTAAGGTCGATGTAATTATATATAATAACGCCATTCGCAAGAGGCACCATGAATTACAAAATGTGATTAACAGTCGTACCTGACAAGTAAAAAGTAAAAACGAACCTGATGAGAATAATATATATATATATATGTTTTGTTGGTGAGGAACGTGAACCAAAATACAATTCCGAGCTATCTATCGATGGATATATCGCTTGCTTGATATATCAACACTAGTGGTTTGACACCACCCGGCCCGGGCTGCCCGAACCCGGTCCGCCCGTGCCCGGTGCCCGGGGTACCCGTACCCAAGCCCGGGTATACCCGGGTAAACGGGTTTCAAACGGATCAGTCACCCATTTTTGGAAAATACCGGGCTCACCCGTACCCGCTGTACCCGAACCCGAATACCCGTGTACCCGAACCCGCCCCGGGTGTACCCGCACCCGTTTACCCGAACCCGTGTATCCGGACCCGGACCCTTTTACTCGTGTACCCGGGCCCGAAAACCCATTTTTTTCAAAAAAAATTCCCTCCGGTTCAATAGTGATTGGTTCAAATCAATCAAACCGGGTGGGTCCCACCCGTCAATTCTGTTTTTTTTTTTTTTTTTTATTAAATTTCAAATATTATTCTCCCTCCAATCAAAACTCTATAAATACACCCCTCTTCCTCTCAATATTTTCAGCACCCTCTCAATCTCTCAATCTCTCATAATCTCATTCTCTCAATCTCAAATTTTATTATTCTCAGTTTTTAAATTCATTGTTTAAAAAAAATATAGTTGTAAATTTAATTCATTCTACAAATACGCAAACGGAATTACGAAGGTATCGGAATTACGAAGTTCGGCACCTCCCGCAAGATTTTTCCGCGAGATTTAAAGGTTACATTTATTTCATGTTAGATTAATTTATTTTTGTAGAGTAAATTTAGTTTATGCTAGATTTATTTTTGTAGAGTAAATTTAGTTTCATGTTAGATTAATTTAGATTTGTTAAATTTGTTAAGTAATTAGATTTGTTAGATTTATTTTACGTTAGATTTGTTAAATTTGTTAAGTAATTAGATTTGTTAGATTTATTTTATGTTGGATTTGTTAGATGTGAAGTAATTAGATTTGTTTTGAATATGTTTGATTTTATTTTTGAAATTCGGATTTATTTTTAATAGGTTAAAAAAAGATGTTAGATTTATTTTTTTGAATATGTGAAGTAATTAGATTTGTTTTGAATAGGTTTGATTTTATTTTTGAAATTCGGATTTATTTTTAATAGGTTAAAAAAAGATGTTAGATTTTTTTTTTTTAATATGTGAAGTAATTAGATTTGTTTTGAATAGGTTTGATTTTATTTTTGAAATTCGGATTTATTTTTAATAGGTTAAAAAAAGATGTTAGATTTATTTTTTTGAATATGTGAAGTAATTAGATTTGTTTTGAATAGGTTTGATTTTATTTTTGAAATTCGGATTTATTTTTAATAGGTTAAAAAAATATGTTAGATTTGTTTTTTTTAATATGTGAAGTAATTAGATTTGTTTTGAATAGGTTTGATTTTATTTTTGAAATTCGGATTTATTTTAATAGGTTAAAAAAAGATGTTAGATTTGTTTTTTTGAATATGTGAAGTAATTAGATTTGTTTTGAATAGGTTTGATTTTATTTTTGAAATTCGGATTTATTTTTAATAGGTTAAAAAAATATGTTAGATTTATTTTTTTGAATATGTGAAGTAATTAGATTTGTTTTGAATAGGTTTGATTTTATTTTTGAAATTCGGATTTATTTTAATAGGTTGAAAAAATATGTTAGATTTGTTTTTTGAATATGTGAAGTAATTAGATTTGTTTTGAATAGGTTTGATTTTATTTTTGAAATTCGGATTTATTTTTAATAGGTTAAAAAAATATGTTAGATTTGTTTTTTTTAATATGTGAAGTAATTTACATTTATTTTTTTGAATAGGTTTGATTTTATTTTTGAAATTCGGATTTATTTTGAATATGTTAGATAAATAGATTTGAATATGTTAGATTTTATTTTTTAAATTCTTGTTAATTTTTAAATATGTTAGATAAGTAAGTTAGATAAATAAGTTTGACTTATTTTTTTTAAATTTGAATTAGACTTATTTTTTAAATTCTACTTTTTCTTTTTCTTTTGAAATTCGGCAAAGGCAGCAGAGGGCAGAGGCAGAGGCTTCCTGCCTTGTTTTTTTTTCTTTTATTTACTTTAATTTAGATTTAATTTAGATTTGGATTCAATTTAGATTTAATTTAGATTTAGATTCAATTTAGATTTAATTTAATTTATATTGAATTTAGATTTACATTTAAATAGGTTAGATAATTTCGGATTTATTTTTAATAGGTTAAAAAAATATGTTAGATTTATTTTTTTGAATATGTGAAGTAATTTACATTTATTTTTTTGAATAGGTTTAAAAGATGACATCTCCTAATCACGAGTCGGTAGAGGAATTTCAAGCGAGAATGTCAGCCGACATTTTTGGCCCACCTATGTCACCACCTAATTATGCACAAAATTATCCACAAAATTATCCACAAAATTATCAAAGAAGGGATCAAACGCTAGATTTAAATTATCAACAACCCCCCCAAATATATGCACCGTATTATACTTCAAACGATCCAAACATGTATATTCCACAAGAAACACATCAACCGACACCACCATATGCATATGGAGGCACTTCTTCTGTAGCATCGAGTCAAGTCACCCCCCCTATAGAAGGTACTCCTTCGAGAAGTGTCACCGAAATTGAAGAAGAACCAATCCTTCATTCGACAAGTGTCCCCCCAGAACAACAAGTGGTAAAGAAGACTAGAAGAGTTCCTGAATACAATCAGTCGTGGGTCAAATGGTACAAGGTGACCACAGATGAGAATGGCCACATGCAAACCCTTGAATGTAAGGTAAAAAATTGCAAGAAACCGTTTTTTGTGTATAAACAAACTAGTGGTATGACCAGCTTTAAAAGACATGTCGAAATGCACCAAAAGAAGGGTGGGGTTCCAAGTGAAAATGTTGGACCGAGACAAATCCAAACCCTTATGAACTTGGATGGTACAAGAACCAACCCAAAATACGATGAATCAAGAATGCTTAGTGAATTGGCCCGGTACATTACCCACAAAGAACAACCAATAAGTATGGGTGGTTGCATGAGTTTTGCCCAGTTAGTCATTCGGGGGTGTGCTCAACCAATGTACAAGAGGATCCATCATAGAAAGATGGTTAGTGAAATTAAAAACCAGTTTACCAGAACAAAAGATGAGCTCCGAGCTATATTTGCATACCAACAAAATAAGGTCTCAATTACCTCCGATATATGGACTGCCGGTAAACATGGCCTTGGGTACTTTTGTGTTACCGGCCATTGGATCGATGATCAGTGGGTATTACAAAAAATGATATTAAGTTTTTGTGTGTTAGATTCCCCGCACTCAGCACATGTAATTTTCAAATCTATTATTGAGGTGTTACAAGAGTATAACCTTAAGAGAGACATAGATAACAAGATTTTTTCTATTTCATTCGATAATGCTAGTAACAACGTAACTTCCATTGAGATTTTTAAACGGTCACTAAACCCGATTATGAATGGTGCAATGTTTCACCAAAAGTGTGCTTGCCACATACTTAACCTCATCGTGAAGGCGGGCCTTAAAACAGAAGCCGTAAAAGATTTGATCAATAAATTTAAGGATTGTATGTCCTACATTGTTTCAAACCAAGAAAGAAAACAACGGTTTCTGTTGATGTGCGTCAACTATGGATTGAGCAAGTTGAAAGTTCCTTGGGATATAGATACCCGTTGGAACTCTACCTATAGGTTTCTGAACCGATGCCTTCCTTACAAAGCCGTCATAGGAGAGTTTTTGAGAGGCTCCACCCCCGAGGGAATGGCATTGGAGCCCAGCCTCGAAGAATGGGAGCAACTACAAACCCTGAGTAATTTCTTAGGAATCTTTTTTAATGCAACCGTCCAATTATCATGCTCGTACTCACCGACGGTATTTGAGTTGATCAGACATCCCTATAACATCTCCAAGGTGTACCGTGAATTGGAACAAGCTGAAAGCAAGTACTCCACTCTCACACCGATCGTAGATGCCATGAAAGAAAAATTTCTAAAATATTGGGACGATGTACCCCTCCTGGCCATTATCGCAAGCTGCCTCAACCCGGCATACAAGAAGTATTTCACGGTCAAAATAGTTGCAGCGTACAAAGAGAATCTACATTTAGACAAAACCGGGGTGGAGGCATTCGTGCATTCGAAGTTCGATGAGATGTTTAACATATACAACTCAAGAATGGGTGACAACCAAAACCCGTCTTCGTCCCGTGCCGCCCTAGGTAACAATATAAATATACATGTGTTTTTAATCTTTATTATTTATAATATCTACATTATTTGTCCACTAATTTTTTTAATTTTTTAATAGTTTCACTTCCAGGAGCACTAGCAGTGGTGGATTGTTAGCAGATTTCCAATCGGAGATCCAACCGCACACATCCACAAACGAGTTAGTGAGCTATTTTGCGGGGGTAAACGAAAAAGAAGATGAATTTGACATCATGACGTGGTGGAAGAGGAATCAAAGAAACTATCCAACACTGGCGATGATGGCCCGCGACGTATTTGCCGTACCCGTGTCAACCGTCCCTTCCAAAAGTTGTTTTAGTTCGGCGAACAGGATCCTCTCCGACAAACGCAGTAAGTTGGGTGCACATGTTTTTGAGAGACTTGTGTGCTTCAAAGATTGGATTGATGCTGATGAGTGCAACCAACATCGAGATCATCAAGAATCATCATCCGGAGTTGACACTGAAGAAAGCGGTATCGAGCCGCGGCCCGCGGCTAATTCAGATTCAGACGGTGCGGAAGAGAGCGAACAATGATATATGAATCCAAACTACTAGATAGGTAGTGTCGGTATACATTTCTAACCTCTTTTAATCTCTATGGTTATTTTTTAAATTATAATTTCTAAATGTTTCAATTAGTTCTTAAATTATTCATTTTAAAGAAGAATTACTAACAAAAAAAAAAGTTAGAACTCCGCCTATGTTATTTTACATAGCCGGTCCCAAGCCCGGAATAAAGGAGGAGGGTAACTTTTATTTTTTAATCTATTGTTTTAAAATAATTCATATTTATTTTTAAAGTAATTGATTTAAGAAATTTTTTATTTATATTTTATTGTTTTAAAGTAATTGATTTAAGATATTTTTTATTTATATTTTATTTAACCTATTAAAAATAAATGAACGTTTACAAAATATATTATCAATTTAAAATGTAAACTACAAATTTCGAGATATAAATAAATTATGAAACTATATAATTAGAATGAGAGTTTGAAAATAAAATAAAATTACTCGTGTAAAGAAATAAATAATTAGACTTGTACTTAGCCGAATAAATATACAAATTTTCGCACAAATAATTTTTATATATAAGTTACAAATTTTATTTATTTAGGAATTATAAAGATGTGACTTGATAATTTTATGTATATATATATACAATATTTGATATTGAACTATTCAGATTTTAAAAGTCGAATTATAAACACGTAATAATATTCGTACGACACTGTAAAAAAAAAAAAACCAGATCTGGCCTACCCGGCCCGCCTACCCGGACCGCCCGGCCCGGGAACCCAAGACGGGCACGGGTTTGAAACGGGCAGGGCAGACTTTTAAAAAAAAAAACCCTACCCGTGCCCGTTGTACCCGTACCCGTTGTGCCCGCTACCCGTCCCGGGTTTTGCCCTGCCCGGCCCGAGGTACCCGAGAGCACAACACTAATCAACACCACTAGCTAGCTAGGTCAAGAAAATAATAGTAAGCTAGGTAGCTAGCTAGCTATGTTTTAGATCTTAATTAATTAATTGCATGTATGAATGAAAGCAAGGAAGTTGAGTTGGAAGTTAGTTAGGGAGTACAAATTAAATCGGGTTTTATTTATATATATACTGTGGTAACTGTGGTTCCATATAAATAAATTAATTAATTAAATATTGCGTATCTTAATGGTGCTCCATCGATCTCTCAACCTATCAGTACTGCGCGCGTGTCTTCCGAAAAAATAAATAAATAAATACAAGAATAATTGATAGAGAAACTCATTCAAGGTCAGGGCATATATTATGTAGCTAACTTTTCTTAATCCTTTTTGCACATATGTCCACAACAATTAATAATTTGAAATTAAAGCTAGCTGCAAAGTGTACCGATATTTTTATTAAAACCCCCAAAAAAACAAATTATCAAATCTGCTCCCACTCCAAAGTTATAATTATTTCTACCCTAACCGCCCGTGGGCTGGGCGGTCCACTTTTCTCACCTGACCGCCCAGCAGCCGGGCGGTTCACTGTGCATAGCTGACCGCCCAGCAACTGGGCGGTTCAATTTCCATAGCTGACCGCCCAGCAGCTGGGCGGTCCGATAGTGTTTTTTTTTTTTTTTTTTTTAAGATTAGATTAGATTAGAGACAATATGAATATAAAGATGCTGAATTCTTAACGCTAAAAGTTCGAATTTTTTTTGTAAATATTAGTTAGATTACTTCTGTGAAGCATATTTATACTAAAATACGCTAAATTACTTGGAATTATGTTAAATTACGTTGAGTTACACTATATTAAGTTAAATTACACTAAATCACATTACATTACGCTAAAATACGGTAAATTACATATGAATAGGGACGATATCTTCACTGAAAAGGCGAAAAACGACGACGAAACTTCAAACGGTCATAAAACGGTGCTCGAGTGTCCGATTTCAGCAAATGAGCACTTTTCGGAAAGCTTGCGAAAATGCGCATGCGTCTGAACCGTCTATGACGGATTTCAAAATTCAGAATCGCCAGAAAACAAAGGGAAGAGCCTCAAAACTTGAGTTGAAGTTTCCGATTAAGATTTTCATTTCTATCATTCAATCCAAGTAGCTCAGTAAATTAGTTACATAATGAACTTGCAGATTACCAATTTTTACTATTTTTGGAATTTTTTTACTATTTTTTATGATTCATGAAAGATGGCACAGAATTGGTCTACTTTAGCGTAATTTTGCGTAGTTTAGCGTAATTTACCGTATTCAGCATAATTAGCGAAGTTATTGTTATTTAGCGTAATTTAGTGTAATTCAACGTAATTTAGCGTATTGAGTAATTTAGCGTATTTTAGCGTATTGAGTAGTTTAGCGTATTGAGTAATTTAGCGTATTTTAGCGTATTGAGTAATTTAGCGTATTGAGTAATTTAGCGTATTTTAGCGTATTGAGTAGTTTAGCGTATTGAGTAATTTAGCGTATTTTAGCGTATTGAGTAATTTAGCGTATTTTAGCGTATTGAGTAGTTTAGCGTATTTTAGCGTATTGAGTAGTTTAGCGTATTTTAGCGTATTGAGTAATTTAGCGTATTTTAGCGTATTGAGTAGTTTAGCGTATTTTAGCGTATTGAGTAATTTAGCGTATTTTAGCGTATTGAGTAGTTTAGCGTATTGAGTAATTTAGCATATTTTAGCGTATTGAGTAATTTAGCGTATTGAGTAATTTAGCGTATTTTAGTGTCCGATTTCAGCAAATGAGCACTTTTCGGAAAGCTTGAGAATAACTCACTTAAGTAATTTAGCGTATTGAGTAATTTAGTATAACTTAAGATTTTCATTTCGTCGTCGTTTTTCGCCTTTTCAGTGAAGATATCGTCCTATTCATATGTAATTTACCGTATTTTAGCGTAATGTAATGTGATTTAGTGTAATTTAACTTAATATAGTGTAACTCAACATAATTTAACATAATTCCAAGTAATTTAGCATATGCTTCACAGAAGTAATCTAACTAATATTTACAAAAAAAAATTCGAACTTTTAGCGTTAAGAATTCAGTATCTTGATATTCATATTGTCTCTAATCTAATCTTAAAAAAAAAAAAAAAAAAAAAAAAAAAAAATGCACAGTGGACCGCCCGGCAGCTGGGCGGTCAGGTGGGAAAAGTGGACCGCCCAGCCCACGGGCGGTTAGGGTAGAAAAAAAAATAAAGTTGAAGTGGGAGCAGATTTGATAATTTGTTTTTTTTTGGGGGTTTTAATAAAAATATCGGCAAAGTGTACGTGCTAATTTGCTGAGTTATTACTCACTTGAGATTAATTATGTATCTGTTTCCCTTTTTTTTTTTTTGTTAGGATTAAATCACTTGAGATTAATCTATGTGCATCTATGTCCTTAATTAGGTTTCCGAAATATGACCCTTATTATAAAAGGACATGGAATTATTACTATTGAGTCGACAACTTTTTCTGAAAAAGCCAAGTTAATTATTTCAAATTATTTGATTGACACAAATAATTAATCTAGTAGTTCAAGTTGTAAATTTCTGAATAAACTTTACAAAACCATAAATTCAAACTTCCACGACCACACCTTATGAGTGTGGAACAAATAATTTCTTTATTTATTTGACAAAAAAAATCATTAATTATTACACATCTCCAACAAAAACTACACATTACAAATTAATTTATTTTAATATTACAAAAAGAGTGAGGCTATATGGTACTACTATGCAAAGTGCATATTGGTATATATGTACTATGAATCATTATCTCTATTTTCAAAGCCCATACAGTTGAGTTGAACATTTAATATGATCTCCATATAAAAATGTACTTGTAATTAAGTTAAATTTTACATTTTACATTTTTTAGAATTTTTTTAACTACTTTTTAAATAGATAAAAAATCATTTTGATCAAAAGATTTTAGACCATTCAAAAGTAGTGATTTTCTACCTATCTAAAATAATATTAAAAATTCAAAAAAAAAAAATATAAAATTTAGTCTGCAAGCACATTTTCATATGATGATCATATTGAATGGTTTAAATCAACTGTTTGAACTTTGAAATGAAAATATTACTTAATAGTACGGATCAATATGCGCTATGCATAGTACCGTAACATCACTTTTGCAAAATAATAATAATAATAATAATAATAATAATAATTATTATTATTATTATAAATGGAAACAATTTTGATGCCAACCATATATGCATGTTAGAGACTTTAGCGGAATGATATCCAATATATAATAGAGCTATATATATATTGATAGACTACACGAGATATTTGATATATGCATACATAATTATAATTATGTACATTATATTATCTTGGACCGGTGGCCACCTTCATCACGCTTTAGCCTTTACCACATGCATCTTTCCAACTATCACATTTTTCATACATACTATTGCTTGATTAAAAATAAGTACCAGGCCATGTGCTAAATAAACTTTGTATATACATGTAAATATATATATGTGCAAGTTGAGTATATAATATATAATAGCATTTGTTAATGCCATATGGACCATTAAGCAAAACCTTTTGTCGACTAATTAACTAATTAATCCTGTGAACCAAAGAAAAATCTGTGAATTAAGCCCGTCCGTCCCTAACATGCATGAGTTTGGCCGAAATTTTTATTTATAGCACAGCTTAAAAAAAAAATATACCAAAAAACCACCGTTTTTAGAAATTTCAAAATATACCATGTCTGCACCGGTGTTGTGCGGTCATGATACATTTCGAAATGTACCATGTCCGCACCGGTGTTATTCCTAACATGCATGAGTTTGGAGAGGTTAATTGTGGGCGAAAGTGTAAGTAATTAAGATTGGGCACAAAGTTATTGGAAGTCCCCTACCCTAGCTAGCTAGCTAGTTCATATCTTTTTCCTTTATTTTCAGCAACTAGTGCACAGCGTACAAGGCAATTAATTAAGTGCCTTCTTAGTCTAATTTTCTTCCATAAACTGGGGGAGAAAGTAGAGAGCAGGAATTTTGAAAGAAAATAACACACTAATTCGCAGAGTCTCTAATGTTCGTGTGAATACTAGTAGAGACGTGGCTGTAATTACATTCATTGTAGTTCTGAAGATCTTCCTGATCGATCCGCAAGCAGTAATGAAGACCACATACAAGTTTGGATAAAAAATAATGCTACACTCCTAAACGTTTTTAGTGGTAATTTTAATCTTAGATGTAATTTATACATGATATATAATTTTATAATGAAACAATAAAACTTAAGAAGACAAACAAAGTATGCAAAAATATATTAGGAGTCATACGAATGTAGCAATGTTCATGTTTGGGTCGAAATATTAACAGTTTAATTAAATCACGTTCTTTTCTATTTTTTATATCATTCAAGTCTCTCCTCTTAATATTAACAATTTAAATCACATCCTTGTAAATGTCCTGATCCGCTAACGACTGTGATTTAATTCGCTGAATTTTAAACGGTTAAGATTAAAAAATTCTGCAATTGTGATTTTATGTGACAATGTATTAACATTTATTGTGTTAAAGTCTGTATTTAGTTCTCTAAACACTCGCTAAACTAATTTTCTCCTTACAATTTCTCCGTATGAATGTTGTAATAAAATAAGAAAGTAACTAATATGTTTGCTCACTTTGATTACCTTCCTATTTAACAGAGAAGTAAAGACAAAATAGTTCATTTCATTATTGAATAGAGAGAAATTATAAAAAGACAAATATTGTTAAAGGTGAAAATATTTGGTCTGATTTACTTTTTTTTATATTTTCTATTTGAATTTTGAATCACTTTGAATTTTGAATCTGTAGCAAAACACTGGCAAAATACTAATCATTAATAAAGCTCCAATACATAGATTTAGTTTAAATCAAATCTTTTTATATATTTTTACTGCTTGGCTTTATACTAAATTAATTCAAAAATTAATAAATTTTACATATATGGAAAAATATCACTCATGAATTAGATCAATTTTAATAGCTTGAATTTATTAGTTAAAATTATTCTCATAAATTTTGAAATTAAACTCGTCAAAGAACAACCTAGCTCTACTCTACTCGCAAGTCGTATCATATTTTTATGTATATTTTGTCACGTGAACTATACAGGCATATTGTCTTATTAATTATAGCTTGTTATTTTTGGCGCTATATTGAAGCCCACAAAAAGTGACAAATCAGCTTGGCAACTTTCCAGCAATAATTTAAAGTTTAAACAATACAAATCTCAACCGCCGTACCTTCAACGTCCGAGGTACCGAAATTTTTATTAATACGAATATAAATAAAAAAATATCGGTAATGAGGAAGGAATCTGTGGAATTTCGATATATAGGAAAAATGTTATACTCCATTACGTTCAGGGAATGTTATAGACCATCGCAGTCTGATTAGCAAAAACGGCTTACTTCTAACTAACAGATCTGTAGTCCATTATTGTCTATTGTGGCCTGACACAGCGGAAAAAAAACCCTGATCGTTGTTGTCTATCACGGCCAGGTCCCTATAAAAAAAACCCACGCGCCCCCCGTCCCTTTCTTTCTATTCTGTCTGTAACCGACAGCTAAGAAAAAAAAAAGGAAAAAATCACGATCCGAGGATCCGCTCCGCCTGTGCTCCCTACCCAGCGACAATCAAACCACGCGGGCCCCGTGCTCTGCCTGGCCGTTCTTCTCCACAACGTCCAGCTCCGCCCCTTTTCCGGTCTCCCACCGACAGTGGAAAATTAGGTTTTTTATTTTTTGTAGAACTTAGTAAATTGACAATAATTTATGTTTGATTTGTTGTCAAGGTTATTGTTAGGTTTAATTATGTGAAATTGCACCAAATTAGATTTAATTTTGTAAATTAGCATCCGATTAGGTTTATTTTGTTAATTACTATTCGATTAGGTTTAATTTTATGAGTTAGGTATAATTTTGTGCAATTGCACCAGATTAGTTAGGTACATTCCCAGTGCTCCGAAAGTAATGTAAGTTTCAATTTAATCATAAAAATATTTATCCTACGCTATTATTATTTCAGATAGGTTACCAACTTTTTTTTATTTTATAGGCACTACGAGGGATGAAGATAGTAACGTATGGTATAGCTCTAAGCAAAACAAAGACTTTAAAATGGTTGGGGAAGGCATTGCTCAGATTAAGTTGTGGCATTCTCAGAGACAATGGTACGGAGCCTAAATACCATAACATGTTAAAAGCGGCCAATCTTCTTATGAACTACGAGGATATTCCAGATAGTGATATTCCACCTGGTCAAGAACCCATCCCCGAATTGTCCCAAGATGATGATCCCCACTATCGAGAGAATTGGATGAACTCGGAGAACGGGTTGCTGGACTATCTCGCACAATTCATAACCATACCTAGTCAGGTCGATCCGGTAAGTATATAAAACTTTACAATACCTTAAATAATCATCGATTATATTTATTGAAATAGTGATATATTTATTATAGGGATCGGAGGATCATGTTAGGGCCACACATGACAGTGTTGCACAGGGCAACACAGGACCAAGTCAGGTCTATCAGGTAATTATTCTAAACTGTAAGAATTTTTTTTGTGATTGTTAATTATATTTGTTACATACTAAACTATTTTTATAGGGATTAGATCATTTTACTTGGGATCAGACATCAGGGTACATGTCAGAGTTTATTGACAACTCGACGTACCATCAAGATCATACCCAGGAGGGGCAACACACGAGTCACGGAGGACCTAGTCAGGTCTATCAGGTAATAATTTTGTCACTATAAAAAGTTTGAGATACCCATATATGGTAGTTTATTAAAATACTGAAATAATTGTTGTAGGAATCGGAGATCCCTATGGTGTGGACCCCACCAGTTGTTATTGATACGCAAGGCAACGCAGACCCTAGTCAGGTCTATCAGATAATAAGAAACGCAGGACCTAGTCAAGTCTATCGTCTATGTTTGTTTATCAACTTGTATGAAATATTTACTATAGGAAACGCAGGATTGTGACCAGATGATGTAGGGGTTTGGTAACCAGACATACCATCAGGCCTCTACTCACGAGGAGTAATACATGGGTCATACAGTACCTAGTCAGGTCTATCAGGTAATTATTTCAAAATTGTAAGTTTTATTTAAATAATTGTCGATTATGTTATTAAATACTAAAATGATTGTTGTAGGGCTCGGATGATCATATCAGGTTACCCTCGCCAGTGTTACTGGTACACAAGACAACACAGAACCTAGTCAGGTCGTTACGCCACGTACACAAGTAGTGGAGAACTTTTTTGGCACCCTTCTCATCAAATTCTCGGCGACATTGTGAACACAATCTATGAACACACTCACCGCCATCCTCGTACCTACCACCGTATCTATCGGTGAATACTTTCTTGATCCACATGTGCCGGTCAGAAACAACACACATGAACCTATTACCAATTATCTCCAAACGCAACCACCTCATGAACCATCTGAAGGATGTGTGTTTTGAAAGTTATCTTTTTAATGATAATTTATATGTTGTTCATGATTTTATTACGAATGTTATTATTCATGTTCCTTGAGATTTATATGTTATATCTTTGGAAGTGTTCAAGAAGATGCTCTTGGTCTTGAACCATAGAACTCCTAAGATGAGAAACATTTAATCACTAAATAAGTTCACAATCGTGGTAATTAAGGAGGAACATTAATTACCAAGGAAGATTGTCATGTCGATTAAAGTACATTGAAGTTCTATAAATATTGATAAAGAATTATCATTTAATGACATGAATATATAAATGTATATTTTATATATTGAACATGACCTAAATGAATGGAACATTATATGGATTGTGTTTTGTGTCATTAATGTTTTCATTGTGTCTTTGGAATCTTAGATATGAGATGTGTAGGTTTTTCACATGAGAAATATATAATGTGATTGCTATTTAAATACTATCTTATGATAGAAATAAAATAGTAGTTCGTTGTGTACAACTTGTGCGGGAGAAATCTATATGTTAATATTATCATTGTCCCTCAATTTGAGTTATGATATTACTGGGCCCCTTGGTAAAGTGAAATTATATCGCATGCAATATAACTGATGTAGTTATAATTATAATTCACTTGAGAGACCAAGAAAAAAAT
Organism: Carex littledalei; assembly: GCA_011114355.1. Lineage (NCBI taxonomy): Eukaryota > Viridiplantae > Streptophyta > Magnoliopsida > Poales > Cyperaceae > Carex > Carex littledalei. The sequence continues at coordinate 625,583 of CM022097.1, read as the reverse complement.
ATAATGCAAGAATGACACGATCCTATTTTGCATATTATTCATAATATCATGTGACAAGGATAGACACGAAATTAGTGGATTGAGTAAATGATTACTATGTCGTTTGGATAACTATAATGTAATGATAGAACCTCTTATAGTCAATAATATAAAGTTTTATATTATTGCCAAGATGACATAGATCCTCTGTACGGTCACACCAACTGAAGAGAAACAACAAGTATTTTATATTTCATAATGATGTATTAGATAAAATACATGAGATGAAATACTAAAATAAAATGTCATAATATGACATGCTTAGATCATAAATAAATTTGTGAAGTTATGCAAGTATTATTTGGTATAATGTTTGAATGCATTATAAGAATAATAAGAATATTGCATAATTGAATAATATGATTAATATTATTTGTTCATAAATTAATTTATTAAACCAATAACAAGATGAGATTAGAGATGATAAAATGGCTAAATAAGACTAGTGGCAATTGTGTAAATAGTTCAAACTTTACACAAATGATAGCCCTAACCCCTTGCCTATTTTAAGGGGTGTAATTAAGGAAATAAGAGAGAAAAATTCTGCTCTTCTTCTTTGGCCGAAATTCCTCTTGAGCAGCCCCATTTTTCTCAAGGCAAAAACACTAAGAAGGTGTTCAATACTTGGCCGAAAATTACACCTTTTTCTCTCATCTCTTCTTGTTAGGTTTAGCCACCAAGAAATCAAATAGCTTGTTGATTTGAAGATCGATAGGTGGTTGGATCTAAGCCTTGAACTTCACATCCATCTATCTAAGAGGTGTGCAAGTTCGTTGTTTAGGTTCAAGGTGAACCAAGAGGCGATTTCGAGAAGAACACGAGATCTAGAAGGAAACCGGCTTCTCTCCATCAAGAGATTTGACAATCTCTTTAGGTAAAGGTTTCCATTATTTTCTCTTGCAATAAATTAGATTAGATTAATTTATATTAATTTAGTACACTTTAGTTTGTTGAAGAAAATCTTGTTCGCTTTTGTCGTAAAAATAAGATCCTTTGTGTATTGAGCCAAGTGGTGATGGGAAAATTTTAAATTCTCACCACATAGGCATACACGTGAAATCCCAACAGTGGTATCAGAGCTAAGGCTTGATTTTGTGACAATTAGAATATTTAATTAGTGCTAAGTTAATTGCACAAATATTTAGTTAACCATCTCTCAAGTTTCTAGTTCATAAATCTGTCAAATTTTGGTTTTTAAGGCATTAAATCATTTTGGTAATTTTGGATCACGATTTTTGTGAATCTAAAAATTCCTACATTAGTTTATGATGTAAGGATGAAGATTCTAAAATAAAACAGAGAGTTTATATTGTTTTATTAAGGTAAACAAAAATAACAAAACGGGTACAGCGCTGGATTTTTCTGTTTCCAGTTTTCTGTTTTTGTTAAGATTCAAAATTGAATATCTAGAGTTTGGATGAATGGATTTTTGTATACAAATTATCATAGGAAATATAATGAAGTCTAGTTTCCAGAAAACTAAATTTTGCAATACAAAAATATTACGGATTTTTCTGAAATTACAAAATTACAGAGACAACTACAATCTGTTTTCCAGAAAAGGAATCCGAGATTGAAATGTAATTTTCTCACAAAATAATAAACAATTTTTTGTATTCTTTATATTTCCAGAAAGGTGCTTAAGTCTAGTTTTCAGAAATGTATGGCTTGAATTTTAATTCGAAAAATATAATTTTTAGGATAGAAAATACTGACAGGTGCGCAGCAGACCGAAACTTGAAATATTAATTTTTCACAAGGGTTATTTTGAAAAATCTGTAATATTAGATCTCATTCAAATTTAGGACAGATTAAGGAATAGTTAATTATGAATTAATGACATTAAAGGTCTTAATTAGTCATAATGGCAATTAAGAATGAGTTAATGACATTAATGATAATTAATTGACAATAAATGACATTAATTATGAATTAATGACATTAAAGGTCTTAATTAGCCATAATGGCAATTAAGAATGAATTAATGACATTAATGATAATTAATTGACAATGAATGACATTTAATAAATAAATGTTTATTCAACTAAAATCATTTTTAGGATTTAAAATGATTTAGATGAATTAAAGAAATTGAGAGATATAGGATTAACTAAATAAGATTAAATAGTGCGACAAGATTGCACATGTGTACTAATTTTGCTATGCAGGAGGATTGTGGGTTAGTATGGCTCAAGATTATCAATGCCTTGTGTGTTGTAAATGATGTGAATGAATGTTTGTAATGCGGCCTAAGGTGCCATTGAAAATTAATTAGAGTAATTAAATTATGGCAAAGTTGTTAAGTTGCCATTTATGTATTTATTCATTCATGGCTTGCATGCCACATAGGATTTAGGATTGGGAAATTCTAAATGTAATTTTCGTTTTATTTTATTTTAGAATAGCTCTAAAAATAGAATGAGAATTGGGTGGGTGATTGTAGTTTAGAATTATATCTTTCATAAAGGTGATTGATAGAGCTACAAGAATGCAAGCGGGAGCCATACAACCCACGAAGCTTATGAATATATGAGATTGCTTAAATGGTTAAGATAGGTATTGTTGTATGAATACATGACCTACCAAAATTATTAAAGTCATCATATATTTGATATGTCCATGAAAAATTTAAGAATATATTTCCTTCTCATTTTATCCACTTTAAGCTAGTAATTAGGAATAAGCATGAGTGTGATCTAAATTACTAGAAATCGTGGAACTCACATGAATTCGTTATTAGGCCATAAGTGAGTGGGAGTTGTGTGAGGCACATCTTCTCGCTCATTATGTGGAAATAACTTGTTCATGCTTGTTGACCAATAAAATGAGTTTTCTTATAACAAATCACCAAGATCTAGGCTTGGGTTTTGGGAAAGAGAGTTTTATTAAGAAATTAGATCATTCTTTCTTAATGTAAACGACAAGAGTCATAAAGTTAAGTTTTACTTAAAAGTTATTATTAGTAAATGATACTTACCTTGGACAAATATTTTAGATGAGTCTATTTATTTGAAAAAGGGTCTTGTGTGACTAACAAAACGGACAAACCTTAATTTTTGTTAGTACAAATTTTATAAATTCATGAACACTAATATATACCCCTAAAATGAATTATTGTAGTTATGTCTTCACTTTCTAATTTTCTGCGTTCTATGGTCGAAAAACACCCCCTTGCTAATGCCCTCAAGACAACTGAGGTTGACATGAGAAAGACAAAGGAGAAATCTGTCTTGTCCATCGTGTCAAATAGCAAGAAGATTGCCAAGAATAAAGGCAAGACAAGTAAGGCGCATTCCTCACTCAAGGGCAAGAGTGGAGGGGCTCATGCGAGCACCTCCAAGGGAAGCAAGAAAGGAAATGGTCCTAACTCTAACACGGAGTGCTTCCATTGCCATGAGAAAGGACATTTCAAAATGAATTGCCCCAAGTACAAGCGTGACTTGGATGAAGGCAAGGTTGAACGCAAGCGCCCTAAATGTATACTTGTTATTGAACTAAATTTAAATTTAGCCACAACTATCCAAGATTGGGTAATAGATACCGGATCATGTGCTCACTTAGTTTCTAATGTGCAAGCACTAAGGGATAGGAGACCTCTCTCGAAAGGAGAGGTAGTATTGAAGGTCGGCAATGGTGCAAGTGTTTCTGCAATCACTGTGGGCACCCTTGATCTTCATTTATCTAGTGGTTTTTGTTTAAGTTTAAAGAATGTTTATCATGTTCCTTCAGTATTTCGAAACATTATATCTGTGTCATGCTTGGATGCAGAAGGCTTTTGTTTTGTAATAAATAACTCTCGTATGGTTATTGAGAAGAACGGTTTATTTTATGCAAATGCTTTCATTTCAAATGGATTATATTTGCTTGATTTAAATGAAGATAAACATATGTTGAATATCAGTAACAAGAGACTCAAGATGTCTCAAACGAATGAGACACTCTTGTGGCACTATCGCCTTGGTCACATAAATGAGAAACGCATAAAGAAATTGCAACAAGCAAATCTTCTAGATTTGCTTGATGGTGAAGCAATTGGAACATGTGAATCTTGTTTAACTGGAAAGATGACTAAATCACCATTCAAGAAGAAAGGTGAGAGATCAAGTGGCTTATTAGAATTAATACATTCTGATGTATGTGGTCCAATGAGTACTAGTGCAAGAGATGGTTATAGGTACTTCATTACCTTCATAGATGATCACAGTCGATATGGCTATGTGTATCTTATGAAGAACAAGAGTGAAACCTTTGAGAAATTCAAAGAATATAAGAATAAAGTAGAGAACCAACTTGACAAGAGAATCAAAGCTCTACGAACTGATCGTGGAGGAGAATACTTGAGTAATGAGTTTAACACATACTTGAAAGAGTGTGGCATCATACCACAACTCACTCCATCCGGGACACCACAGTGGAATGGTGTTTCTGAGAGGAGAAATCGAACCTTACTTGATATGGTTCGTTCAATGATGTGTCAAACAGAGCTACCTTTATATTTTTGGGGTCATGCACTCCAAACTGCAGCTCACACACTAAACATTGTTCCATCAAAATCCGTTGAGAAAACACCACATGAGTTATGGATGGGCAAACCACCCAATATATCTTTTCTCAAAGTTTGGGGTTGTAAGGCATACGTAAAAGTATGATGTCAACAAAACTTGAACCCAAAGCGGATAAGTGCTTCTTCATTGGATACCCAAGAGAAACGAAAGGGTATAGCTTTTGGCACAAGTCAATGAATACTATATTTGTTAAAAAAGGTGCAACATTCTTAGAGAAGGAGTTTCTCGAAAGAATCAAAAGCAGTGGGAGTAGAGTGACACTTGAGGAAACTCAAGAGGATCTACTAGTGAATGATCATGAGATGAATGAAGACATTCAAGATGATCATGAAATACCACACGAAGCTCCTTTAATCAGTGGGAGTACTCAGACTTCCCCACTGAGTGTTCGTTTAACTCAAGATGAGTCACAAGAACATAGAGAGCTTAGAAGGTCAACAAGGGAAATGAGAAGACCCGAATTATATATGGGTCTTCATGAAGTCTTGGTAATGGATACCGATGATCCTTTGACCTATGAAGAAGCAATGGAAAGAAAAGACTCCAAAGCATGGCAAGAAGCCATGGGATCTGAAATACAATCCATGTATGACAACCAAGTATGGAACTTGGTAGATCTTCCTGAAGGATCGAAAGCCATTCGAAACAAATGGATTTTCAAAAGGAAGATGGACATGAATGGTAACTTGACAACGTACAAGGCAAGACTTGTAGCAAAAGGTTTTACTCAAATTCAAGGAATTGACTATGATGAAACTTTTTCACCAGTTGCCATGTTTAAATCTATTCGGATAATGCTAGCTATTGCTGCATTTCATGATTATGAAATATGGCAATTGGATGTCAAAACAGCTTTCCTAAATGGAAAATTAGATGAGGAAGTGTACATGGTCAACCTCATGGTTTTGAAGATCCGAAACATAGTAGCAAAGTGTGCAAACATCAGATAGCCATTTATGGCTTGAAGCAAGCATCAAGGAGTTTGAACAAGTGCTTTGATGAAGAGGTTAAAACCCTTGGATTCATTCAAAGTAAGGAAGAACGTTGTGTATACAAGAATGTTAGTGGGAGCCACATTATGTTCTTGGTCTTATATGTCGATGACATATTACTTATAGGTAATGAAAAATCTTTGATGGAGCAAACAAAGAATTCATTGAAAACGATTTTTTCAATGAAAGACATGGGCGAGGCTCAATACATCTTAGGGATTAAGATATATAGAGATAGGTCTCGTAAGCTCATTGGTTTAAGTCAAAATGTATATATTGACAAAATCTTGGAAAGGTTCCATATGGAAAAGTCCAAGAAAGGAAATGTACCAATGAGTATGTCTGTGCATCTTAGCAAGTCGCAGTGTGCCACAACACGCAAAGACATTGAATACATGAAGAATGTTCCCTATGCTTCAGCTATAGGTTCCATCATGTATGCTATGACTAGCACAAGACCCGATGTCGCATATGCTCTGAGCATGACAAGTCGTCATCAAGCTTCACCTGGTCCTGATCATTGGACTGCGGTCAAGAATATTCTTAAGTACTTGAAAAGGACCAAGAACAAGTTTCTTGTCTATGGTGGTCAAAGAGAGCTCATTGTAAAATGTTACACTGATGCTAGTTTTATGACAGACCCGGATGACAGAAGATCTCAATCTGGGTACGTCTTTCTTCTGAATGGTGGAGCTGTGAGTTGGCGTAGTTGGAAGCAATCAACTACGGCTGACTCAACCACCGCAGCAGAAGTCATGGCGGCCGCAGTGGCAAGCAAAGAGGGAGTCTGGATAAAGAAGTTCCTTGAGGAACTTGGCATTGTTTCATCCAGCGATGGTCCCTTGGAGCTATTTTGCAATAACAGTGCATCTATTTCGCAAATTAAGTAACCGAAGTCATATCACAAGACAAAGTACATTGACAGAAAGTACTTTGTAACTCGTGATTTATCGAAGAAGGCAAAATTTCATTGTTATGGGTTGACACCAACAGCAACACAGCTGATCCCTTCACTAAGCCCTTATCACAAGCCAAAAGCGAAATTCATTTCGAGTCCATGGGTCTACAAGATCATGGAGAGTGGCATGAAGACTAAAAGGGAATTCTAGTTTTAGAGTTTATGCATATATTATGTATATGAGAAACTTTAAAAACAAGTGGGAGACTGAAGGATGTGTGTTTTGAAAGTTATCTTTTTAATAATAATTTATATGTTGTTCATGATTTTATTACGAATGTTATTATTCATGTTCCTTGAGATTTATATGTTATATCTTTGGAAGTGTTCAAGAAGATGCTCTTGGTCTTGAACCATAGAACTCCAAAGATGAGAAACATTTAATCACTAAATATGTTCACAATCGTGGTAATTAAGGAGGAACATTAATTACCGAGGAAGATTGTCATGTTGATTAAAGTACATTGAAGTTCTATAAATATTGATAAAGAATTATCATTTAATAACATGATATATAAATATATATTTTATATATTGAACATGACCTAAATGAATGGAACATTATATGGATTGTGTTTTGTGTCATTAATGTTTTCATTGTGTCTTTGGAATCTTAGATATGAGATGTGTAGGTTTTTCACATGAGAAATATATAATGTGATTGCTATTTAAATACTATCTTATGATAGAAATAAAATAGTAGTTCGTTGTGTACAACTTGTGCGAGAGAAATCTATATGTTAATATTATCATTGTCCCTCAATTTGAGTTATGATATTACTGGGCCCCTTGGTAAAGTGAAATTATATCGCATGCAATATAACTGATGTAGTTATAATTATAATTCACTTAAGAGACCAAGAAAATAAATATAATGCAAGAATGACACGATCCTATTTTGCATATTATTCATAATATCATGTGACAAGGATAGACACGAAATTAGTGGATTGAGTAAATGATTACTATGTCGTTTGGATAACTATAATGTAATGATAGAACCTCTTATAGTCAATAATATAAAGTTTTATATTATTGCCAAGATGACATAGATCCTCTGTACGGTCACACCAACTGAAGAGAAACAACAAGTATTTTATATTTCATAATGATGTATTAGATAAAATACATGAGATGAAATACTAAAATAAAATGTCATAATATGACATGCTTAGATCATAAATAAATTTGTGAAGTTATGCAAATATTATTTGGTATAATGTTTGAATGCATTATAAGAATAATAAGAATATTGCATAATTGAATAATATGATTAATATTATTTGTTCATAAATTAATTTATTAAACCAATCACAAGATGAGATTAGAGATGATAAAATGGCTAAATAAGGCTAGTGGCAATTGTGTAAATAGTTCCAACTTTACACAAATGATAGCCCTAACCCCTTGCCTATTTTAAGGGGTGTAATTAAGGAAATATGTGAGAAAAATTCTGCTCTTCTTCCTTGGCCGAAATTCCTCTTGAGCAGCCCCATTTTTCTCAAGGCAAAAACACTAAGAAGGTGTTCAATACTTGGCCAAAAATTACACATTTTTCTCTCATCTCTTCTTGTTAGATTTAGCCACCAAGAAATCAAATAGCTTGTTGATTTGAAGATCGATAGGTGGTTGGATCTAAGCCTTGAACTTCACATCCATCTATCTAAGAGGTGTGCAAGTTCGTTGTTTAGGTTCAAGGTGAACCAAGAGGCGATTTCGAGAAGAACACGAGATCTAGAAGGAAACCGGCTTCTCTCCATCAAGAGATTTGACAATCTCTTTAGGTAAATGTTTTATCATTTTTCTCTTGCAATAAATTAGATGAGATTAATTTATATTAATTTAGTACACTTTAGTTTGTTGAAGAAAATCTTGTTCGCTTTTGTCGTAAAATAAGATCATTTGTGTATTGAGCCAAGTGGTGATAGGAAAATTTTAAATTCTCACCACATAGGCATACACATGAAATCCCAACACCATCCCCATGTCTCGAATCTCTCTTCCTCGACTAATGCGAAAGCCAGAGGAAGCAACTGGTTCTCAGCATCATAACCGCATGCCATCAGCAGTGTCCCTTGATACCGGCCAGACAAAAAACATGCATCAATACTAATGATTGGCCTGAGATGAGGCACTGTAGCAATGCACGGACCGTAAGCCCACACAGCTGCTTTGAACAACCTTTTTTCTTGATCTTCCATGGGTTCATTGATCAGAGTCAAAATAATGATGAATTACGTAGGGTTTTGGCTTAGGTTTTGCATATTTTCTCGCACTTATGTTTAATTTATTAGAGAAAAATGCTACTGTCACCCTTCTTTATGTTTTATTATAGAAAACAGGCTTTGGGACTATTTTACACCAAATGGAGAAAGAATCAGGTCAATCAGATCAGCGACGCTCATCAACTAAGTCTCTGTTACGGTCTGTATTGCCTAATATGGACCTAGCCGAATTCGGACCAGAAGATAGAGTAATACGCATTAAACCCTTCAGCGACAAGGTCTCAATACGGACCGTATCACCTGATACGAACCGTAACCAAGGCGTCTCTTGGGAAATAACTGCCGACAGCTGTGTCCATATCAATTTCTTAGCCTCCAATCAACTCCAGACGTCCCTCCACTCCTATATAAGGCCCCTGGGCAGAGGAAGAAGTTATCTTTGTAATTATGGTTAGATTTGATTAAAGTGAGAAGAGAGGAGTGATTGTAACCATGCCGTTCCGCGGCTAAGTTTCTTTCTTAGGGGCTATGCAGTAAACCTTGTTACTCTTGATATTTTGATATATATATTTTCTGTTGATTATGATTTCTTGTTGTTTAATCGAAATGTTTTTGTGATTTATTATCTCTTCATCTAACTTCAATGATCTAGTTTAATCCGTTAGGGCAGTGACAGTACTTTAATGGTAAGAGAAACTATGTTGCACGAATTAGCCTAGTTGAGATCTATTAGGTTTATGTGAAGAAAACCTTAACGGGGAAACCATAAACCAGAACAACAAAACGCGAACCAAGTTCCATCATTTGCGTAAGGTAAATCGCAGTGATCTGTGTAGTAACTTGTGTATTTAAGAGATTAGTCATTTGCGTAAGATAACTCGCAGTGTCCTATGTAGAATCTCGATGAAAGATCTTTCATTCTTGCATAAAATAACTCGCAGTGACCTATGTGGTGTCTTTCATAAAACAACAACAGGAAATCAGACCCGACAGGAATATATTATCAAAGCGGATTGAGTAGCAATGGTGTGCCGAAACCCTAGGAATTCTCATCTCTATCTTTATTTTAATTACTTTTAATTGCTTCCTAATTTACATTGATCACAACAATAACTCTCAATTTTCAGATTTCGTCTAGCCTTTCGAAAGATTGTGATTCGATCTCAAGACTCTGAACCAATATTCCCTGTGGATCGACCTCGAATATACTACTCGGTAGGATTGTGCGCTTGCAGTCCAAACCGATAGCATTTCTGAGTTTATAAATATTAAAAGAAACATCGCTCTCTTTTGAGTGATCATTCGTGCGCAACTCCATATTTTATTCCAGGATTTTCTCTTTTTATTGCTTCCAACAGTGGGGCGAGAAGGTTGTACGAGCCTTTCCAACTACCGAATAGTTGTGCGATTGCCAGTTCTTTTAATTTTAATTGCTTCCATGGGTTTATGCGCAACTCACACAGATTAAAGCTAAAATTCACGATGCGAGAACCTCAGAAAGTGATGGGGAGCTTTGTATCGTAAAAACAAAGATGTTCCTCCTGCTCCCGCACCGTAAAATCTAGCTTCAGTCTATGACAATAAATGACACAGAAAAATTCAAAACTAAACTGTTGATCTGGGAGCAGAATGAACTATTTCTAATATATATTTTACGATGCAAAACTCCACAGCACTTTATATAATAAATGACATAGCAGATTTTAATTACTTTGTTAGGCCATATAATTGAAGATTTACCTTTTATTAAGAGAATATGTGTGAGACAGAAGATGCGTGAAAATTTTGTTTGAAGAGAGAAGTTTTTGTACATAGAGCAAGGGTGGCCGGGTGCTCTATTTTTGTCTGTTTGGACGTTATGGACCGTAACGTCCAGAATATCACTTTTTCTAGGGTCTGCCTGTTTTGGACTATAACGTCCTGCTTTTGCTTTCACTATTTTTTTTGCCGACAGGACGTTGTACAAAACAACGTCCAGAAAAGCTTTTTTTTTGTCTCCCTGGCCGTGATAGACCATAACGGCTCAGGTTTTATATTTTTTTCCGAAATCCCTGGACGTGATAGAGCATAATGGCCTGGACTCCCTGGACGTTGTTAAATATAACGGCCTGCTTAATCTGTAATAACCCTCATCGGTAATTCGCTAACCGGGCCGCGATGGTCGCCATAACGTTCCATGGACGTTATGGACTGAAGTTTTTCCTATATGTCGAATTTCCACAAAAACCTTCCTCATTACAAATATTTTTTTTATTTAAATTTCTATTAATAAAAATTTCGGTCCGAGATAGTGCTTTTCTTTTCCCTGCTTTCCTTATGAAATGAATTAGTTAGGTTTTAATTATTATGAGCTGGGAATGTAATAATAATTAATTAATTTTCTATTTTTTTAAATAAAATGAAAACAAAAATCGTGCAGAAATTGTAGAAGTTTATAAATTATTTGTGTATCAAATTTCATATAATTTGAGTATTTAATATTTCATTAAAGATTGTTAAATATATATAATTGTAAATTCAAGTAGTTAATTAGATAAACAACATAAGTTACATCAAGTTTCATATGCATGCTATAAATATAATATATGCCATACTTCAATGACAGATTTCAAATTAAACAAATTATTTTATAATAGTTAAATTAATTTACTGTCAATAATTCTATATTTGTAATGTAAATCTTTTATTGTCTCTTCTATATATTAAATAATAGCAACCTAATAACTGCCCCTCCCCCTAACTATTTTTGACAAGTCCCCAACTCTAATATATTTTAGACGGAATATTTTCTAGAAGCTCGGTGATATATAGATGCTTGAGAGCATAACATTTTATTTTCGTGGAATATTTTTTGCAAAAAGAATTCAGATCCAGTGCAATTAATACTTGATCGATCGTAATACTATTAAAACCGTAGCGCCTCACCGGCCAAAGAATCTAGCTAGGGAGGGGAGGCTAACAGCTACTATTGGTTTCTAGATCTGTTTTTTTAACCTGCGCGGCACGACGAAGATGGACAGGTGCGCATGTGCATTAGACTGTGCCCCAATCTCTGACCCCTTCAATTTAAAATTCAGATATATGGAATTAAAGGTAACATGCCAACAATAACCGATAAGCGCTCATGATTCAGTGTGCAATCATATAATTAAAATTAATAAGCTTCAATAAAATTGGTTCCAGTAATAAGCTTCTGAAATGTAGGTGGTTGTTATAGTATATCTAGATTCTAGAGAGAAGGCATTTTCATGAATTGAATTAGATGATTAATTCAATCGATCTCTTGTAAATGGCGAAATTTTGAAATTTGAAATCAGTTGTAGCCTTCTAGGTGTGGTCAAATAGAGATCCTTCGAAAGACGTGCCAAGAGCAAACCTGAGCATGCATGTGCATGTGCTTCTCTTCTAAAATAACATAACCTCGATCTGTGCTCTAAACTAACCATATATATATTCTAAATCCTCGCTCGCTGGCTTGCAATGTGTTCCCTAATTAAGTAAGTATCTATATATAAATAAAGGTGAGAATGCATGCATGATGAGATAGCTCATAGCTGTTTGATGAAGTTCAAAAGAGAAGGATTATATTATTGAGTTGAAATTAAGTTGAAATTAACCATGGAATATGAGATGGAGGCCTACGCCTACGAGTACAACTCTTATTGGGAATTCAAGAGGTTCATAGACAATGATGAGGAGCTCAATCAGAGGTACTTAATTGATTAATTCTTTCCCCATCTGACCGGCCCTTAATTAATTTCTTACCAAGCTAATTAATGAGATCATAAAATAAAATTGGATCGATGTAGCTGGGGGATTGATGAGCCGTGCCTTGGCTTCAGAAACTTGACCTCACCTGACGGTGCCCAATCATCAGGTAGTGCAGCTGTCGATAAATCCGTCACAAATGAGAGGAACAGGCGACAGAAATTGAATGATAGTATCTGCAGGCTTCGTAGCATCGTCCCCCGCATTAGTAAAGTATGGTTCATGCTCATTAATGCTCCTCTTTTTTGCCTTTTTGCTATAAATCGTCTCTTACTTGGATCGATAATGCATATAGAATATATATAATACAGGGAACAATATTAATTTCTGCTAATGTGATCAATGTAAGTATCAACATTAAGATTAATTTGTGTACATTGATCACAGATGGACAAGGCATCGACAATTAAAGATGCCATAGACTATGTTGAAGAGTTGCAAGAAGAGGAAAGACAACTGGAAGCAGAAATTGCCGAGATTCAATCTAAAAGGGCACCGGAGAGTTGTAGCCGCAATGACTGCACTAACTGCTTAAGTTATCCTTCTCTTGCACCTGGAACTTGTAATTTGCCACCCACACCCATTGAACTTTTGGAGGTACCATATATGCATCATTGAAATTAAAACTGTATTTGAAATAGAAATTAATGTATCTCGAGGTAGCTAGCATCATTGAAATGAATTAAAATTACTCTTGTTAATTGTGGCTTTCAATGAATGCAGTTTACCGTGCAAGAAATAGGCGAGGGAAATTACCTCATAAGCATGACATGCAATAAGAAGAATGGCACAATGAGTAGCATATGTGAAGTTATTGATTATATTGATCTTAAAATTATAACAAGTAATATAACAACTGTATCAGGAAGTATCATGTTCACTCTTACTGTACAGGTATATATGCTACCCTCGATCTCGTTAATATTTAATTTGTCATAATTAATTGTCATGATATGAGTTTGGAAAGACTAGCATGCATGCAAATTGTGCAGTGGATTAATTGCTCACAATAAAGTTAATTAACAAAACATGCATATATATGATTCTGATCCACAGGCTGAAGAATTGACTAGCTCACAGCTAAGAGAAAAGATCGAGAGCGGCATTTCAATGATTAATAGACTAATTAAGAAGGCACTGAAGAGCATCATTCTGGATTTTTCTTCTTCTATTATTAATGATGTTAATTAGTGCTAATGTAGGAGATATATAAATGTGATGCTCACTGCTCAGCATGCATGTTCGCTTCAGCTTTTTCAACTTTTATATTTTCATTTTATGTTTGATATTGGTTAATTCTTTGAAATATATAGTTTAACAACACATATATAGCTTCACGATCTGGGCTTGAAGAGGTTCAAAATCCTTAGGTTTTAATTCTTTCAAGTAGATAAGATAAAGCTTATGAAATCATAAGCATATATAATTTCAGTAAAAGAACCTGAGATATATCTATAGTAACACTATATTGATATTACAGTGCGTGCACATAACTTCACAAGGGCTTTTCCCCTTCTTACTGAAAACATGGCATTCATACAAGTTTAGACCACCTCAATCTATCTATATTAAGAACAATGATATGCATTAAGTTTCTCATTCGACATAAAACAGAATAATCTGATCAGAATGCAGCCATTTTCTTAGAAAAACCTTAAAGAACAAAAAATTATATTAATGTACATGATAAGAATACCCGAGATTTATCCTGATCTAGCTTTGACATATTTGTAAAAAACAAAGGAATAAAGAAACAATAGAGAAGAAATCTTGAGCTGCCTATATTTCTCTGTAACTGCACACAGAAAAGAAGAACAGTGTAAGAGTACGAGATATGCATATTATTGGATGAATTTCAAAAACTGAATGGCACTTGGGCATAAAACCTATCCAAATTATCACAATACCCTGCAAATAAAAAATGTCATGCACAAATCCTTCAACCGATAGGATACATCACATTTTTCCCAAACTATCCTGCTTTTTCTCCCTCTTTCAAGACGAAGGACATACTGGTTAATCATGGCGTTCTTAAATAATTAGGGGAAATTTAATATACAATTTTTTCACAATTTATAGAACACAACAAATTTATCATTTCTCTTGGATATTATATATGTGGTACTTCAAAGTTTGTAGTGCATGCATGAAAATTTTCCAAAACTAAATAATCAACAGGGTTCAAACAAAAGCAAAATGCCTTTTGTGACTCACCTATTGTATAGGGACATCAAATAGAACTAGCAAGCATAGCATGCAAAACAATCCAATATATCAACACGCCTATACGAAGTGTTGGTTGTCTCATGAGCAGACGGTCGCCAGAGACCCTGATATAGGTTATAACCACAAACACAAAGGAAACACATTTTAAAATATTACAAAAAAAACTTGCTGGGTGCATTAAATTTAGACAATAGAACCAGGAATGACCACATACCACATCCCATCAACTCTGTCTGCTAAGCGCCGAGTAAATCTTGGGACAAAGCGCGACATAGTAAGCGACTTGAATCCATGTGCTGCCAATAATAAAGATAAGATGTTGATTTTCTTGGACTTTAGGGTTTTAAATCATTTATACATATAAAATTTTGCTCCAGTAACATGTGTCGCGATATTCTGAAAAGCACCAAAGAGGCTGCCTCTAACAAGAATTTAAATAGAGATAAATCCTTCTATCATATTTTCTTATTTTAATTTCATTTTTACAATTAATCTTGCTATACTTTACCCCTCCCCCCTAGCCTGATTATTTGTAATTGTAAAAAAAAAGTGAAAATACATGTCGTTACCTTTATCATCATCTTCATCCAAAGGATGGTCGTGCGCATCTCGATCAATAGCAATGGCAACTTGGTCACTATTATTACTATTATTGGCATTGTTTCCTTTTCTCCCACCTCTTACATTCATCACTGTTTCTCTCTGTCAGTGTATCAATAATCACCAATGATAAACAAGTAACGAGAAGTTGTACATAAGGGTCTTATACAGGAAAAAGCATAATACTGAATAAAAAGCTTGAGAAAAGCACTAACCACTTGCTCGATCTCCAAAACACCTGACGTACTCGCACCAATACTCCTCTCCCTCAAAGAAGACTCAAGCCCCTCACATTTTCGCACCAAATCTGCAACTTTACTTCTCTCAATCTGCAACAATGAATCTCTACTTTGCATGCCTACACGTAACTCGTCCAGCTCTGCAACCACAAATCCTAATTTGCTATCCAATGCCTCTGTGTATTCTTTTATCTTACCATAATCCAACTCATCAGATTCGTTACAACTCAAGCCGAATCTCAGAACCAAGGTTTGGACCCATTTCGCAAAGTCTTGCAAGTGGGCCACGTGCCTCTTGTAGGTCTCATCAGAGGAGAGGAGTTCGTTCGTAACTCGGGTCACTTCTTGGCGCAGGAAAGAGATTTCTGAGTCACGGCCTTCAAGTTGCAATTGCAGGTTTTCGACTTCGACAATTAGATTTTCTGAGAGGTGGTGCAACTCATCGAACTTGGCTGTGGTAGTGGAGAGCTTCTTCAAGACCTTGGAGTTAGAAGCTTCTAGGCTTTTAAGAGAAATTTCTTTCTCTTGAATTAGACTCTGCAGTTGTTTGTTCTTTCTCTCCATTTCCTCCATCTCCTTTTCCTCCTCATCAAGTGCTTGCATAAGGGACTCAATTTCTATAGAAGTAAAATCAAGAAAAGATTTGAAGGTCATTGGTAAATTTTTACACGCATTAAAACTTAAAAAAGTACAAAATGCTTATGCTGTTTCAACTCAGTCCGATAAGAACTTGTTGATTCTTTATTTTTAAGGAAAATTTGTTCCTTTAATCTCAATATCCAATGGAGGCATCCATTTAAGTACTATCAGAGGCAAAAAAATATATATGTTTAGTCCAACTACCTTGTTCCTTCTTAGCTAGCATATCAGTATAATAACCGACCCTCTCATGCAACTGATTTGACAAGAACTCAACCTCTTGCAACTGGCTCACACGCAACTGAAGTGTTGCCTTATCATTTCCTAGTGCTTTCACATGCTTCTCCATTTCACGGATTTTCTCCTCACCATCCCTGATCTGAGAAGAGAGCTCGGAGCTTATCTGACTTACTCGCAAGTCCTTTTCTTGAACCTCCCTTTGCAACTCCATAATAGTTGATTTGAGTTCCGTCATTCTTCCTTCACTCCGTATTACACCAACAAGCCTCTCTGCTAATGATCTGATACGAGCTTCATTTATAAGGGGAGTTGCATGCAAATCACGGTCAAACCTGTTAGTGTAATCTGCTTCTGCCTCGTCAATTGAATTGGAACAGGATTCATACAGCAAAGACAGGTTATGGCTCAGCAATGAATTCTCTTCTTCCTTCTCTCCCATTTCTTTGCGCAATTTGTTTACATCTGATTTTAAAGAGTCGAGCTCCTTTCGAGCTAAGCTTAAGGATCTTAGCAAATGTGTTCCTTTTTGGTCAAGTAAAGATGCCTCATTGTCTACGCTTCTCTTCAAATCACAGAGCTCTTGAACACAGGCATGTATATAAGCAATTATATTTTCATCCCATTCATCTGGCTTCGGTCCAAAAATATAGTGATTGGCATGGTTTCTCTGTAGCAATAATAATCCATAAATTGACAGATTATGATTTCACGGAGACAGAAAAATATGAAACAACATAAAAATGCATTTCCCATAAATATCTTAGGACTAGCATGTTGGTCTCTGATACACTACCAGACTCCAGCACTATAAAAGTACTGTATACTAGACATACAGCGGCTGATCTCTCTGTCAGTACTAAGCTTAATGTGATGTTAAACATAAGTAAGACCACATAATCACTCTTTGTATGGTACTAAGTGGTATCATAACAGGAAAGTTTACCTAATTATAACCAAGATACAATATTATAACAAAGAAAGCACCCCGGAAAAACAAAAATGGCAACTGAAATACCTTTCTAACTGAGATATCCTCCTCTAATAAGCTCACAGATGAGGTATAGCCTGAAGAATCACCTAGACTGTGGATCCCACTGTCCATCAAACTCACAAACTCCTCCATAGTTCCCACATCTTTATGCAATTTACCCACTATACTTTCCAAAATCTCGAAAGAGATATCTCTCAGTTTTCCAATCACCAGGCTCATCTCCCTCAACCCCTCCATTTGCTTCTTCCTCATCCTCTCCAGTTCATCCTGTAACATGTCATTTCTCTCTTGTGACTCATTCAGCTCTTCCAGGAGAAGCTCGGTGGCACGCCTCGACTTGTTTGCCTCAGCTTCCGCACTGACCACTGCCATTTTCAAATCGGCATTCAATTTTAAAATTCCTTCCACTTTTTGAATTGGATCAACTGAGCCAGCATCCACAGTGTGTAAAACAGCCAAAATTCCATTTAACAACTGGATGTTCTCCTCCATCTGAGTCAGTAGAGAAGACTTCTCTGCTTCTAGGGTTTCGATCTGTTGCTTCAGGCCATCCCTTTGTTGCACCAGCCCCTTCCCTTTACGAACAGCCATGTTTAATTTCTCTCTCATTTGGTTTAACTGCTCTTGGAGAACATTTCTCTCTTTCGCTATACTCTCGAGCTCAGAAACTAGATGCTGGTGTTTTTCTGGCTCACGGGCCCTCTCCTCCTCCAAGAGATTTAGTTTCCCATACAACAACTCTACTTCCTCTACATGTTTGTCCTGTAATAGCTGCAAGTCATTTAACTGTTCTTGCAAGGTATTTCTCTGTCCCCCAGTCAACTCAAGCTCACTTTCCAATAAACGTATCCTCCCATTCAATGCCTCTACCTCTTGTAACTGCTTTTCTTGCAGCTGTTGCAACTCGACTTGCAAGGTATTTCTCTGTCCCCCGGTCAACTCCAGCTCACTTTCCAATAAACTTATCCTCCCATTCAATGTCTCTACCTCTTGTAACTGCTTTTCTTGCAGCTGTTGCAACTCAACTTGCAAGGTATTTCTCTCTTCCACCACAAACTCCATCTCAGCCACAAGCTCTTGATGCTTATTTGAAGAGTGGGCCCTCTCCTCCTCCAACAGACTTATCCTTCTGTTTAACTCGTCCGATCCTTGCAACTGCTGCAAAAGGGAATCTCTCTGCTTCACTGCTGACTCATTCTCACCTACCAACTCATGATATTTTGCTGATATGTGTGTCATCTCCCCTTTTAACTTCTGAACCTCCTCAATCAGAGATTTGTTCTTTTCTGAAGCCTCCAAATCAACAATATCCCTTGACGTAGAATTTCCAACATTTCTTTCTTCCAGGAGATTGTTTACCAACTTTTCCAAAATCTGGACAGAACTGCCCCCAGATAATTCCTCGTAGCTGTCGCCGTCGGGAAGGACTTTTTGGACTAAATCAACTAGCCTGAAAATTTCATTTTCAAAAGCAATCTTCTCCGAAATCTTCTCCCGCAAGCCAGAGAGTTGTTTCCTCATGTTTTCTCTCTCCACCTCATAATCAAACCGAAGCTTATCGAGGCTGTCAACAAAGAATTCCTTCTCTGATCTGACAGCTGCCAGCTCAGCATTCAGTTCAGAGATCCTCTTGCGGGATCCCTCCAGGTCAACTATCAACATCTCCGATGACTCTTCCAGGGACTCAATTTTTAACTGGAGAGTATCTCTCTCCCTATGTGTATCAAAAAGTGTGTTTACTATCCAGTCGATCCTCTCCTCAGGATCTGAGTCTCTAACCTGAGGTGGAATTATGCTGATATGTCCAAGAACTTCTTCCCATTTTTGAATAATGCCATTTCTCTCCAGTAGAGACTGTTCCAGCATGTTGTTGTGCTCCGCTAGCTCATAAAATTTCCTCTCCATTGCAGCATACCTGAAGAATGAGTGTGACATTACATATCTTAAAAAATGCATGGCTGTATGTTTCATAATGCACAAGTGGCAATACAAATCATCACCAGTTCATGGCCCCATAGCAACCTGCAATCTGTTTTTACTTGTTGTTTACATCTACTAAGTGTTCTTAAACTTAGCATGGCCATTAAGGCTTTAATCAATTGTATTATTACATGAAATCATGTGTTTCTTGCTTAAAATGCTAAACATTTGTGTCCTAACCTGTACCAGTCAGAGACCTATTCAGTACAAAAGAAGGCCAAAGAAATACATATCAAACAGACCAATAAGAAGATTTATGCCACATCTGAAATTAACACATGGTACGCTTCGCAGTACCAGATGTGGCCCGAATTTTCGAGGTTCTGAAATCTTAGTACATTATCAAAAAATGCAGTACCTGTTCTTCATCTCATCACTTCCAGCATCTGAAAAATCCTGTGGCAACTCAACTTGCACAGAACTCTCAACCTGCATGGAACTTGAGTTCCCACTCTGCATAGCCATTCTAGATAGAACCTCCACCTTCTCTGCAATATCTCTTGCATGGAATTCCTCGGAAAAATCCAAATCCTCCAGCACCTCCTCAATTCTCTGAATCACTGAATCCTTTATAAGAAAAGAATCTCTCAGTACATTATATGAGTTTCTTATATATGAAAGCTCCGATTCCAAGGCTTCAATTCGATCGGCCTCCGCATAGGATTTCAGCTTATCCTCAGCTTCCGTGAGCTGTTGCATGCACCTTTCCAGTTCACCGGATTTCTCCTGTAGAGACTGCTTGAGGCTGTCCCTTTGAACTATAAGCCCTTTTCCTTTTGAGACAGCAATGCTAAGTTTTTCCTTCACTGAAGAGAGCCTCTGCTCTGACTGTTCTAGTTCGGTTGTTTTCTGGTTCAGCTCCAGTTGAGATTCCCGAACGGACACCTCCATGTCCTTCAACGAGTCTATGAGCACTTCAATTTCGGTTTGCAGTTCAATATTAGAGCCACTCAAAAGGTCCATCCTTTCTCTCATCTCGCTTAATTTGGGTAACAGGTGACTGCTGAGTAACAAATGTAAAGGTAGGTCCCACTTGTCTGGGGAGATGTCAGGCATAGCATCAGCTTCGTACAAGTACTTCTTGGATAAATCAATCTGGGAAAGTTCTTGGTCACGTCTCTCGAGATGTAAAGCAACTGATGACTCCAGCTGTGGTAAAATGGAAATGAGCAACTCATTTTCTCTATCTCCTGATGCTACATCAGCAAGCTCACTTTCCCCCATTTTATTTGCCAGAGCAAGGCATCTCCCATATAACTCCTCCAAGACCAAATTTTTGCCCATCAAAATCGATTCAAGATCTCCCTTGATCAAACAGAAATCATTCAAATTCTCAGACAGCGATTTACATTTTACTGAGAACTCCTCAGCTTGTTTAGATTTGTGTGCCAGTGCCAATTCCAGTTCCATTTTCATAGTCAAAAGGCCAGCACCCTCTTCCACCAACTTCTGTACATGTTCCAGTAGCCTGTCATAGCCGTTGGAAATCAGCTCTAGGTCCTCATCGCTAAAGATTATTTCTCTTGCAGCATGTTCTGAGTAATTAATGACATTTTTAAGCTTATCATGCATTTTTCGGATAAGCCCACAAGAGATCTCATTCCTATTTTGGAGCATGCTATTCTCCATTCGAAGGCTCTCAATAGATTGAACGGAAAAGTCAACCAGAGTCAAGAGGTTAGGGCTCACATCACTGCCGTCGAGGGGCAAAGCATCTGGGACAGAGAGCCCCGTAGAGGAGTTGAATCTCAGTATCGCCTCAGAAACCGCACTAGCCATGCCATCTCTTTCTTCCCAAAGCTTCTGAAGCCTGTCATTTGTTTCTTTTTGCAAATTTTCCAGCTGGCCTAAGAATCCCACTACCTCATCATCAGCACCTTTTTGTACACTTGCAAGCTGCTCCTGTAAATTGTCAATTTTATCCTGATAAGTGTTTAAAATTACAGAGAGACCATCAATTTTCTCCTTAATTGCAGCATAGTCCTCCTTTGAGTTTTCTACCGCTTGTTCACCCTCACATTGGTCATTTGCATTCATCAGGTCTAGCTTCATCTGATTCAAGGCTTTTTCAAGACTTCCCACAAACTCCACAGTAATGACATAAGGATCTTCAGCAATTTCAGCCGATACCACTTCATCAGACACAACAGTCTCAGCCTGAGTCACCTGTGATTCATATGCCTTGATCAGATTTGATATACCGGCTCTCTTGTTAAAGGCAACAGGTCTATCCCGCATACTCTCAATTGAACTTCTCAAGTTTTCCAAAATATCCTTGGACTCCTCAATGCGCACATTCAATGAGCTGTAATTTCGAGAAGTTAAAGGAAAATTTGGTAAGGTTGTTGAATTCTCATCGGCCTCGATAAGGATGGATCTGTTCAAGTTGAAGCTAGATGATAAAAATATGTTTTCTTCAACAAGCCGCTCTACACAAGTCCCTGCTTCCTTTATACTTGACTCAAGTCGTGCCAATCTCTCCTTTTGTGCCAACAACTCAGTAGAAAGTTCATTATTCTCCCTGGAGAGGATCTCTCTCTCACTCGCCAGTTTCTCGCTTTCCTTTTTGATAGAAGCATTCTCACTCTCTAAAGCCCCCAGTTGGGACACAGCAATTTCCAGCTTATCGTTTGACATCTCCAATTCAGTTTCCAACTTCTTGCATCTCGTGTTGCACAAATCAATCTCCTCCATTGCACGAGCTAGTTGTAGGTCTATTTTCTCCTTTGCACTGATGACATCTTGTAATTCAGACTTGCAATGCATCAGTTCTGATGATATTTCTGTGCTTGAGGCTGTTTCTTCATCCAGTTTGGTCTGGAGAAGATCCCTTGAGAGACCCATGAGGTAAAGTTCTCTTTTAATAGTCTCCAATGACGCCTCAACATGTTTACCTTTTGCTAAGATTTCACTTTCAGGGTTGATACAAACACCAGACTCCTCATCGAGAGAGGTTGGTTCTTCTGTGTAAATTTCGGAAGTCACATTATCAGGATTCAGGTCATGTTGCAGTATTTCTGTAGCATTTGTTTCATTCCCTGAGCAATCTTCCCCTGTTCTCTCTCCATCTGCATCTTCTTTATCTTCAGCAGGTGCAGTAAACCGGCTTTCTCTCTCCTCTTCATGGATTGGGTTTTCAGAACCGGAATATGATATTTCCTGCATTGTCCCTACCAAGATATATATGAGAAATAAAAAATGACACTGCCAATTGAACTACAATTATATATGCACATCAGTGGAGTTGTACAACTCTTGATGCCAAACAAAACAATGTGAGAATGTCCTGACTTCTTATGTGTGAATAGAAAAGTGATATACATCGCGTCTAATGGATTTATTTTGAGATTTCAGTTATTTAAGTTTAAAAAATTAAATGAAGATATGGTGGAGGCAACAAAAGTGGAGGCATTTTTGAACCCTCTTCAACATATATTGATTGTTTAAGCAAGTACATAGAGATATGGTATATAAATTCAAGCATAGAAGATTTATCCGCAATTTTGTCAAAATAAAAGGTACTAATCTGCAAGTATGGTAAATCCCAATTGCACCTGCTGATCGGTAGCATGGTTCACTGATACCTCTTCTGGATCTTCCCTCAAATCTTGACCAACTTCATTATTAGATGCCAAATTGGCATCTAATTGGTCTGAATTTGCAGTAGATGCCGCCTCGAGAGCAGTGCTCTTGCCGGATGATTTTCCTTTACTGTTGCCACTGTTACTATTGCTTCCCCCCTTGTTATCCTTCTTCTTTCTGTATTGCTGAAGCTGATATGTGACAAGCAGACAATGCAAAATGAATCAGAAATGAGGCGAAAGAATTACCCAACATAAATTAAAAGAGATTTAAAGATAAGAAGAGAAGAGAAGAGAAGAGAAACCTTTTTGCGGCCAGCAGCCATGAGATCACTCCGGTTCTTGCCTTTATCCATATTAGGCTCGGATCCAATTATCCCTAATTCAAGCAGACAATTGTTGCTACCATAGGATGGGGTTTGGAAAATCTCTCGGCTATATTGGGCGATTTTCCAAACCGACTGGCCGCGTTATTGGCCAAAAAAACGCTTCAATCGGGGCAGGGGTGAACCACCGGCTGCCTGATTCCTCCGAATCACCGTCGGAAGATGGATTTGGGGGATGGGATGGATGATCGGAAGATGGATTTGGGGGTAGCGTTAAGTATGTTTCGTTAGTTAAGACTTAAAGAGAAAGAGAAAGAGAAATGGCTCTGCCGGGTGGGGCCCGATAGTCAATAAGTAGGCAGCTCAGCCTGAGCCTGAAGTGCTGAACAAACATAACTTAATCAGAATCCTACAAAGGACAAGAATTAGTTCAATTCTCACACAATTCACAATGAAACCTGATTTCTCGGAACTATTAGCACATGAGGACCGAATCTTTAATGAAATTTGGACGAGGAAATAAAGGCGAGAGAGAGAGGAGATTTCAATTGGGGGAAGGGACCTTTCAAAACAAACCCTGGCGTTTGTTAAAATTTGTTTTGGCTGATGGTAGAGGAATAAGCCGAAATTTTTTTAGAAAAAAATCAAAATTAAATGATTACCACCCTCCTCATGTCAATTTCAATCCTATTACTCACGCGGACTCAGTTCGCGCATCAAATTGGGCTGGTGCGCGGACTGGGCTGGCGTTAACCTGTTGGTGCGCGAACTGAGTAGGCGCACCAAGGGAGGCTGTACCTGAGGAGAGCATTTTTTTGGGAGATCCAAGAGGAGACCCCACCACAGCCATCACGAGAGTATACGCCGCTGGTCGAGAGGGAGCAGATGAAGGAGGGACGGAGTAAGAGAATTAGGAGAGAGAGGTTGCCGTACACACCACCGAGTAAATATAGAACAAGTTTTTACTTATTATTTCATTAGTTGTTAGATACTTATATTTTGATATTATGTTTTTATTCTACTTTTATTGTATCTTATTATCTATGCCGAACATTAAAATATGCCGGACGAACGAAAAAAATACGTAGATTGTAATTTAAAAAAAACAATATCATACTTAAAAAATAACTAGTTTAACAATATCACACAATATCATACTTTAAAATACATACATTTTTCAATTGTTATTTCCTAGAATCCCTTCTCCTTCTCGCATATTTTCGAGGATTGCTCTATTGGTCTGGTGATCCTTTTTTCTTCCTTCCAGTATGTCCATCCACATTGGGACCCGGTTGTGTCTTCTCCTATCCAACTTCACTAACCGATTCTCTAGAATTAAGATCGCTCTTTCGTACGCCGGCCACTCACTTTGATTGTCATATACGTGGAATTCACCACTCCATGTACGTGTCGATGAGTGTTTGAATGTTGTAGTAGTAATTTACGAAGACATTAATTTGGATCGTTGTTCCTATATTTTTCACACATTTGTAAGTTACATCATCCTCAATTATAGTAATGATTATCTAATTATTGAAAATATTTGTACCTTAGACGACACACTGCCATCACATGAACACATAATATTCCGGTGAGCTGAGGCTTTTGGCACGAGCATTCCACCTCATGGTCGCTCTTCACAACGACCTTGTACCTACAGTCTTGAGACGTGTACACCCATTTGCCTCTCTTTATGTCAAATGGGAGTTTCTCACCATGTGATGTCACTATAAATTCCCCAGTTATGTTGAATGCAATCGCGCTCATTTTGCTAGTCTTCTCGATGTGCTTGTTCAGCTTTAAGTGCGTACGAGTGGAGAAAGCTTACCTTCTTTTTGGCATTACATGGCCTTTTTCATATCTTTCAACGAACCATGTGACACACTTGTAGAACGTCTCCTCAATAATTGCAGCAACTGGTAACCTACGAGAATTAAAATTTACAATTAAAGAAAGAGAACCTAAAATATTTCAATAAATGTAACCTATGAAAATTGTAAATTGCAAACTTGCGAGAAGTTTTGAAGACATTGTTCAGCAATTCAGAACCAAAGCTAGTCATTATGGCCCAACGACTCCTGTCGTCCATAGTTTAATATACCTTTCATGGCTTAGCTAGTTTTTCCTTGTCATTTTCATTATACTTGCCACATGTATCCAAGTATGTCAACCAATCAGGATTTCGCCTTCTGTTGTGTATTTTAGGTATTGGAT